>ML178824.1:180449-549303 GCA_004369125.1 Pterulicium gracile
ACAGGTGGTGTCTGGCTCATCGGACAACTCTTTGCGGATCTGGGACACATCAACGGGAGAGGAGAAGCACAAGCTCAATGGCCATACAGGGGCAGTGAACTCTGTTGCATTCTCACCTGATGGGAGACAGGTGGTGTCTGGCTCATCGGACAACTCTTTGAGGATCTGGGACACATTGACGGGAGAGGAGCAGCGCAAGCTTGATAGCCACACAGGGACAGTTTACTCTGTTGCATTCTCACCTGATGGAACACAGGTAGTGTCTGGCTCGTGGGACACCTCTGTGCGGATATGGGACGCATCAACAGGAGAGGAGAAGAACAAGCTCAATGGCCACACAGGGCCAGTTGACTCTGTTGCTTTCTCACCTGATGGACCACAGAGCATCCCCTACTATGATAACCAAGGATCCTCCTCTTGGGACACATTTTCCAGCAGAATGATTGGAAACAATATCAATGAGTGGAGCTCTGCTGACACTGCAGGCTGGATTCTTGACACCTGCACACCCAACCCCTACCGCTTAATCTGGCTACCACCATACATTTGTGATGTACTTGGCAGCAGTCGATGTCTCCGTACAATTTCTCTTCTAGGTAGTGCCACTCTTGATTTCTCGTCTGCCCATCTAGGTACAGAATGGGCCCAATGTTATACACCACCTACATAACTACATTCTACTGGCTTTTGTACCAAACTCTCTATGATTTCCAACCCCCTCTGCTTTACTTTCCCAGCCACCGGCAACCATTTCTAACACGAGCTCTCAAGCTTTGAGATTAAATCTCCCACTGTGGCCTTGTTTTCTCCCAACTTGGTTCCTTTGCAATTGACTGCTCCTTGCAAATAGTCTGGCACAGGCATGTTTCAATGCAGCGCTGTGGTGCTCAAGTTTTGCTTCCAGGCCACAAGCATGTACCTTGAGGTTCTCCTGATCTGCCGCCTTCAACTTCTGTAGTTCCTGGTAATGTTCTATCTCCTTCCCAAACATTCCAGTCTGATTCTTCTACTCCTAACCCTCCTTCTTCAATGCTTCTGCTGCACTGTTAAGGGCTTTGTTTTGTTGGCAAAGCACATCTTGCAACTTCCTCAACCACTCTCTAGACGCCTTGAGCCTGCAGACTTGTCTCTGGCTTGACTCCAAATGTGTCTTTTGAATTGCAACTGTAGTGGGCTGTTTGGCTTTTTCCAGCAAGTGCGCTGCACCCAGATGACTGGTGAAGGATGTGTCTGAGTGGGGCAAGCATAATCCGGCTCTAGCATTGGCAGGTTGCTGCTTGCAACTTATTTTTGTCCCCTTCTGCTTCTTATTTTTACTATTTTCTACGCCTGCCTGACTTCATGATTAGACTTTACACTTACACCGGATATATAATATTATCTAATGCATGTACCTATTGGCTTTGAACCTTGACAATCTCTTTGAAGAAGCAATCAGTGGGTTGTCTTGCAGAATCACCAACAGAACGAGGGACATTAAACAAAGTTGTGTGACTGTGAAACACACTCACATGCCTCTGTTGATGTGACTAGCGCTCTACTCATCTGTATTCCTCTGTAGAACTTATATATACTTGAACACCTATTTTTCTTCCCAAACTCTTGCAGCAAAAGATAATCATATCAAGTAGGTGCAGGAAATGACACAAGGAAATCACTATCAGATGCAAGCCTGGCTTTCCATCAGGCATCCTCTACCAACTCAAAAGTTCAAACTTGATGAAACAAAAATCTGCCATGTCAGTCTCTCAAGGGTCAGACATAAATACTACTGCAATGCTGAGTATGACAATTTTACCATGTGGAAGACATAGATCTGAGCCAAAGCAGCGGACACCTTTTGAAGGTTGCCACTGTCAACAAACATAGCCAAACACACAGTTATTTTTCCATCAGTTGTCCACCTCCACTAGTAAGTGCAAGTGCAGAGGTTAGGGCTCCAACTATTTAGATTATGTTTACAGAGACAGAGTATCTAATTAGTATACAGTACATAGTTAGTATGTACACAGTATGTAGCCAATTTAATCAGTAATTAAAATAACTTCTTTAGACAGCCCTGTATGGTTCAGGCAGTAGTCTAGCTTCAAAAGACTCTTCTTAATTCACTGGCAGCCACACATGAGCTGAGAAATTGGATCTGCCTTGAATGATAAGTGCAGATCTGTGCACACCTGGTGTGACCTAGAAAACAATTGCTCAATGGAAACAGGTGCTGCAAGAATAGCAAGAAAGTTGTGTGCCATTTTGAAGATGATAGGAAAGTTATTGGGGGACAGTAGACTTGAAATAAGATTTAGCATCCACAACATAGAAGTACGCACTTACTGTCTTGTACCAGTCAAGTGGGCAATCAAGATCACCACTACCACCATCACTTGCAAACCAATGATCAACTTCATGACATTGAGGTTGAACATCAATATTCTTGTCATCAGATACATGTGCAATCTCAGCAAAAAAGCTACTTGTAGAAGACAAAGAAGCTTTACGCTGGATAGGAGGTGCCTAGAGTAGCTGAGGCTGAGATTTTGTATACTGCTTGTAGATATGGCGGACAAGAGTCTCAGTGTTAGCTTGTGTGGATGTGCCTAACTTGCAAAACCATCTAGAATGAAGACTGGGATGCAACACTAAGAACAAACCCAGTTATACACTGATAGCTACATATTAAAGCCTATATAAGCATACCAGTTGCTATAATATTGGAGTGATTAGCTTTCATTGGCCCAAAGTACTTGTCAAGCTTTGCAACACCTGACATGCAAGCATTACAAAGCAGAACCAGTACTTTGTTGTTGCAGATAATGCTGGTAAGCTTCTTCTGCAGCTTATGGAAGCAAAGAATAACCCAAAGAAGAGGCAGGGTTCTGAATTGCAACATGAGGTGGGTAATCTTAGTGAAGAACTAAAATTATTGAAAGAAAGTTGCCACCAAGTTGCCATCTGCACTCACAGCTAGAACTGTGTGAAGCCGCCATAGAAAAGCAGAGTCAGCCTTACTGAGGTCCTCTGACCCTGGACCAATTCTGCTCAACTCACGTTCAATTCCTAGGTTATTGGGACCCCAGAAGATAGTATGTCTTACATCTTTGAGCGCACCATTGTTGTCATTGAGCTAGCCAAAGTTTTGTAAGGGGTGCTCCCAAGACCTGCTATTACTACTAACTCAACACACTTGGACTCTATCTTAGTTACAGGCTTTCTCTTGTACATATAGCTAGTTGCTAACAGTAGTATTGGTCATTAAACACAGTTTCTATTGAGGGTGTTGAATCATAGGGCACAAGGATTGAAAGTGCTCCCAGCGTCCAACCTGAGGCCTTAGGCCTGGGTTAAGTCAAAGATTATTAGTAATACACACCTAAGCCGGCCTGCTGTGCCCTTTATATGTGCTTGCTATCCTCCCCACACAATCTACTTGCCCCTCAATGTCTACAGTGCCTGCTATACTTGAGACCGCAAAACTAATCATACTATGTTAAACAGTTTATAATTGATTGCACTACACTATTGGAGGTACAAGTGTGTGTAGCACAGAGTACAATAGTACCAGCAGCATACAGGTAGATAGCCTGTCAGACTCACACCAATATTAACCTTAAGGGACAGAGATTAGGAGCAATACTAAGCAATGGAGGGCAAGAGGGGGCAAAATTTTTTATCATAAGAGCATGCAAAGCAAGCCTTTTATACTAGATACATAAGGGAGTCATATAAATGTGTCTAGGAGGCGCAAAGTCCGCATCTGGAAGTTATGAGATGCTGGTATGCTAAGATACAGTGATGGTATGATGAGAGCAATAAGAATCACCTGTAAAGTGTGATGAAGTGCCCAGGTTCACTACTTTTTGAGCTAAGTCTTGTACAGTTGTTTCTGTTTTTGTTTGTCTCTATTCCCTTTTGTTCATCTTGTTTCTCAAATCCCTCCATTGTTTGCCGTTCTCAATACACGGTTTTCTATGTCTTGATCTCCCGTATCCCTCCCCTACCCGGTTCGCACCCTTCCCATTTCCCAAGACGCGCGCATGATGTGTCTGCATCACTTCTGATCTGATCACTATATCCACATTTGGTTGCTTGTATGTTAGTTCTCCTGCTGGTACCCGAGCACATTTAGGCAAGACATTATCTTGCCATTGATTGCTCAGTACTGTACAGTAGATCACTCATTAGCTGTATGCCGCTGGGCACATAGTAGGGATGCGCACGTGTGCATGCCTTTCCCATCTTGACCTCTTGGTCTTTGGGACAGGTGTGCAGCACTATACTTAATTATCTCTCAAGTACTCAATCTAATCTTGGTCTTTGGGACAGTTTGTGTGCAGTTGGATTCAGTCTTGTGCTTGATCTCCAGATCACTCTCCATCCCCTTTTCCAATCTATAGAGCCATAGCTCCAGGTCAACCTAGTCCCCCTCATATGTTGCTGTCCACCACATTAGGTCAAGATCTCATACGGCGCCCTTGATTGAAAATAATTGAGCCTGTCGGAGTTGCCCACCATTTCCTGTATCCATTGCACCCACGCTTGCAACGAATCTGACAACACAGACGTTCACTTTTTGGGGGAGAACAAATACATTGATTGTGCCTTGCAACCGTGCCCTAACTGATCCCGCAACCCACCTTATACCACGGATCTACTGACAATCCGGACCTACGCCCAATAACACCCATCATGGTTGACTCCTTTCAACGCATCCACGTTTTTTCAAATCACCCGCATAAAAACTGCGACACCTCACTGCTCCCAACCAGCAATGGCTATGAAACTTGCAATGGGAATCCCTGTGCCAACAGGTACAACTGGACAATACCAGAAGTGCACCCTGCCAATGCAAGACTTGTCCCGATCACCGCTATCCCCTTGTCCCCAACTGCCTCAGCTGTTACTCCCACTTCCGTGCCCATAGCCACACCCGCGTGCACACCTGTTGAGGACACTGCGCCCGTGCCCGCGTGCACCCCTGCACCAGCAACTGCAACACCTCTCACAGTCCCTGATCTACTTGCGGTGCTGCAACAGCTGGTTCCAGCCTTGGCCCCCCAAATTTTGACGGAGCCGGACAAGGTGTATAGGTTGGCAATCTGCGCCCCTGAACCATTCAAAGGTGAGCAAGGTGCATCCACACGAGCCTTTTGAGTGGCGTTCAAGTTGTATGCAGTTGCACAAGGACCTGTATTGAACACCCTTGTGGGCGGTACTTACAAGCGCAACAATGAGAAGTGGATCAATGCAGCTCTCTTGCATTTCCAGGAGAACGCGGCAGTGTGGGCAACACCATATTGAGAGGCATTAGTAGAGTGAAGAAACACCCCCCGCAAACAAGGACACCCAACGCCGCCCTCTCCGCCATTTGGCATGCATTGGGGTACATTTCTGGAAGCGTTCAAGGCGGACTATGAGCCCAGGGACTTGATGACAGCGGTGAAGCACAAACTCAACTTCCTGTATCACAGGAAGGGAACTTCCGTCACAGACTACTCTGCTCGCTTTGCTGACCTTGCTTTCCGCACAGATCGCTCCGACGTCAACCACCGAGATGCATTCTATTGTCAACTCGGAATGTGGCTGAAAAACAAAGTGCATGACACCCCGGATTTGGAGAAGCGCACACTCGCAGAGATGATTGCGTGCACCGTGAAAGCAAAACAGCAAATGCAGAAACACGCACAGGAGGTTGTACAGGAGAATGCGTGGGCCGTACACTATGGCACTGGTGCTGCTTCTCAGACCCTGAAAGTGTTTGCACCAGTACCCCGCACCTTTATCCCCTTTGCCTGCCCGGCTCCAGTTGCACCTACTCCCCGTGACCTGTACGCTATGGATGTCAACGCAATGCGCATCCAGGCAACGCAGCTAACGAGGACAATGGAAGACTGGCGCAAGTACATTGCTGAGAAGTGTTGGGGCTGCGGAGCTACGGACCACCGCATGCACGAGAGAAACCACGCGCAGGAGATGTGCACGCACTGCCATAGCTTGGGCCACGTATTGGGGGATTTAGAACAAAATTTTTTGGTAGACCTCCCACCGCTGCCTGCGCCCTCACCGCTCGCGTTGCCACCGCCGCTGCCACCCCTGTTTCTTGAGAGGAACAGATCGCCGCTCTTCACAACCGGCTGGCTATTCTGGAGAGAAAGGAGGCTGCCTTTGCCACCAATGCAGCTGCCCCTGGTCCCCAGGGTTTTTAAAACAGGTACCCGTCGCTGTGCCGGCAGTACCCAGCGGACGTTCTTCTTCTGTTCTCTTGTCCTTGTACAATTTGCAACACTCATGTATACTCCGATTCACGCGCAAAATAAATTCACATTTGTTGCATTTCCAAGTGTCGATTGTACTACAAGGACAGAATAAGAGCGCTCCTGCAGCAGCAATGGTAGACTCGGGAGCCACTGGAGTCTTCATCTCACAACGCTTCGTTGATGCGCACAACATCACCACGCACCCGCTTTGCTTGTCTATCCGCTTGTACAATGTGGACAATAGCCCAAACAAAGCGGGCACCATCCGCCACTTTGCCCGCCTTTTCATGACCTTGGATGAAAAGACCCACGTAACCAATTTCTTAGTCACGAACATTGGCAAGGAGGACATGATTGTCGGGCTCCCTTGGCTTCAGGCTGTGAACCCAATGATAGACTGGAGGGCGGGAACGTTAGACATGGAGCAATTGCAGACTTGAGCTAGCAGTGTATCAGTGGAAGAAGTAGAGGATGGGGACGCCCTGAGAGGCTCGGGATGGCATCCAGAGGGAGAAATGACAATGGAACCTATGGATGCTGCACCCCACGCCGCACTTGCGCTTGATGCTGAACCCTCCGAGTCCGATCCTCAGTGTAACCCAGGGGAGGATGCGGGTCCTCTCTTGTATTGGCTTTGGCCTAATAGAAAAATTCGGAGGGCGTGGGTGAAGGCCGGACATATGGAGTACATGTTGGAGGAGCTCTGGATCATGGCGGGATACACCTATTCTCAGCAAATTGCGGAGCAGGCCAACAAAGAGAAGGCGCCACAGACGTTTGAGGAGATGGTCCTGGAGGTGTACAGACAGCATGTGAAAGTGTTCTCTGAAGAGGAGTCGGAGAGGCTACCCAAGCATAAATCTTGGGACCACACCATCAACTTCACCCCTGACGCGCCTGCTTCACTCAGGACAAAGATATACCCCATGTCCCCAGCGGAGCAGGAGGAGCTTGACGCGTTCATCAAGGACAACCTTTGGAAGGGGTACATCCATTCGTTGAAGTCTCCGCTTGCGTCGCCGGTGTTCTTCATCAAAAAGAAGGATGGGAAACTTCAATTCATCCAGGACTACCATAGGATCAACAAGTTCACGGTGAAAAACACGTATCCGCTACCCCTTGTTGCTGACATTGTCAATCGAGTGCAAGGCACAAAATACTTCACAAAGTTTGATGTCCGGTGGGGTTACAACAATGTGCGCATTGAAAAGGGGAATGAATGGAAGGCGGTGTTTGCTACAAACCAAGGGCTTTGGGAACCAACAGTGATGTTTTTTGGTCTCACGAACTTGCCAGCTATGTTCCAGGTGCTTATGAATTTGATTTTTGCCAATATCATTGCGGAAGGAAAAGTTGCGGTGTACCTGGACAACACACTCATCTTGACAATGGACTTACAGGAACATTGTTGCATCACACACAAAATCCTACACCAATTGGAGGAACACAATCTGTATTTGCGTCCAGAGAAGTGCAAGTTTGAGTAGACGGAGGTCAAGTACCTTGGACTTGTGATCAGGCAAGGGGAAGTGGCCATGGACCCTGCAAAGGTGCGAGCGGTGAAGGAGTGAAAGATGACGGAGAAGAGTTCACTGCGCAATGTTCAAGGATTCCTAGGTTTTGCCAACTTTTACCACCGGTTCATTAAGGACTTTGCCAAGATCACGCGCCCGCTCAACAATTTAACGAAGAAGGACACTCCCTGGACATGGGGGGAGGCTCAGCGCAGTGTGTTTGAAACTCTCAAACAGGCTTTCATCTTGGCACCAATTCTTTGCACTTGGTCCCCTGATCGTCTGACCTGGCTGGAGGTTGACGTGTCAGGTTTTGCAACAGGAGGTGTACTGCTGCAGAAGCACGACGACAGCCAGTGGCACCCGGTGGCGTTTAAATTGGCGTCTATGATACCAGTGGAGCAAAACTACAAGATCTACAACCGCAAAATGTTGGGAATTAATGAGGCGTTGAAAGAGTGGCGACACTACCTGGAAGGACTCCCAACGCCGTTTGAAATTGTCACTGACCACCAGAACCTCAAGTATTGGCAAACGGCGCAAGACCTGAGTTGACGGCAGGCAAGGTGGTCGCTCTACCTGTCTTGATTCCATTTCACGCTCTCTCATTTATTGGGAAAGTGCAACAGTCAGGCTGACTCCCTGTCCCGCCTCCAGCAGCATCAGGTTTTAGATGGTAAGGATGATGTAAGGGCAACACCTAGGGTATGAGGAAGATCACTCTACACCTGCAGGAGGGGATCCAAAGTAATGAATAGGATGCTCTAGATAGGTACATGTGTAACTACTCACCTGCAGGAGGGGATCCAAAGAGAAAAGCTCAAAGGATCACTACCTGCATGGCGGAGATTTGGCAACCAGTCACATGACTGGTTGATGAATAAGCAACACTGCTTAGCAAGCAGTAGGGAAACTCCCAACTGGTTACTAAGCAGTCCAAAGTGCGAAAATGAGAAGTCCTGGGTTCAATCCCCAGAGTGAACACAAACAAGAAATAAGAAACAAGGTGAAAAGAGAATAAACATGCAGACAAGGTGAAAGGAATAAGATGAAATAAAGGAAATAGAGTTGTCCCCTTACAGATGACCAACAGATTGTGCTCAAACCCAAACATTTTGCGAGCGTGGCATCCACAGCCACATTGTTTGTCAACCCGTTGGAGGAACTCATTCAAAAGGAGAGTGGATGAGAAGCGGCAGTGTTGGAGGGGTTGGCGGTGTTGAAAAAGTCAGGTGTTAACCAATTGGCAAACGGACTCGCGGAATGGGAAGAACAGGAAGGGTTGGTGTTATACCAAGGAAGAGTGTACGTCCCACCGGGGGCAAGCTGCGGCGCAAGGTGTTGGAGCAATGCCACAACGCACCCACGGCGGGTCATCTGGGAGTGCACGGTACATTGGAGCTGGTGGACCAACAGTTTTGGTGGCCACAGAGACAAGCTTTTGTGGAGAAGTACATGGCGGGATGCGATACCTGCCAACGCGCCCATGCGCTGGTCTATTCAACAGCTGCATTGAAGCCTCTAGATGTGCCTACACAACCTTGGGAGGTCACAGGTGTTGACCTGATCACACAGCTACCAAAATCAGGGGACTACGACGCCATTGCCACATATGTTGATCACTACACAAAGATGGTCCACTTGGTCCCCACCACTTCCAACGTCAATACCAAAGGTGTGGCGGAAATGCACCATAAAGGGGTATTTTCCCGCTACAGTCTCCCGGATTCTCTGGTGTCGGATCGTGGTCCTCAGTTTGCCTCTTGAGTTATGCAGGTGTTACTCAAACATTTGAAGATTCAGTTGTCCCTTACCACAGCATATTATCCTCAGTTGAATGGACAGACCAAACGCGCCAACCAGGAGGCTGAAAAGTATTTTTGGCTCTTCTGTAATCAGCGCCAGGATGACTGGGCTTTGCTACTCCCTACCGCTGAGTTTGTGCTCAATTCCTGTGTTCACTCTGCTCACAGCCTCTCCCCATTCAAGATGATGTATGGGTACAGGCCAAAGTTCAACATTCAGGTTGGACAGCAAGGAAACATGCTGGCGGTGGAGAATCAATTGACGCACATGAGGAGGGCAAGAAAGGACACAGAGGCGGCACTTTGGTTGACGAAGAAGCACATGAAGGAGGCTCACAACCGCAACGTTTCCCAGCAGCTTGGCTTGATGCGCGCAATATCAAAGGTTCACCAGGCAAGCGAGAAGCTTTCAAAACACAAGCAACTCAGCCCCTACAAGATATTGCAGGCAAATGGCAATCACACGTACAAGCTCAAGCTCAACCCGAATATGCGGCTTCACCCAGTGTTCCACATGAATCATCTCTTGCCCTGGATTGGGAATGAGGCCAACAGAAAGACTCCGCAACCTCCGGCCGTGGTTACCGTCAATGGGAAGGAGGAATACAAGGTAGAGGCTGTCTTGGACAGCAAATTTTTTGGCAAGCAACTCAAGTATTTTGTCAAATGGAAGGGTTACGACTTGGGCCACAATACTTGGGAACTGGAGAAGAACCTTGCCAACGCCTCCTCTCGGATTACCGCCTTCTATAGGAGCAACCCATCCGCCCCTCACCGCCTTGCTACCATGTTTTTTGCAGGCCTCACCTTTTGACCCATTGAAAACTTCACGGATCCGCCCAATCATGTCCCACGAGGCTGGGAAGACAGTTGGATAGCAACAACGTTGACCGTTGAGGACAACGGTCCTTAGGAGGGGGGTACTGTGATAAAGTGCCCGGGTTCACCACTTTTTGAGCTAAGTCACATACGGTCTTGGTTTGGTTTTTGTTTGTCTCTATTCCCTTTTGTTCATCTTGTCTCTTGAATATAAGACTTGGACGGTGGTCTGCAAGGCAGCACTCGTAATAGTCTAGTAACAAAGATTTAGTATTAGCAGAACGTGCTGAGTGCGTTCACATACCTAGTAACCAAGTGGACAAATCTGGAGAGCAGCCATGCCTGATTGCATCAACTCTTCTCTGAAGAGCCAAACACAACCAAACCTGTGTCACCATCCAGCTCTGTCGCCTTGCTACTTCTACACTAATTAGATATCATAACAACTGGGTTCCTCCTTGGTTTCTCCTTCAACTCACCAAGGAGTTGTTATGACTCACTGGGTTCCTCCTTGGTTTCTCCTTCAACTCACGAAGGAGTCGTTATGAGTCATGTTCTTTTTCCTTTATTTCTCCTTTATTTTTCCTTGCGACTCAGCATGACTCATTAGTTACTTACTGTTGTGTATATAAGGCTGAGGAACTCTACTTGATTCCTCAGACAGAATATCATCTTTGCTACCACATCTAGTCACTGCATCAATTCACATTCTCCCCTTCCACTCTCTCTTTTTCCTCTCTCTCTCTCTCCCTCTCTCTCTTTCTCTCTTTCCATCAAGTGGACTCAGCAAATACAAGTCCACAGTCATTAGAAGCGGCGTCAGGCTAAGGACAAGACCTGTTTGCCAACGGACTTATCACCCAGTCTCGCTAGTTGTGGGCACAGGCATAACACATGGTCATATGGAAGATTGCTCTGCCTCCCTAATATCCAACACTTTTGCTCCTACTTTCCCTCCCTCGCTTATATTGCTCCAAGCTCAGTCCCTCAAGACATATATTTGGTGAGAGTTTGTTATGCTAGCTACCCCGGATGCTGCTGGTACCTTCACACTCTGCACTCTAGCTTCACTTGTACCTTCATCAAAAGATGCGCAAGCAGAAGTTAAAAAGTACTCCTTGCATAAGTACAATTCTCATTGATGTATCCGTGAGGGTCTGGCGCGTTCAATGGATGCTTGAGTACAGTAGTAGTGGCAGAGGATTCAAGATAAATATGACATAAATCGTGGCTTTTTTGGGAGGACATGTGATTGATCGCAAAAATCGGACGGTCAACTTACGTGAACTTGAGAAATTCGAAAATCGGTTTATAGGGATTCATTAGGGCATTTATACGAGCCTACTGACTAGAGGAAATAGAGTCTACGGATGCCGAGTGTCGAGAGCAAGAGGTTGTTTAAAGTTGGTGGTAACTAGCCCACGTGCACCATACGAAGTGATTATATTGGTATAGCTCCAGAATTAGAATGCGCTGGCTATGGACAGCGACAGTTCCCCTATCGCCTGTAGGATTATGGACGCAGTGAAAAGAGAGAGAGAGAGACGCCAGACACATAGAGTGGGTGGATGGAAAAATCCAAGACGAGCGAATATAAGGATTGTGCAGGCAGGTCTACTGCGAAAGGCCACAACACCGGGTAGGAAGGAAGGAGCGTTACGGTAGTTGGAAGGGGACGCGGTGCGGGGTGTTGTGCCAGACGTCACCCACGCGACGGACCTTGGGCCACGCAGACGAGACAGGTTTCGCGAGCAGTCAATCACAGGGGGCTTGATTGGGTGGTGGTATAGTTTGGTGAAAGTAGCAACCTGCTCGACGCGAGGGGAAACCCACGAACGATAACCACTGTGTGTATGATAGCGTGGACTGGGGGTGCGTCGGATTTCCTGGTTGCTCCGCCCCAAGGATGTCGAAGGGTATGCGGGCGGGGCGGGTGATGACTCTGCATCTGCGTCGGTGGGTGCAAGAGGTCTCTTCTGTGCCGTGTAACATGTGCAAGCCCAGATCCGGCGAGCTCATCAGACGGAATGTGGCTGCGAGTCGATGAGGGCAGCGGTGACTTTCTCGCGGTGCGCTATCGCTGTTTGTACCCAACCAACCATGTCTACGTCTCGCCCAACGTCCTTGACGAGGAATGGATGATCCTGAGCAGCAACCATGAGCAAGTGCCCACGCAGATTGACACAAAGAACATACCACTAGCTCCTGATATGTAGCTCGCGACTCTGGAATCCGTTCTAAGCACATCGCCACCCATTCTCTCGCCTCCTCGCTGTATCCCTTCTCCTCCGGCAGCTCTGGCGGATCACCATGTACGATAGCCGTGAGCTGCGCAAACACGTTCGAGTACGTTTCCGGTGGGTAAGGATAGTGACCTATGGCTATCTCGATGATAGAAAGGCCGAGCGACCAAACGTCGGAAGAGACGCTGTAGGTGCCCAGGTTGTTCTGAGATTCTCCCTTGATCCTTTCAGGCTGAGGAGAGAGCGAAAGTCAATATGGCGTCGAGAGCTCTTTGATATAGAGCTCCACAAACCGCCATGTAACTCTGACAACCGATGTTCGTCTTCGCCAACGACTTCTCTAGCTGACCCGATACTCCGAAATCGCAAAGCTTGACCTCCCCTTTCTTGTTCACCAGGACATTGGTGGGTTTGACATCTGATACGTCATTCGTAAGATGAGATGAATTGGTGACATGCACGAGGCACGTACCTCGATGGATAATCTGCAGTTCATCCTTGAGAAACTTGAGGCCCCGCACCATGGAGCCAGCTATACGAGCCAGGACATCCTCAGGCACGCCCGCACCATTCAGCTTATCGAGACTGCCAGCGTCCATGAACTCCATGCAATAGTAGACGCAACTCTCGATGAAGAAAGCACCGTAGAACCCGACGATCTCCGGACCTACGGCACGATGAAGAATATCAAGTTCCATGATGATACCGCTGAGCTTCGAATCGTCTAGTTCTAGCCGGATTTCCTGGGAGATAATGATGACGTCAATCGACAATCCAAGCTAAATCGCAGTAAACCTAGACTGACCTTCATGGCCATTAGAACGTTGGTAGGTTTATGCAGCACCTTCTTGACCGTGCCATAGTTTCCCTTACCAAGTTCCTCATCGAGTTGAAGTTGGTTCATGTTGATAGCGAATGATGAGCCATTGGAGAAATCGACACCAGAAGCATGAAGGATGGCTTTGCCGGAGAAATTGAGAGCCCCGGATGGATCACTGCGGCAGAAGGTGAGCGAGTATGACATGACAGAAAATGACGTTGTGGACATACACAATCTTTGAGAAGTTGGAAAAGGGGGAATTGAAGCTGCCTTGGGGTTTTTTCGGCATATCTGGACCAAGTGATGATCTAGCAGCGCCCAAGCCTGCTCCTGATGCACCACCTCCTGCTGCAGGAATCGCGTTTGGATCTAAATCCTTGAGACTGAAGCCTGGACGATTACGACGAGCCGCCATGCCGCCTGGCTTTGGTGGGTGATGGGCGAGTGGAAAGGAATTAGCTGAGCGCAATGGAGGTTGTGAGCCTGTTGGTGATAAAGAGGTTCTCTGCATAGCTGCTGTTGCTGAATCTACTGCACTTGAAGATGAAGAGGCGGCGGATGTATGACCACGGTTAGCGATCTGGTGAGGTTGTTATTTGAATATTCGGATTTCATGGATAAGGGGATTTTGTTGCGACTACGTACTGCAGCCATTTTTTCCCGTAGTGAGGGAGGAATTGGAGTTGCACCTGGACTACGATGCTGAAGTAGACCAGTCAAGTTATTCCTCTGGCTAGGAGGACGACGAGGAGGTTGGTGGTGGTCCGTCATCGTGGCCGTAAGTACAAGTCCAAGAGGAGAAGTCAGTCAGTCAGCTTAGTGAGCGGTGAGCGGGGTTACTGAAGTTGGCCGCTGGCGATCAATTCATCACTGATGGCAAGGAGGTTACTGACAACTGTTACTGACCACCATTAGTGCTCATTAGTTAGTGACTGCTGTGTATATAAGGCCAAGGAACTCTACTTGATTCCTCAGACAGAATATTGCCTTTGCTACCACATCTAGTCACTGCATCAATCAACATTCTACTCTTCCACTCCCTCTCTCTTCCTCTCTCTTTTTCTCTCTCTCCATCAAGTGAACTCAGCAAATCCAAGTCCATGGTCATTAGGAGCGGTGTCAGGCTAAGGACAAGGCCTGTTTGCCAACGGATTTACTCTCCCAGTCTTGCTGGTTGTGGGCACGGGCATAACAACCTGTCAAAATGCAAATACAAGTCCTTTGCAAGCGCAACAACATAGAAGAGCATCTTGTGTTCTTGTCCAAGTACCAGCATGAGCATGCTACTGAAAGGAACAAACAGGTTCCGGTGCGGATGACACCAGCCGTGCAAGCGTTGCCAGCTGGGATGATTAGACCAGAAGATTTTGAGCAGTGTGCGGCTAGAGAACTTGCTGAATGGATGATTTGGCAAGATGGGTGTGCTGAAATATATTTGGCGTCAAGTGCAATGGAAACATGTGTTCTCAATACTACTATAAAGCCTACTCATGGTAGGATCCGATGTTTGGGGCTTGCAACGTGTCAGGCTCTAGAAGCTCTCAATGCTGGTGCACCAAGTCAGAGCTTGATGATCCAAGCGGTGTCACGGAACAAGCGCAGAGTTCTTCCCTTGAGATTCAGCTAAATAAATTTGCAAGGTAATGAACCAACAGGACATCGAGAGTCGACTTGGTCGAGACCCTTTCAGCGCATAATAAGCTTGGCGACTTGAAGATGACTGTGAAGGGGCCTTAACAAGGGTCCGAGTATCCAATATTGTACATTGCAACAATATACAATCATGCACAGGTACAAACTTGAACGCGAAGCATTGAGATAGAGAAAATCCGTCTAGTAAACCGGGAACATTCATGTACGACAAAGCTACCCCGTCCCGGCTACTGCAAGGCTGCTACCCCCTCAGTCGCCTTCAAAGTCTCCACAGAATCACGACGTCGTGGCTTGTGACGCTGAAGCTCCTTCAGACGCTTATTACGCCTAGCCAGAACCCTAGGGGGGGATAAAACACGATAAGTGGAGAAACAATGACACAAGTGAGGAGTATTGACGCACTTTTTCAAATCAGGCTTCGTGATACGATCCTGCAGATCAAACTCCGCCCACTGGTAACACCACACGGCCTTCGCGTCAGGGTGAGCTCCCAGATCCTCCTTCATGTCCTCGATGAGCGCTCTGTCGTCTGGCCAGGTGTAAAAGTACCAGGGAATTGTGCGGTTGCTGTACAAAGCGATGCACCCAGCGCGAATAGGCCCGACGTGAGGACCCAGGATAGGCATACAGCTCGTCGGCAGACGGCCGTACTTCGTCGAGAGATGCGTTGTTATATTCCGCATGGCAAGAGGAAGACGCAAGCCCTCTGGTGTAATCGATTCGGGGTAAAGGCCGTGTCGGCGAGCATAGGCGAGGAATACATCAACAGGTAAGATGAGACCATAAAACAGTTTTTCGACAGTTTTAGGTGGTCTTGTCGAAGACGGCATGAGATGTGAAGGAAGGGTGCGCGATGGAGGATAATCCGGGTCACAGTTCTGAGAACACTGACAGGACGGTTCGTGAGGTGGCATCAAACGTCCACATGGAAAGAACCTCCTCCTCCTTAAAGTCGGGGATGAACTTCCAGCAATTGCGCTCCTTCGGTTTCGCAGGTGTGGAAAACGGATGAGAAAGCTTCATATCCTGAGGTTCCGTGGAAGCTAGCTGTGTCGAAGGGAGTGACTGTTGAGGCATAGATGAAATGGCGCGAGGTGTAGCACGGAGTGGTGGATGACGAGAACGAACAGTATACTCACGTGCCGGGAAACCTGTATTTACTGTAGTTAACCGCCGGCTAGAATGCTCTTCATTGTCGCGATTTCAATGCTTGGATTTCTTTTTTCTGCCGATTTCTCCAAGTCCTAGCCATGTAAGATGTTGATATTTTTCAAGAGATGTTGCCAACTTGTCATGCTCGCAATGTGATACTACAAGCAGGAGAGTGCTTGCTACTCATACACCGATTGGATCCTATAGATGTATACACATAAGTAACCCTCCAGCGATCCGTCAATGTTTCATGGTGCAGCTGCTTGTACTTTATGTTTAGGAGGCATGGTGGTTGTAGATAGAGTCAGCTATCAAATACATAGTACATTCCTCCATCAACTGCCATTCTCCGAATCGGGAGCCAATGGAAGTTGGATTGCTCAAACCAAAATTTGCCGCAGAATTTGCCACCCACATGACAACTTGAGCGCTTGTTTAACAGTGGTGGCGACTAGCCCACTCGCACCATAGACGAGAACGCTGTAAACCTGAGCATGTGTGAGAAGTGGCTCCGGACAAAATATGATGAGGAGTCATGTTGAATGTTGTGGCTAGTCATGTTGAAGTTGTGGCTGTGCATTCTGGTTCACCTTGTTTAATGGTGGGCAGTACGCCTGCAGCGAACGACCCTACGCTCCCGCCGCCCCCCAGGACACCAGGCGGAAAGTACACGATCAAGGCGAGTCGAACGAGTGTAGAGAGGAACAATGTGTATTGACGAAACCGAACGAAATGACAGCAAGTCTCTGTAGGATGTAAAATCTCCATCACCCGACCTGGCCCTGATGGGCAGACTGAGGAGCGGCTTGCCGAGATTCTCTCCATCCGCGACAAGCAGACCAGTCCCTATGCTCCACCTGCGCCCAGCTCCGCATCCTCTCCCCAGAACGGGAACGACCAATACGAGTTCTTCGTCCACTGGGACGCCTTCAATAAGCGGCTCGACGAATGGGTGAGCGGGACGAGGCTCGTCTTGAGCAAGGACCTGGAGTGGCCCCGCCCGAAACCGCCGCCGGTGCCGAAGAAACTGACGGGGGCGGCGGCGATGAAGGTTGCGCCTGCGAAGACGACAAAGGGGCATAAGTTGCTGAAGAAGGCAACTGCCAACGCTGCGACGAAGGGCGCCTCGAGTGCAAAGGTGAGTGTGGGGCCATCGTCGCCGTTTTCGACACCGGCGCCGTCGCCTGCTTCGGCGCCGGGTACGCCGTCTTTGAAGAGGAAGATGCCGTATGATGAGGAGGAGGAGGGGATGGGTGCTGGGATGCAGGTTGACACGGAGGATGAAGATGCGGACGGGGAAATGGACGTCGACCAAGACGACGATTCGCTCTCCCAATCCGGCGGAGGAAAGTCGCAGGGGCTAGAAGACGCTGTTCTGGCCCCGCCGACGCCTCCTTCTCCCCCGCTGTTGAGCAAGGAGCAGGAAATCGAGAAACTCCGCACGTCCGGCTCAATGACCCAGTCTATCTCCGAGATCGCCAGAGTCAAGAACCTGAACAGGCTCCAGATGGGCAAACACGCCGTCGACGCGTGGTATTTCTCCCCTTATCCCAAGGAGTACGCCCACCTGCCGATCTTGTACATCTGCGAGTTCTGCCTGTCGTTCTTCCCGTCGAACTTCATGCTCGGGAGACATAGGAAGAGGTGTAACCTGCTTTATCCACCGGGGAACGAAATATATAGGCATGAGGATATCTCGTTCTTTGAGGTGGATGGGAGGAAACAGGTTGCGTGGTGTAGGAATCTGAGTCTTTTATCAAAGTGTTTCTTGGATCAGTGAGTACCTTCCCCTCCTCGTTGAAGATGGATGCCGGCTAACCCTCTATCCAGCAAAACGTTGTACTACGACGTCACCCCATTTTTGTACTATGTAATGGTAAGCGCTCTCTCCCCTCCGCCTAACCCATCTCCTAAACGCGGTATCCTCCAGACCCAGCGCGATTCCGCCGGCTGCCATATCATCGGCTACTTCTCCAAAGAGAAAGAGTCAGCCGAGAACTACAACGTCGCGTGTATTCTCACCTTGCCACAGTATCAGCGGCACGGCTTCGGACGCGTGCTCATAGAGTTCTCGTACGAGTTGACGAAGAAGGAGGGTAAGCTCGGGAGTCCGGAGAAGCCGTTGTCGGATCTGGGTCTGTTGGGGTACCGTGCGTATTGGCAGGAGAAGATCATCGATCTGCTGGTCAACGCGGACGACCAGGAGGAGCTCAGCATTGATGATATTGCGCAGAGGACGGCTATCACACACGCTGACGTCCTTAACACGTACGTTCCCTTTCCTCTCGCCGGGAATAGTATGCCCATGCCTACTGGAATATAGATGCACAATGCTGCAGCTCTTCAAGCACCACAAGGGATCACATCTCATCTGTCTGAACAAGGCAGTCCTGGAAAAGCACGAGCGGACCCTGGCAAAACGCAAACGGCGCATAAACCCAGAGAAGCTCATCTGGAAACCACCCGTCTTCACCAGAGACCAGCTGCGGTTCGGATGGTGATCCCCTTCTTCGCCTGGATATTTGTACAAGGCGCTTTTCGTTCTGCGTCGACACTTGGGACTGGTTTTTTGTCTAATGTAAATAAAATACCTCGAACTGTATTAACACATTGAAGGCACGTTATTGAAGCTGAAGCTTGAGTCTACGATAGTCCTAGTAACGCGGGAGAAGAGAAAATAAGTGCGGTGGTGTCACGAAGCGCCTCCCTTCCTTCTTCTCATGCTGCCGTCATTGGAGCTGCTACTCCCTCCTGCCGGCAGGCTGGCGCTGCTGTCGTCCTCCCTGAGCGTTCTGCGCGATAACGTAGGCGATGGCGACCGTGATAACGTCGGAGACGTCGTGAACACACTGATACTGCTCATGCTGCTACTCGCCCCGCTCCCAAAGTGGAAATCGTCCTTCAGCTGTCTCCGGGAAATGGTAGGCGATGTAGGGCGTGAGACCGCGGGTGAGAATATTTCAGCGCCGGAAAGCCCAATGTCTTCCGCAGCGGCAAAGTAGTGGTCCGAGGAAGCGAGTTTCTCGCTAGAGGTGTGGGATGTGTGTAGGAGGGGACCGCGCGCTGATATGGGCGATTCGTTGGAGACCACGATGCTTGGGACTTCTTCTGGCGCTCGCGGGGAGCTGTCGGTGGTGTGGATCGTCGCGTTGTCCGAGGTAGACGCTTTTAGGTCATCAACGACTCCTAGTGTACGTGCGACGACGTAGGATGCGATATCCTAGAAGTGAACGTGTGGATGTTAGTCCTCCTCAATCAAGCAAGCATAGATGCGCGTGCATACAAGACAACCGAGAATGGCGAGGGGCAAGATCACAAGGAATGACAGGATGCGGAAGATGGAGGCGATCCTGGCCACCCAGGAGTTCGGGGCGTAGAACACCAGGTAATCGAGGTAGGTAGACCAGAGGGAGGACAGAGATAGACGAGATGCCATTTCAGAGATTCCGTTGGCGATGTCCACGCCCATGGCGCTCTAGTAGACGGGGAGAATAGCGATGAGAGTGTAAGGATAAGCTGCCTTCGCGTCGGGATCGTGTGTACTCAAGCAAGCGCGTTTTCACATGATAACACTGCCACTTTCCGGGCTGCAACTCTGAAAAAAAATTGGGAGGAGAGCATGACATAAATTCCAGCATAAGTACAAAGGGAGATAGCATGTCAAAAGCACAACATAAGGAAAGCAACCCAAGAGGGGCCAGGCAAGAGCGAGCTACACTATGAATTCAAACGTGTCCCAAATATGTACAACTATTCCAAGAGTCCCAAAAAGTTACAGACAAACCGTTCCCTGACCAGACAAACACATACAACAGAGAAAACACAAGAAGAACAGAAAGAGCATAATCAAACCCTAGCGAATGAAAGCTTGCAAGTCCTGCCGTCAGCGACACCGGATTCGACCTCCAAGCCGACGAGCTTCGTTTTCGACCCCAACCAGTCGATCCTGCGAACGCCACTTTCCCAACCACCGCCCATTTTCGTGCACCGTGCTCTGTAAGCCTTAGTCACCTTCTTCTGCGTCTTGGACCCAGCCCCAAGACTCTCCCATTCTTTCTGGGTGATAGGCGTGTTCAGGCTAAGATGAATCGCCTGGAGGGCGTCCAAGATCGAGATGGGACCGATTTGCTGAGCAAGGGTGGGAGCAGAGCCGATGTAGAACGCTGCTTTCGCCGCTCCCTTGGGAGGTGAAGGTGAAACGGTGATGATCCAGGGGAATTTGTGCGAGCGAAGCGTGAGACGCGAAGTGGTCGGTTGACGGGTGACGGGCTGCAAGAGCGTCTGCTCAGGGAACGCCGACCTCGTGTGTCGATTCATAACAGAACGCGCAGAGGGAAGGAACGTCACATCGTACTCGATGTATGACTTTTTCGATCTCCCCGAAGCGGCCATGAGGGGCGTTATCTCCACGGGCACTGAATGGACGTTGGAGCGCTTGCTCTTCTCGCCTGCGTTGCGTTGTAAGTACGTCGGAACGACTAAAGCTCGAATTGGAAGATGAGACTTACCGCGCTCTGCGTCATCACCGTGCCAAGTGTGGTGCTGCTTTAATGGAGGTCGCATCTCGAAGCTGTGTCGTGGAACGCTGCTGGAGCTGTCTGTCCGAGGAGGCATTCGTGCCACGGAGGTAGCAGAGGCTGTTCGGGATGAGCTGGTGTACGACGTCGACGGTGCGTATATCGCGTAGGGCAGGTCTGCATAAAGTCACGTTGAAAAATAAGAGAGACCGGTGGAAAGATGAGGACGTACTATTTGGACCACCACTTCCATGGCTGTTCGACCTCATGTATGGTGGGCGAGAGCTGGCGGCATAAGACCGCTCTTCAGTGACACGCGCCGATGCAGCGAATCGAACTGGAGACGAAGACGACGATGTTGCAACACAACTGCTGCTACGCTTTCTATCCGGTCGACTATGCGACCGAGGGTGCGCGGCATGAGCGGAAGACGCCGAGTGACCTGGCTTGGTGACTGGCTTGGTGGAGTTGCTCGAGGTGTAGATGTGCCGAGTAGCACCAGCACCGGCAGACAAGTTGGTGGGTGACGACGAAGACCGCCCATGTTGCTTTTTTCGAGGCGGCTGCTGGGCAGGGGCAGGAGCAGAGGCGGCGAGTGGTGATGGAGTCGTCGGTCTTGTTTCATGATGAGATGTGAAAAGACTTCTCCAAAAGGCCGACATGGTGGTAAAGGTGCAAAGGAAAGGATCGCGGGTGGCCAATTGCGAAGTGGGGATTGGCTGGACTCTTGGCTGGAATATATATACGTGCAAGAGAGAGCCGCCTAGAATTAAGCTTGGATCAGCGACGACTTGGTGCCGGGCGGCTAGGGGTTTGCAGGTACCGAGAGTGGAAAGTGTAGGTGCAGAGGTTGAGGAAAGCCTGTGTTAGGCGCTTGTTGGAGGGACCCTGAAAGATGGTGAGGGGACAAGAGCGGACGTGGGTCCATATTTATTGATTCTTCCAGGTACCCCACAGTGCCAGCAATCAGCTAAGTGCGCCTCTCGGCCTCGTTGGTTGCGGCCCTTTAGAACGGAATTCTGGCACCTCCTGGTCATTCAATGTTCGGGTTCTTGCCATGCAGGAGAAGTGTTCGTCGGGATCGCCTGCAGAGATATGGTCCATCGAACAAAACACGACGTCTGACGCCTGGATTGAGAGTTGAGTGAATAGCCACTACCCCAGAACGAGGCAGAATACGTACAACTCGGAGTGCACCTGCTGCGATGCTCTGTTGCTTGTGGATCGATCGCCGGGTACGACCGGGTTCAAGCTGACGTCTTGCGCACCACCAATACGCGGAATTCCGCGTCATTGGCCCATGCTTGAAGGATATTGAGCTCGGGCAACAGCAACGGAGCACCTTGAGCTTCTCCGGATGGCATGTTTGCTCTGGCACTCCAGGATGTACCCACGGTAAAGGCTAATGGCAGGCTCCAGTGACCTATGGAGCACAGCATACACTGGAGTGGATATACCTGGTAGTGGCCTAGCCAGGGCGCGAAGGGACTGCATCGTATGAGGTAAAAGCATCCCGCGTGCCTCAAAGTCGCAGACAGCGTTGATCCACGCTGTTGAGTCCCATTAGTTGTCCATAAGATGGCGTGCGTCTCCTTGAATGCGTTGCTTGCGGGTGCCTCAGGAAAGATCCCAGCGAAGCTGTCGTCGGGTGATATCATCAAGGGTCAGCGGACGCGCCGGCCTTCGTTTTCCAGAACGACTCTGGTCAAGGATGCGTCTGATGACCTATGCGCCGGTCGAGGTTGCAATGAGGCGCACGCTTTGCATCAAGCCCTTGATGATATGTTACGAGAGAGTGAACGATTGCACACAGCAGGGCGGCCAGGTCGCGGCTTGAGAAGAGATTTAGAAGCACATCCAACAGCTTGAACATTGATCGGACTTTGAAGTACGTAACTCCGAATGTAGAAGTCGGTAATCCACAAGTAAGCTCTCAACTGAGGCGCAAGGACCTGAACCTCTCAAATTGGCCGTATATACACCCACCACTAGGTGCTGCATCTTGGTACCGGTCGGCATTGCTGTTCATAACACACTCGCGAAATCCCTCCCAACTGATGCATTGCGTAGGTATACATTTCCACAGTCTTCTATTTTGACTGCCGGATTCAATCAGTCGTTTAATTGGGGAGGGAGCGGAGCGAGTGACCCAATATCTTCCTTAGGGCACCGTAACTTTGGCTTGTCACGTGAAAATCCACGGGCACGGGTAGTCGGTAGAATTAGTGACGCACTCAGTAAACTTTTATTGACCTCGAAGTCAGTAAAGAGCCGCGGCTCTGCCATCAAAGTCTCCGGTGACTCTTCAACCCTTACACTAATGAAAGAAAAGAGCGGCGCACCGTGGCGTGGGGCCAGAAAGTGCCCATTTTTGTCTAGCCCAAATCAACAGCGGACGGTGCTGAATATTTATTCGGTCATGACCAAAAGTCGACAGAGCGAGTGCACTGCGGATCCAACGTCTGCCAGTAATGGCGCGGCCGGCCTCTTGAAGGAGGCTCGAAGTCAAAGAAGATGCCGGCGACAGTATCAGAACATAGGTAGCTAGTACGTAGACGAGTAATGTAGCATGCAGGATGATTCCAGAGCACCCGGATCCGGTGGTAGCCCGGGTGCGTGACCCTCCTTGCCTGAAGCAAGCCACTTTACTAAATACGTGGACGTTTCCGGCTTTCAATAATAAAGCAGTGTAGCTCCATGCGTCAAGATCATCCACTGCAGCTTTGGGGAGGGGTTGCTCATGCTTTCCCAGCCTCTTGTGCGTCACTGTTGCTGCCGGTGATAGGGCGTAATGTACATTAGCATTCGCGGTGCATCCATGCATGGCAAAAGGGTAGGTTTGCTCCAATAATATGTTCTGAAATCACTTTATACAGATGACATCTAAAGACGCTGTAACAGACGGCACAGACGTCCTAAGCAGCGCAAGTCGTTGTCGAGGGATTTGCGACGCGTTCGGGTGTCACATGCCCGCGTTTTGGCACTTTGAGTAACCGGCGTCGCGGTTGCGTTGACAGTCGCTGCCAATTGCCACAGTGCTTACAGCCAGCTCTCGGCTTCCCAAATGACTACCACCACTATGCCTTAGATGACAGAAGGCAGGCGATAGTGGTACGAGCTTGAGGGTACCACAGAAATCGACCACACTCGTATGAGCCTTTCCGGTGCGACTGGTGGTATAATCTGTGACTCTGCTTATTGTGCAGGCCGGTGTACCATCTTCGGTTCATGTTTGACCTGGGATCAAGACAGGTGAGTAGGGTTACTGGAGTCTAAGCAGTGCATGCTTTCTCATTCCAGGTTATCTTACACAAAAGTCTGTAAACCTCAAAACACACTGCGTTACAGTAGCTCCGCCAAAACTTGAGGCCGTCTGGTGATGAGTCCACATCCACCGGTACGCAGTCGCGGCCAAGGTCGCAGCAGGTTGGCAGCTTTCTTTATCACTACCAACATACTTACCCACACCAACCGCCATTTCGCCAGGTCCCCTCGATACAAGCTGCGTCAGTATCCAAATCTGCTCGCGTTCTATCCTTGCTTCTCGATGTACCTTGCTTCCCAGCTCTCGTCCCTTATGTCCATCTGGGGTGTACAAGAAGGTGCAGCCTGAGCTCGACGATCTGAGAAGCTGTTTCTGTGAACAGTGAGATCCTCGTCTCCCTCATCAGACAGACTCGTTTGGAACTTCTCGAATTCATGTTTAGCTCGGCTGCGCCCAGTGCAGTACGCTGCAGAAGCACACTGAGCAAACATTGCCAGTCGCCATGTTTGCCCTCTACTAACGTTCCGGGATCTAGGCTTATTAGTGGGCCGCTGCCACTGGAGGATGCGCAGTACATTCATCTCCCTCCGATAGTCAGATATACGTACGCAAGACTCTTTACGCCTACAAGCGCACAGCGTCACTTACGATTCCTCAAAATCTCTTCGTCAGAATGATTACCTTTCCTGTCTATGCTATCTCATTATCCTCCTTTGGAACGCACATCAACTCAGCAAATCATTCTCCATCGGCATCTATCCATCTCTGCACAGCGAAACCAACCAACTCGATGTTACTGATTCCTGATGCTCATCTCAATCCGTGACACAGGGCGCTGACTCGTCCCACATGCCCACGAACTCTAACGAGCAATCTAAATCCGTCCCCTCGCCCCGCTGACCTCAGATCCAGGGCCCGCTTGCTGCTCGCTACCCGACATCACCAACCCTCAAGCCCGATTCGTCGTTCAATGGTGACAGACTGGGGTCTCTCCGCCGGGGATCAGACTCGTCAGTACTGCCGCCCTGGTTTGGGGCACAGCAGGAGTGCCTGGTCGGAGCGAACTGATACAGGTAGAGACACTCGTTCCTTGTTGAGCATTCTTCGCCGAGCTTCTATGCGCAAGCGAGCCGCCTTCCCCAGAAGTGCCTCAAGCGACTCAGTTCAAATCATGCGTGATGATTCCCGGGTAAAGACAAATTCCGCGGTCGTCATTCACTCATGTACTGCTTCTTCCGCATTCGGATCTGTTCTACATGAGGCATCAGCTTCTTGAAGCTTATGAATCTATTCTGCAGTCTCTCCTCGTTTGTTCCGCCGAATCCGAGGGTACATTGGGCTCCACGAGCATGCTGAACCGAAGGTGCTTGCGGCTCGCACCAGCGTCGAGCGGGTTGACGTGCAGCTCATATTCGCCAAAGGCCTACTTCAACTGATCACCTAACCGCAAAAAGTATCTATCGGAGCTCAGTTGGTCTGTGCGTCGACCTTGGTGAGTAGAATGCCATCCGATATCTGGAAGATGCCTGCCCAGCCACAGACTGAGAAAGTGCGCAATATGACGATGATATTTTGAAGTTGTATAAAAGGTCCATCGAGGGCTACAGGGAGGGGGGATAGGTATCGCAGGCGCGGCAGAACACGACAGCACCAAGTACTATACTACAAAACGTTACAAGATGGGCGTAAGAGGTCGCGGACGAGTCGAGGGTGTTGTACAAAGATGTAGTAACTACATGGAGGTGATTCACCAACAACGGAACGGAGAGGGAACAAAAGGCGCAAACAGCACACAACACACACCCTGTGTCTAGACAGCGAGTGAGCTGAGATACGGAGGCGGAGGCGGAGACAGGAAAAGGGTGAACAGCACAGAGATCGAGGATGGATGGACGATAAGAAAGTGCAACAAACAAAGCATGTCGACGAGGAGCAGATGAGGACAGGATATCGGGTCAAGTATCAGAAAGCAGGTGTGGTGAGTGGTGAGTAGATATAAGCTTGCAAGGTGTCCAGCCAAGTCACTACCAGAGACAAGAGAGAGAAAAGCAGAGCATAGATCGGACTTCCGAAAAACAGACGATGTCGATGTCGATGTAGCGTCCGACAAAGGGAGGATATTGTGGAAGTTTAGACACGGTGAAGGGACGTACACGGTAGATGACCATCGTCACAGCGCTGAGGTGACATGGGTCGATCCACCTAAGGATACATAACCCCCGATGGGAAAATCACCCCATCCTCTCTAACGATCACCATCGGCCTCCTCGGCTGCTTCCCCCCTCCCCCTCCCACACCACCGCCATTCGCAAGCTGACTCTCAGGCGGCATACACCCCAACACCTCCGTGCACCTCACCTCCACAAACGGCGACGGCTCAGACCCAAAGAACACATGGACCGGATCCGCCTTGGAAAAGTTCTCCCCGTACACGGTGAGCATCTTCGCTGCGTGTGGGTTCGGTTTGCCGAGGACTGCACTGCGGGAGTGGGCGCAGTTGGATTTGGGCGCCTCGGAGGCGCGGTCGGGAGGGAGGTATTTGACGATGGCGGGGAAGGGCGTGACCGCCTTGGAGGGAATGGGGAAGGATGCGGTTTGGCCGTGGGTGTGTAGGGAATGTTGCTGGTCGAAGAGGACGGGAGGGACGTAGAAGTTGTATCGGATTTGGTCTGTTCACAATGACGGTGGTCAGTATCTGCTATGCAAAGTAGAGAGCTAAGCGACTCACCCGTTCCAACGATCGTCCAAACACTCGTCTCCCCGATATCCACCTGCCACAACGACCCCGACACTGGAGCGCCAGGATCACTAGCCGACCCTCGTCTCCCCCCAGTCGACGACGCATCACACACAGAGCCCCTACGGCGCCCCTTCGTGCTAACCGGCTTCGTCGCGATACCCGCACTCGAGGAAGATCGCTTCTTCCTCACTCGTCCTCCATCGTTGGACAAGAACTCCCCCGGCATCGTAGGCGAGCTCGGCGCACTGCCAGGAGGGTTCCCCATGAAGTAATCTGACCCATTAGACTGGACAGGCGACGACGGCATCGCAGGAGGTGACTGCGCGCCATTCCCATTTCCGTTCCCGTTGGGAGCTGTCGTCGACGTGTTCCACGACCTACCGTCGATAGGTCGATACGTGTTGACCTTTTCACCCATGCACGACAAGAACGATCCCGTCTGGCCCGTCGTCCCAGGCATAGGCGCAGTCTTCCCAAGCTCAAACACCTCAAACGCGATCTTATGCAGCTGAGACACCGGATCTCCGCAAACCTCGCCGGGAGCGCAAAAGTGGCTAGCAACGCCCTTCGCGCCTTCCTGGAGGCCCCCGCCGACGACGGTCGTCTGATGATCGACCTTGCGGATGACGAGCACGGGGCTGACGACGCCCGAGATCAAGCACTGCAGGACGACGGTCTGGTTGTAGTAAACGGGGATGGGGGAGCCGTTGCTGGTGAACGGAATAGCGTTGGGCGGGGGCGACGGGTAATCTGCCTGAGGAGGAGGGGGAGGCGCTTCATGCACACCAGGAAGCTTGTTCACATCGACGATGTAGATCACGAACGGGTCTATAAACAAAAGAGGGTTTGATAAAAAGGAAGAGCAGTCATTCAGTCAGCGGCTGACTGGCAAAGTTCTGATAGGAACGGAGTGACATACCCCAACTGGAGGTCCTGGCGATGAAGGAAGGTGTGTTCGATCGACAGCGATGATCCAATCCCATCAAGGGAGCACCGTCTGAGCCCTTGAATGATGATCCAGAGCCAGAAACGCAGAGGTACTTGGTGGAAACCGTCTGGGACCTGAGGCGATGGAAGAGTGATATCGTTGAGCCGTGGTTGATGCAAACTGGAGTCAAAGCGAGAAGGGCAGATGGTGACGTCAATCACCGCTGAAAAGACGAGGAGAATGGAAAGAAGCATACGTTCCAGGTTCTTGGCACTTTGCCGCTTCTTGCTGGGTTTACTGATGACCTTGATGGGGCGACTGGGAAACACCCCAATAACGCGCTCTGGTTCGTCTTCGAAGGTAGGAGCGGCGATCTTGACGAGTGCTTCGACCTTCTTTTTCTTCTCGTCCACGTCGGAGATGAAGAGCTGTTTACCAACACAACGGCCGGTGTAGGTCGTTCCTGAAGGCGGCTCGCTGGCGTCGAACGTCTTTCCAGTGGACCCTGTCCAATCGACAGAGCTCTCCGGTGGAGACGGTTCGCCAGAAATAGAAACGGTGACACGGGGGGCGCAAAGCCTAGGCTCTTCTCCCCGGCGGGAGGCCTCGCTCCACCACGAGTTACCAATCATAATCGCAGTCGGAGGAGGGCACAAGAACCTGCCGTCACAAAAGTCAGAACTTGACACTGCTGGAGACCGAGCTGTCGGATGCTTACCGTTTCTCCGTGCCATAGGACTTCTGAGCTACCTTGGACGACATCACAATCACGGATCGCTCACCAAACGCGAGCCGGTTCGGTGTGCGAATGTATTGCTCGAGGAACGGTCTGTAGAAGATATTATCAGGTGAATAAAGGCCCGATGGAGATACATGGTGACGAACAAACTGACCTAATGAACGTTGGGAGATCAGTCGAGCCGATGGTCGATGATGAACCCTGTTGCAGTTTCATGCGAGCCAACGTCTCGTCGACGGTTGGCATGCGCAGAGGAATCTCAGAATGAGGGCTAGTATCCATGTACTGGGATATAGTGTCATAGGTGGACGTTGGATCTGGGCGGAAGGAATGGGTAGCATGGGGGGCCACACCTCGGAGGAGGTCGGTCGCGGAAGCTTGCGAGCTTGGTGCCTGATAACGAGCATCGGGATAGCGTGCTCGCTCGGAGGCATAATTGGCCAAGGGTGGAGAAAAAGTAAGTCCATTGAAGTCGTCCTGATAATCCGAGTTGTAACTGGGCAGACGACGCTCAGAGAGTATGTCTCTGTAGGGAGAGGACGGAGAGAAGTCCTTTGGCAGCTGCGAGTAGTGGATGGCACCATTGTCGCTAGGAGTGATAGGAGAGACCTTTCCACTGCTGTAGGTGGAAGTCATCATGTCGTATTGTGCAGAAGCAAAGGAAGTTGAGGAATTGGATGAATCATGGAAAGATGACTGAGAGTAGACCGGCGCGTCGGTGTTCATGGAGTAGTGGTGAGAAGAAGAGGAGGTAGAAGGCATGGTATTTGAACGATAACGAGTGAAGGGGCCCTCTGGATTGGAAAAGAGATCGTAGTTAGAATGATCCTGAGCATTGTTGGTATCCTGGGGTTGGTCGTTGGTGCCGAAGGTCTGGTATTCCTGGTCGTTAGAGTTATAAAGATTGGAATGGTTTGAAGAGAAATCCAAAGACATTTTGCGGTCTCTGTGAATTCTGGAAGGAAGGATCTCGTTGAGCTCCCAACGAGCGAGATGGTGTTCGGTGTTACGACCAGTAGTAGCAAGATGAAGGTGGTCAGTGTTGCGACCGAGGTCAGAAGTTGTTGATGACCGAGCCGTGACCAACTCGCCCTTCTCCGACACCCATGGTCCACTCATTACTGGCAAGTCGTCCAGGGCTCTCTGGGTCTTGACCTTGTTTTTCGTTTTTGCTGGAGCTCAGGCGCTGAGTAGGACCTGGGTGGAAGGACGCGTCAAAGGTTACAGGTATTTGGCGTATGGACGCTTTATAGAGATTTGCTGTGTAGGGAAAGTGATATGTGACCGAATTTACCGAAATTGAAGTTGCCTCTCTCGGCCTTGCACTTCCTCCTCAGATTCTCAATCTCATGCTTCCTTCTTTCACAGATCCGCCATAAATCTGAACTCAAATACAGCGGCCACCGTTAACTGCATTCATTTCGGGTCGTCTGCTCTTCGTCGTACCTCTTCTGAGTCCTCGGCTTTCAAAGTGACTTGTCGGCTAATAACACCAGTGTCTACACAACTCTCTACTCACGCTATCAGTATCACAATTATACAGTCAGCGCTTGTACTAGTAATCGGTCCGTACCCTCTCTCCTCATGCAGTGCAATCTACAGCACCCACTCTAGCAACAAACTCGTTCATCCCGTCCACATTCACAATTTACACCCAAACCTTGTAATTCCTTTGAACCTCCGCGCACATTTGCTTCCGCATTCATCGATCAATCTCTCTGGTTTGGTTCCGATCGATATGCAGCTGCCAATTCAATCACTTGCACTTGTTGATCATCACGAGGGTTACGGCAAGCAACACAGCACGAAAGCCAACTTAACTCCGCGGGGAGGAGAACCCCTTCTGCCAAACTTAGTTTTGACGCTGTTTTGAGTTGAGTACCGTATCTCTCTCTCCGTCTAACAGCTTGATGAGTATGCGGTACGCAGCAGCAGCTCTCCGCACTGCCACTGAAGCTGCGGTTGTGACTCGTGTGCCAGTGTCACTCACTGCTCAGGCTTTGACTGATCACAGCACGTCGACTCGGAGTAGGCTACAATCACTCCGTCGGGTTCTTCGTCTGCACTTGATTCCCCAACTCACTTTCACAGAGCTCATTGGACGGTCAGCTGCAGTATGTACTCAATATAAAGTTGTTCCTGACAGCAGGCCTTTGGCAACGCCCCGAAGTTGCAATGTATACAGTTGAAGTTGTGTTGCGATGTGTATGTTTGGGGGTGGGCAGCGCCCACCATTGATGGTCGGTGACTAAGCGGTTGGCCACCGAAAACCCGTCCGCGTCTCTTGGTGGCTCTCACGCTTGAGCATCAATTACGTGCCAAACTCACGAGCAACTCTTTGCGTCCGCAACGCAGTCTAGCCCAGCACTCTCGCAGAGAAAGTTGTTTAGAACCACTATGTCTAGTGCAGTTTACCAGCTCAGATCTCTCACCCCCAAGCAAAGTCAGAGATCAGTGTTTTAGCCCATACCTTGTGCTGAGAAGTGATTGAAAATATTCGCCCAGCTAAATTGCACTAGTTATGACTTCCAAAACCTTATCTCAGCACTCAAGAAGGGGGTTCGGGGCCGTTGAAAGCAAAGATCTTGTTTGCAAGGTGCGGACACGTCTGAACTTCTGGTGTCAGCCACAGGCTCCCATCACTGCCAGTGTTTCCCATCAGTTGCCCACCCCCAGTATGTTTGTTCCACCATCTCTGAGTGCCCGAAGAAGGCAGTCACGGTCTTGGTTAATTCAGTCCACAAGACTACCATAATAGAACTTGTTGTGGACCCATATAGCCAATAACAGTAACAGTTGGTGAAGCAGGTTCTTGAATAGGCCTAGGCCTGAGGCACAGTGGTCATAAGACGGTGGTATCACAGCGCGCTTGTCTTCCATAACAACAACTCCGGGCAAACAGACCCTTGGCTCAACAACTGACTCCCGCAGGTCAGACTTGCAATTAGTATTGCAGCTGTGTCTTGTGGTCAGTTTTTTGGAGCCTGAAGGTTACTATAACGGTGTCAATCTTTCATTCTCCTCCATTATTCGTAGCAAACAGAGCATCAGGCAAACCACATTGTCCTTACGCACACTTGAGTGTATTTGGGGAACTTGGGCCCTTGGCTTCATCAACTCAAGTCCACTAAGATCATTCCTAAGGTGGCTCAAGACTGTAAGTTGTCGGTTAATGCAGATGCTCCGGTGGAAGTCTTGCAAGTCAACTTCCAAGAGATGTTGATGTAGGGAAGTTTGCTAAGACGTCCTGCAAGTAGTCAAAATAATAATCTTGATATAAAGGGACACCTCTCATGCTAATTCAGAGAGTTTTCAAAGTCTGTGCAGCGCAATGCAAGCTCTGCTACATATTGCATAACTCAAGATGTAGGGTCTCCCGTATTTCCTCTCTGTAGTCTATCAATCTAACTTGGTCTTTGGGAATAGTTCATGTGCAGTTGGATCCAGTCTTGCGCTCAATCTCCAGATTGCTTTTAACCCACCTCTCAGATCTGTAGAGCCCTAGCTCCAGGTCACACCAGCCTCCCTCATTTATTGTTGTCCGCCACATAAGGTTTCTCCCTCTCATTTTGCCATTGCCCATTATGTCCTTGGCACTGCTAAATTCCGCCTCTTCAGGCTCTCATCTTGTCAAGACTCTGCTCCCTTGTCAGCATCTGGTGTCTTCAAGCCATCCAAGCTACCGCCCCTCTTCCTTGCCCGCTTCACTGAAATGCTCAACCCTCAACCTGTTACTCATCAGTTGTCGCCCTCAAGCCATTTGTAAGCTTCCCACGCAAAAGCTCTCCAAGTGTCTCGGAGATTGCAGGATGGCAGGGTGTATGTACACGTATATTCATTGACTTGTAACATACTGTATGCAATGTTCAATGATATAACACTTTCTCTTGTCATATGCGCCTGATTTGGAGCAACTAGTAATATTGAGAGCAGACTTAAGTATGACTTGCCGACTTGAGGAGCACACTTAGAGCGAACTTGAACTCCAACTTACCGTGTCTTAACTTTGTCTTAGCGGACTTGTCAAGAAATGGGGCTAGCGGCATAAGTCCAACTTTCTTAAGCATCTTGAGGCACTTAACCCATCTTGACCGTCTTGTCAAGTCCCCCAAGTACAATGTGATTTTTCTGATGAGATGTGATGGAATGAATGGTGGATGAGTTTAGTATTGCGCAGGTTGGGCTGGATGTATAGCAGACTTCAACGTCCCGCTGGTGCTGTTAGGTTTAGCCCCCTGATTTGGGATCTGTAGCTGCTTCCTGGGCCATCTTGAAAGCAACATGAAGCGGAAAGAGTACGCAGAATGACTCCAGGGCCCTTGAGATCATGGGATATGAAGTAGATGGCCGGTCAAAGTCATTGGTTTATTTGAGGTTTCACAGCTGATCCACCATGATGAACTTGAACTCATGTTTCCCATCTTCTCTGTGCAGAATAGTGCCCAACTGACATTGGCAAGCACCTCTCTCTAGATAATGGCTTAATTTTTACACGTCATACTACTTTACAGTGTGCATCTCTATTGACAAAGATTCGCTGGCCACCAGTCCTCTTGACCAACCGGGTGACGCGCCACCTCTTACCTCACTTCCCATAAAAGGCAACTCATGCTGTTCCTTATCTCTACAATGAACACCTCGAGCGTTCTGCTTGGAATACATCCCACGGCGACTCTAAAGAAAGGCTATTATGGGGGATCAGATACTGCAGATGCGCTAGCGTGTTTAAGAGTTTTAGCTTGGGCTTGGCGAGACCCCACGAGAGGTTTATCCTCTTTATTTTGAGCCTGCGGGTGGCTGGCTGTATAGCCTTTGACTGTAGGAGAGGCCGAATGTTATCTTTCTCCGGAGGAGATCGCGTAAAACAGCTGAGAAGGTGTAACGGAAGGATGCGCATGTCCCTTCCGCTGATTGATTATTGCATCTTTTGCATCCTGGTGCGTAATATTCACGCATTTCTACGATTCTGGTGCACAAAACAACGTAAAGCGAAGGCGCTGTCAGCTCGATAGAGTGGCGGCCACTGGCTCTGGCTCTACTCAGCCTCGACTCGGGTCGCTGTCTCGCGGCCGTAGGTACTGCGTGTATCTCCTCCGATACAAACCGATCAGCAAACATGCTCTGTAAGCCTGAGAATACAGCAGTGAGTAGCCTATTTCGAGCTTACGCTGCTCTGTGGGTTTAGCAAACAGGCTACTGATACCGATGCTTTACGAAGGAGGTGGATACGTACGCTAGCTTTATTCGGTATCGGGATCCTTGACTGCAAAGACCGAGCAATCTGAGAGATTTTCTCCACTCTGAAACTGAGACCGCGTGCACAAGTGCCTCATTTCTCCATCGAAGGAATTTCAGTGCGCATGAGCATGGGCATGAGGATCCCAAGATCATGATCAGCAGCTCCGAGTCGCCACTCTAGAGACGTTCCGGAATGATTGGCTGGGGTCCACTCCGACCACGGTGCAGCTGGTGAAGCCTTTTCAAATGACCGCTAAATCTTCAGGTCTGTGGTTTAAGGCAGTGTGGTTAAGAGCCTGGATGGCAAAATAAACATTCCAGGGGGCCTGATGATGAAGCGATCTGAAGAACTCCATGCACCGTAACCTGAGCCTCTTTTCCCCTGCCTCAGAGGGCTCGCGACCATTACCATGAGCCCCGGTCACATATGCTTCAGTGAGTTCCCCGACACCTCTTCAATATGACCGAGACGGACGCCGTCTTGGAAGCAGATAAGGTATATCTTCAGGCTCCCGATCTCACCATTTCTGAGTTCTCTCTGCAATGAAGTCGCCCCGCCCACAGCGTTATAACGCTGTTCAGCACGGGATGATGATCGACAGCGGCGTGGTGACTTGGATGGCGTAGAGCGTGGAAAGCGACCAATGCTATTCCAGTGCTTCATCAGTTAGTAGCCAGGTCTTGCACCTAGCATGGTGAAATTGATTTGGGGGGCCTTTTTGAGAAGGCCCTTAGCTGTACAGGAGACGATAGCGCGATTAGCTAAGTTACTGTGCACCGCTGAACACCATGCGCACGGGTACGCTACAGCCTTCAGAGCCGACTTCAACTGGCGGTGCAGAGCTCCAAGTCGATGTCGTACGTGTTCTATTATTAGAAACAAAATACTCACGTTCAAGAACAGGAAGTGCGTTGAAACCCTCTGAAAGCACTGCAATAGTCGCTTGCTCCCGGTCTTGCCAGTGAGGCCACGGACCGCCGCGTCGGAGCCCCACCGAACCTAGAAAACTGGCCAGTAATATTGAAGATGTATTGCATACCGTTATCCTAAGACGCGCAAGCGACAAGTGACAACAACCCCGCGAGTACCACGAGTGAAAAGTCCACGTTGCGTATACAAACTTATAATTGGCACCCACTGCGGCCGGCCTCCATGACCTAAGCTGCGTAGAGGTGTTTGCCTTGCTTATATGATGCGAGAGGTACTCGAGAAGGCGGAGTCGCCCAACAGTCCAGCGTCGTTTACGGACTTGGGTTGAAGCAGACTTTCGGCTGGGAACAAATCTATGTCAGTCATGTTTTACACGATTCAATGGGGACGAATAAGCTGCGCGCGAAGTCCGATCGGGCTCACACCAGGCACCTGGGGTCGCCGAGATTGCAATGGACGTGCGAACCTCTCGAATATACACTTTTTGCCAAGTCTATCCCACCGTCTGGTCAACATACATCCTGTTATGTGCGGATCAGCTCATCTCGTGCCTTGTTCTTGTGGATGCCTCCACAACCAGTGACCGGCTCTGGCAGACTCGCAGGGTTTCGTGTACTTCTGACTTGAGGGATATCCTGGTGAAGCTCTCGGTGCTCATCTTTGGGTCGTAAGAACATGTGGGTGACGCGGCGAATAAGAATGAGAAGCCGATTTGAGAGCGCCCTCCTGACTATTGACCGGTGCTTGAAGGGGTGAAAGACGATCTTGCGGTCGGAAACGCAAGTCCTTGGATGGAACGCGAGAAAAAGAGCGGCACGCAAAGAATGCGGAGCTGAGGATTCGCCGTCACGGACCCTTCATATGTCTGCGCATCGAATGTCAAAGTTCCAACATCGACCCCATATGCTGGCTCTACATGGGACTGTGTAGCTGACAGCGGCTCTTAAATATGTTCTTGACGGAAAGCCACGACATGCGGAACTGTGGAGCATAGATATTAAGTACGTGCATCATCCTCTAGTCTGATGTATGAGAAGCTCACCATGGAGAACCAGAAGCACGCAGTACATTACATGTCGACTACCAGTGAACGTGGGAGCAGAGAACGACGTCGACAGATCCCCGGTATAAATGGTGCTGTTGATCAATGAGAAAGCTGCGACGCCCATTGAGAATGAGCGTTCAGACTGAAGAGTCCTGAATCAGAGTGTCTGGACAGACGGCAGAGAAGCGAACATTAAAACGGTCGGATTTCGCTAGAAGTAGGAGGGTGTAGAATACAAGGTAGCGCAGGGGCAGATGATTTAACAGAGAGTAGGACAACTAGAGGCAACCAAGTACAAGCGCACAGAAAGAAGGTGAGATCAAGATAGCCGGAGTGTTATTGTAAGAATGCGAAGCATGGAGACAGGTAATCTCATACCCTGTCATCAGAAGAGAGAACTGGGGGGTGAAAACTCATCTCCTGTCGGTCAAATGAACTGAGAAAGCAGTAACGGCGATTTATGAACCATGGCGAATGTAAGCGAGGATGTGAATGCTTGAGCGAGCTTATAGGTTTGGTCGCTTTACATGGAGTCTCGAAGTTGTTGGTTTTCTTCTTCCAGAGTACAACACTTCCTGGACCAACTGGAAGATCATCAAAGTGTGCATCAGTAATTCGTCTCCGCCCAAGCTTGCGCCGGGCCTAATGTTTGTCGACTCACTCTTGAACTTCTCTCTCAAGTTCCGCAATTCTAGCGGCCTTCCGGCCTTGCGCTTGCTCGGAGGCGAAGAGCTTACGCTCGAGCTTCTCAACTACCTCCTTAAAGAGCGACATCTCCTTTATGGCGTTCGCTATCTGAGTACTTGCTTCGTTATTTTTCGTGACGCCCTTCGTGGGCGAAGACTGCAAGTACAGGCGAATAAGTATCAGTTCAAGAAGCCTCACATAGGACGTTATGAGGACGTACCTGAGATAACTGCGAGCCGTTGAAATCAAGCTTCTGTGAATGAAAGAGGTCAGCTAGCAATCAAACATACTCTTTCGCGGCGTGCATACACTTGAGGCGGGCTGAGAGGAGAAGAGGTCGTCATCGCTCATAGACCCAACGGAGAGCCTTCTCTTCTTGCTAGGGCTTTCCTGACTGCCATAATGGAGTACTTTGCTCGGAATGCCGACAGCCGTATCCTGACTGCTTAGGAATGGCTGCGAAGTAGAATTCAAGCGGGATCTAGTTGGAGTCGGCGTTTGTGGTTGAATCTTCACTAGTGAGCTAGGTTTCGAGGCAAACGCTCCAGACTGAGATTGTCTCTGGGACGAAGCAGCAGCAGCAGATGAGCTTGGTGCGTTCATGTTCAGTTCGTCATGCCACTCTAGAGACAACGATGCGATATATCAGGCGAGTTGCCGGACAGCAGATAACAGCCAAACGCACTGAAGAAACTGCATTTATTTGGGTCGTCGATAGCGCATTTGAAGAACGTCCTGTCACCAGTATAATATTCCGATGAGAGCTGGTACACCTCAAGGACTTCAACCTACATACCTGCCAGGATTCTTGTCGGTGTGGCTGGTCAGAAGGATGGCGGCAACACGATGCTTCAAACATTTGACAACACCATCTTCTGGGTCTGGATTAGCGGGAATAGTATGCACGGTGGTGGTGGTTCGCTGAGACATAGGTTGTCGGAGGCAACCTTGAGCCTAACATCGCGTAATTACAAGTAGGAGTTGCAGTGTGTGTGCATGTGACGCCACTCTCCTCATTACCAGCCATGAAGGAAACCTACAGATTCATAGAGTCCACGGATCCTTCTATACCTCACTTGGCCATCCAGCTCACACATATGCTCGACTCCTACATGATCTGGGTCGGCACCACCACACTCCCTGAGCACGATGTGAAATATGCTCCAGTCCAAGGATCTCTGTGCAAAGATTGGTCCTGCGCGATGCCTCCACGCTTCGTACGTTTCGTCGTCCCCATATCTTTTCAGGAGGACTACCGGAACTGAGAGTACCAACATCCTCGTGTTTTCTCACTTGTTAAGGCTGGAATACCGGGTCCTGCAACGTCGATCTACCGATCCTCTGCTTCAGATCATTCTCTGTCTATTGCCCAGCGTCTTGGTACTTGGTGTTTCTCTGCAAACATCCGCGAACTGGCGAGTAACGGTAGCTTGGTTGTATCCGCAGCACAAAGGTTCAAGAAGCAGATATTCCTGTCATTGGATCTGCCGTCCTCGATTATGTCTCTTGGGCAGGGTCCACAATTACTTCTTCGGGCGGAGAAGGCTTTGCTGGAAGCGCTAAAAGCGGCAGAGGCGACTCCTTGACGCTGTGTTTCCACACTTCGCGACTTGTAGCCCGGAGCAGACCATGCCTAACACATGTACAAGCACATTCCGTATTCCGTAGATGACTGTACCCGTAGCTCAAATAATCACTGTGCAACCCTGGAATTTTGGGTGAAGTTCGAAAATAATCAGGCACGCTTAAATAAAGCCTTGGGGAAGCGGAGCACAAGGCCGTGGACACACTGATGTTGATGACTGCTGACAGCACTGTTGTGTTGCCTCCAAGTTACCTCAAATCGATTACAGCTGTGACCGGGTGACCCCTTTGAACTGTACCCTCTCCAACGCTAACACACCAGTCGACGACGACGCGCCGACGACAACGACCTCGACGCTTTTGGGAGTAGAAAAAATGTCTTCAGAGCCGGATTCGCTGGCGTACATGTCGACCGACGTCGATAAATCCAATAGCTACGATCTTCCTCGTTGGCAAACCCACCATGGCCAAATCGAGAACGTCACTTCTCCTCCCCATCCATCACAGTCCCAGTACAGTTACTCTCAACAACAGGGTCCTCCACCTCCACCGCCCCAGTCTTTAACAGCGGGTCGTTTGCCTTCTCTCCAATCTACGCCTTCCCAGTCCAGGCAACGTCTCCCTCACATCATCGATTCGGATCACCAGTCCCCGGGCCATTCACAGTATCTTTCTCCCTCCAATCCTCAGCTTTCAAGAAGCGCATCCCTCAGCACTTCCTCCAGCTCGCGCGCCCGCCGACATCATCAGCCTGAAGATCTTGAAATATCGGTTCACCCAGATAGCTCCACACCTCGGCAACACTCGCAGGGCAGCGGGTACTTTCCACCCAGCAACGTTTATCATTCCCAGCCAATCCAGCAGTCTTCCTCCCCAGCAAGGGACCAGACATACGCTGACATGTATTATACCCAAGGGTCGGGTCCACCGAAACGATCCCAAGGCAGTCTTGATTCCACTGGTGAGGGGTTTTGTTAGTTTATTCGATACAACCCATTGCTCATTTTTACCTTCCTTCTTGTTCAGCTTCCGCGCAGCAGTCTCCCTTCTCACCATCTAACGCTTATCCCTACACGCCGACTGGAGATCAACAGCAGCGGCCAGGCGCCTACCATGCACACTCCCGCTCTCACTCCTCTATCAAACAAGAGTCAATGACGCCCCCAATCTCTTCTGTGTATTCACCCGATTCGGCAATTCAATCGGGCGCCAGCTACCAGCAACAGGCGTACCCGTCTTCATCGCATACTCCGTCCCAGTCTCAAGGCCACAGCCATTTGAACGTCTCGATGAGGCAGACTCCCGCCTCTACGCCAAGCTCTCCCATGTCATACATGCACACATCACACTCTCAACCTGGACAGTACTACAGCCCAGACCACCAAGCTATGGCAGTAGATCATCATCCTCCTGCACCAAAGCGGAGGTCATCTGGTTTCAGGCAGGTTAGGGACCCGCGCGATCTGCAGCCGAGACTCGATATTCCGCAGAACAATAGAAGGCTGGATGCCAGTGGTGTATACTTATCGGTTAGTGCTCTCATCCCATGGCGCTTTGTTCCGGGACGTATCTTACGCCATTTTCCTTATTTCAGCCCTTGCGTCAACTCACCACTCACATCATCGACACGTATCGAACGTGCAACACTGGATTTAGATACGAATCTACGCACAACCCGAGGCGTGTCCTGACGAAGCCGAGTAAACCGTGCCATAACGATGGTTATGACAACGAGGACTACGACTACATCTTATATGTCAACGATTGGTTGGGCACAGAGGAGGGTCACAAGTAAGTGGCGGTTGTTGCGTTACCCAGCTTCAATCTTCTAACGCGCCTTCTCTCAGGTACCTCATTCTCGATGTTCTGGGCCAAGGCACATTCGGGCAAGTGGTGAAGTGCCAGAATATGAAAACCCATGAGATCGTCGCGGTCAAAGTTGTCAAAAATAAACCTGCATACTTCAACCAAAGTATGATGGAGGTTACTATTCTTGAGATGGTTAGTCGTCTGCTCTGCGCGCCAATCTGTCTTCCATGGCTGACGCTTAAATGTAACAGCTGAACAAGAACTGTGATCCAAACGATGAGCATCACATCCTGCGGCTTCGAGACTCCTTCATCCACAAGAACCATCTGTGCCTGGTGTTCGAGCTGCTATCGTCCAATCTTTATGAGCTCATCAAACAGAACCAATTCCAGGGTCTTAGTACTCAGCTGGTCAAAGTATTTATGGCGCAGCTGCTGGATTCCCTCACTGTGCTGAAGGATGCGCGGCTCATCCATTGCGATCTCAAACCGGAGAATATCTTGCTTAAATCGTGAGATCACTCGCTTTCTCTCCACATGGTCAGACTTGACTGACTTGTACTCCAGTCTGCAGTCCCCTACCATCAAAGTCATCGATTTCGGTTCAGCTTGTCATGAACGACAAACTGTCTACACCTACATCCAGTCTCGTTTCTACCGATCACCTGAGGTCCTACTGGGGCTATCCTACAATGCCGCGATTGACATGTGGTCTTTGGGATGCATCGCTGTAGAACTCTTCCTTGGACTTCCCCTCTTCCCAGGTACAAGCGAGTACAACCAGCTGACCCGCATCGTGGAAATGCTAGGGTAAGTTTTTTTGCCAGTGTGGGACGCTTTAAGATTGACTCACGAGCTATTGTCGTCGTTTAGTCTGCCACCGTTGAGCATGTTGAACAGCGGGAAGCAAACGTCGCAATTCTTTGATGCCGTGGAGATTTGGAACCCTCATTCTAATCAGATGGAGAAGAAGTATCGCTTGAAGAGCTTGGAGCAATATTCTCGAGACCATAACACGAACGAACAGCCCGGCAAACAGTACTTCAAGGCGACAACTTTGCCAGATATCATCAACACAGCTCCCATGCCCACTTTCAAGTCTTCGCGACACGCCCACGAGATGGAGAGAGGTGCGAACGCTTCTCTCGTTGCAAAGTACATGCATTTACCCCTTATTTCCAGAGCTCAACAACAGGGCATCTTTCGTGGATTTCTGCCAGGGACTGTTGAACCTGAATCCACTTACCCGTTGGACGCCGCAACAGGCGCGCCTCCATCCTTTCATCACGGGAGAGAAGTTTAGCAAGCCGTTCTTGGTACGTCTTCATCCACGACCCATTATTGGTGGAAAGTTAACTTGTGGTGTGTAGCCCGACGGTGCGACGCCGGCCCCGCAATCCACGACTCCCCAGGCGGATCCGAAACGTCCTTACGGCGGTCTTGTGCCTTCTCAGCCGAAAGGCACTAGAGCTTATCAAGATGCTGCCTCTTATAACCAACACCTGGCACAACACCAGGCATACACCGCTCAGGCCGCTTCTCAGGCGAATACCTCCTACCGCAACCCCTACATGAACTCGCAAACTTCACACTCATCTCAGTCGACACAATCACAGCCTCCTCCTCAGATGCCGCAGCCACCAGCTTCGTACGACGCTGGTGCTTATCAACACCAGCCTCAGCAGCAGCAGCAATCGCCGTCCCAACCCCAGCAGCAGCAGCAACAGCAGACCGGATATCCCTCCCCGCAATCGAGCCACCGTGGTCTTAGTCATCAGAGCTCCAGTGGTAACCTCAACGCATATACCCAGCAGTATTCCAGCCCAGGAACCAGTGGTGCCCACATGAACCCGAATGCGCCGTCCAACTCGTACTACCCCGCTACCCGCGGCCGTGCCAACACAATCAACCAGATTGACACAGTTCCTCCGGCGCTGGCTCGCCTACAGGCTATGAACCAAGATATCATAGGTCGTAATGCGTTGACGCCAGTGATGAACCGTGACGAAGCCATCCAGGAATGGGAGCGGAGGCTATCGGGGAAAGCAAGTGCTGCTCAACCGTACCCACAATTAGAGTTCCTTCAGCAGCAAGCTGAAATAGCCGCTGCATCAGGCATGGGGAACTGGGCGCAGGGTGCTCAAGGACGCTACCAGGCTCCGCCATCGAAGCTCTCACAGTCGTATCATCCACAGCAGACGGCGAGTGCCTTGATGGTTGACGATAAACGGAGGGACGTTGTCATGTCGAATGTGCGAAGTGCAGCAACGTCGGAGTCGCCAGGCGGAGGGGGCAGTGGGGGGATGTACACGGGCTCGACGTCTGGGGTTATCTCTAGTCCGCCCTTGGCGTACACGGGGAACTCGTCCTCATCCGGCAACAGATACACGTCGGCGTATCCTCAGCAGCAGCAACATCAGTCACCACCTGTGCAGCAGTCGGACTCTTTCGACTCCATCGATAGAAGGGGGGACATGAGCAACGTCTACATTCCAATGCAACCAGAACAGTACCGGTACGCAGGCCAGCCCAACGCGTCCTCTGGGAATAGGCACAACGCCGCGCCGCCGTCCGCTGTAGGCCCAGGATTCTATGGTGCCAACCCGATGCAGCCGCAGCAGCAGGGACAAGGGGCGCCGCCGTCCCAGCAACAGAGGAACCCTTTCAACGCCGGCGAGGCACTGCCTTCAAGTGCACCACCGGTGCCTTTGCCTAGTGCCCGCAGGAACAGTGGGATGGATATCTGGCCAGGAAGGTAGAGGTGTTGAGCCGGATTGGGAAGGGATTGTTGCGCTAGTGCTCCGCGGGACGGGGTGTTGGCTAGGTGTGCAGTGACTAACTTTGTATTTTCATTCATATCAACAACCATGCGTCCTTTCCACCTTTCGTCGATGTTACCACGATGGGACTGGTGTATGACCAACGGCATCTGTTCTTGAAGGAAACACTTTCGCATTGGGTGGTGGCGAGCTGGCACTGGCTGACAATCGAGACGCCCGATCGGTGTCCTGCGTTGGATTACTGCGACGTCCATGAAACGCACAACCCCCACATAACACACTAACACTTCTGTCATGAGGGCTACAAGGCTCAAGTATGGCTTTGATTAGTCATAACTTAGTACTTCAGAATACATTCGTCGGCGGTACATATTACTGTCTCCTCTTATGGTCAGCATCTCGTTCGTTAGTTCGCATTAGCGTGTCTTAAGGACACGCCCATTAGGTGGCGAGGTAAGATACGATCCCAGCAAACAGGAAGCTCAGAGGAGCACAGGCGAAGAAAGGCATCTTGAGGGACAAGTCAGCAGCGCTGGTTGTGGTATCAGGACTAGATGGGTAAAGTTAGCCATGGCGGTCAAGTGAACGACCAAAGGCGCCTCTTACGCGAGGCCATTATCGTCCGAGTAGGACGGACATGTGTTGCTCTCGTCGGTAGGGTTGTCAGGGCAGCAGACAGACTCTGGCCCTAGGTTGGACACGCTGCCAAGAGCCCATTCGTCGTCATAGCCGGCCCACTGCGAGCAGTCTACAGCTTGGTATGAGATGTTCCATACACCAAAGTCCTGTCCAGGCACATCATTGGTGATACGCCCAGCATGAAGTCAAGAGCCTCGCACCTTGTAGCCGTAGAATTCTTCGTCATGAGGGAAGAAGTCTTCGGGTATTGCCGAAGAAGGGTAAGCCAAGTCAAAGTTGATGTTCTGGCCGCCGCTGTACGCCCGACAAAGAATTCAGACGACGTCCACGTTCCGCCGTTAAGATGAAATGACGTACGAGTTGTTCCTGTCCTCGGTGCCAGAGCACCAGCCTTCGTCGGACAGAGGGCACAGGTCAGTGACCTTGACCACGAGCGATTTGCTCTCGTCCGGATGGAATGGAGGTGTAGGAGTGTAAGTGTTCAAGAGCGTGAGGTTGAAGCATCGTCCGCAAGCTGGGCCGTATGCTTGACTGCTTCCGTAGGCCATTTGCGACATTGCAGCGGTGGGGTATTTATCTGCGCTGCCTCCAACGCAGCCACAGGCAGCGACCGTGCCCTAGATTCCTCGAATGAGCGCGCGGAAAGTGGTAATAGCACGGTGGACATACGCTTCCAAGGGTGTAATGCGTCATGGAAGCAGTACCGGTGTCAGGGTATTCGATCCATGCATGAGCAGCAGGTATAGAGAGCACCAGAGCCGCAAGGAGTGTAGATGTATACTTTGGGAGTACAGGCATTATTTCATGGGGTATCGTGGATTGAGGAAGAGTTCAAATTTTGTGGATGAGATCATCATCAAGGTACGAAAGTGGGGGAGAGATGGCTTGGAGATGGAAACCGGCGGAGAATCATGTGAGCATCAGCCACCCCGACACCGACCTGCTCTAATTCTTGGGAATCACCAATGCAGCAGCAAGTCTTGTATCCTGCTTCAGACAGCCATATAGCACTCAAGATCGCTCGACATTCGCGCTGCTCTCGCTGCGAGTGTTGCTACGGTCTCCACCCTCCTCCAGATCTTCATGTTGTTCTCGACGATTCCTCCCCGGGCGGTTCAGTACTTGGCGACCTTGACCAGTATGGCTCTGACGACGACGAAGACACCCGGCCGTATCTGGAAACCTGCTCTTGTGGACATGGAATACCAGAACACGGCGCGGATGAGAATGTTCTCGGGATAAATGAGTTTGGCCGTGTAGGACGCGTCGCGGTCCGGCTGGATGAGCTGCTCCAGGTGTGCTAGCTATTGCTATTGCTGAATTACTGGTTGTGTTGCTCAACGGGTTTACATTCAGGTGCGGAGGACCTCTGCTTCTCTTGCCTCTTGGTGTAATGCTGATTTTTGACGCTCTTGCAGGACCGAGGGAAGCTCTTGGATTTCAACTACAGCGATGTGGACATCCAATCTCTCAAACGCCAGATGAAGCCATTCAATAGCTCGAATAGCTCACCCCGTGCCTCTGGTTAGTACAGAAGGATTGCACAGTGCTCTTTGTGTTGCTCATGTTCTTTGTTCTAGTCACCCCCTCTTCCCGTGCATCCTCGGTTCTCAGCGAGCCACCACCAGCCAAGAAGCGACGGTTATCTCGCTCCCCAGCTGGAATCTACACCGACTCTGACGATTCTGACGAAGAAGAGGAACCATTAGCTGCGAGGATGGCCCAGCCGAAACCGGCCACCGAGCCAGCCGCAAGGCCAGTAACAGGGAAACGAACAGGGAAGAAAGGGACGGGCAGCAAAAAGAAGTCCTCGATGGCACCTACTTCTCTAGTCCCTCCTTCCGGGTCGACGCAAGCTATGATGAACGCAACAACGAATGGCAAGGCAGCGAAGTATCACGAACCTCGGATAAGAGTCGAGGAGAAGTTGGATAAGCGGCAACTGGATCGGCTAGTTACTGGTGTAACGGTGGATACGGGAGGTCAGACATCTGCGGTATGGCCCTTTGTCGTTAGCGTTGGGATATTGTGCTTATCTGCGCAAACAGCCCGCTCAAAGAACCGAGAAGGCTTCCGCCGGTGAACTTCGGAAAGGCGTCATCAAAATAGTCCCGGTAGAGAACAACAGGGAGCCAAGATCATTCGTTCTTCTCACAGGCCTGAAGACGCTTTTCCAGAAGCAACTACCCAAGATGCCTCGAGAGTATATCACCCGCCTGGTCTTCGATAATAACTCCCGATCACTCGCCATAATAAAGCGGGGTTACAAGGTCGTGGGTGGCATCTGCTTTCGGCCCTTCCCTCACCGAGGTTTCGCAGAGATTGTCTTCTTCGCCACCAGCTCCGTCGACCAAGTCAAGGTAGGACAAAGCTTTCGTCCCAGAGCGGAAGAGAGGATGCTAACTCTGTTGTAGGGCTACGGTGCGATGCTTATGGACCACTTCAAATCCCACATACGAGCGACATATCCCACCATGCAGCACTTCCTCACCTACGCCGATAATTATGCGGTCGGTTACTTCGAGAAGCAAGGGTTCTCGAAAGAGATCACTCTGAATCGGTCAGTATGGGCGGGCTACATCAAAGACTACGAGGGAGGAACTATCATGCAATGCACGATGCTGGAAAAACTCGACTACCTGGATAAAGCATCGGTCATTGCTCAGCAGAAAGAGGCAATACTGACCAAGATACGAGAGATGTCTCGATCTCACGTCGTGTACGATGGCCTCAATTTCGAGACGAAAGCCGACGGGGAAGTAGTCCCACTTGACCCTAGACAGGTTCCGGGGCTTCGTGAGTTCTTCTGTTGGATCTTTTTTATCTGCTCTGCTCATGAATCCATGCTTACAGGAGAAACGGGGTGGACTCCTGCTATGTGCGTCTCAGCCCGTAATCATTTAACCTAATTGCTCATACTCTGCTACCTTAGGATGGTACAATCCGCACCAAGAAGCACAGAACAGGGTATTATGGAACGGCTCATACACGAACTTCAGAGCCATACGCTTGCTTGGGCCTTCCAGAAACCTGTATCAGAGGCCGAGGTCCCAGATTACCATCTGGTAATCAAAGAGCCTATGGGTGAGGCAGCCCTCCATCCTGAGACGCGGTTCATTATTGACACGCACGAACCAGATTTCAGCACTATGGAGCGCAAGCTGGATAGCAAACAGTATGCCAGCTTGAGCGAGTTCATGGCAGACGCGCAGTTGGTGTTCGATAATTGCCACACATACAATCAACCGGCTTCCGTATACTATAAGAATGCGACGACTATGGAGAAGTTCTTGAAGTCGATAGCAGGGGCGGCAGGTCGTTAGTAGGAGCGGGGAGGAGGAGACGGCCACGATCTTTTACCTTTCCATTAACTTATTGTTACGATATTTGGATCCGAATGGGTGTTCTCAGCATCCTAACAATACCATACATTCACTCCATTGTACTCAGCATCTTGTCATCTTACTTGTCGCTTTCCTTCTACCACCATCCATGATCTCTTTCTCACTGTATCTTCCGTAATCTGCATTCATGACCGCGCTTTTCTCATCGGACGACTGCTATCCCTCGGCGACCTCTGATCTCCAAGCTCACACCGAACACGTCTTGTCTGAAAGACGCGCTAAACCACGAACCGACAAAGAGCCATCACTCGACAAGAATAACCACATCCAGTTCTTAGCACGGAATCTACTACAAGGATTTCCATCGCGCTATACCAGCCAAGACGCCAGTCAACCATGGCTGTCCTTCTGGACGCTGCATTCACTGAGCATCCTCCAAGTGAGCCTTGATCCGGGGAACAAACAGAAGTGCGTCCGTCCGCGTTTCATGCATGCGACATGCTGGGATCTAATCATTGAACTCATTAGAGCTATCGACACGATCCTTACCTGGCAGCACCCGGATGGAGGTTTTGGGGGTGGGCCTGGTCAAGCAGCGCACTTGCTGCCCACGTATGCGTCTGTGTGTGCTTTGGCCATCTCTGGAAGGCCAGGTCCAGGAGGTGGTTGGGATCAGATCAAGAGGTGTGTAGGTCTTACGCTCGGTGACTGTTCTGTTCTGAGACAAACTTTAGAGACAAAGTCTACGCGTTCTTTATGTCATTGAAGCAGCCGGACGGCTCCTTCCTGGTCGCCCACCATGCAGAGGTCGACGTCAGGTATGTTAGGTATCTCTTAGCACGTCCGCAAGCTTTTGATCTGTTCTGTAGAGGAATATACTGCCTGCTCGTTACCGCCACCCTCCTGAACATCCTCACGCCCGAATTAATCGCCGGCACTGCGGAGTTCCTTGCCTCTTGCCAGACCTACGAGGGAGGCTTCGCCTCCTCATCGCAGCCTTACTTCAGCGCAACTCCCGATTCAGAAACGGAGAGCGCAAAAGCTCTCCTCGACAAACCCAGACCACCTCTCGGCGAAGCTCACGGAGGGTACACATTCTGCGCCGTAGCATCGCTGGTCTTAATCCAGTCCTTTGAAGGACAAGAGTCGACACGCCTCCCCCAGATCAACGTTCGCAATTTGCTGCGCTGGCTCGTACAGATGCAAGGAACCGCAGCAGAACTTGGAGGGTTCAAGGGTCGAACGAATAAACTCGTCGACGGCTGCTACTCTTGGTGGGTAGGTGGGGCGTTCTCTCTCTTATCTTCTCTGGGACTTGCCCCGCCGCACGAGCATAGTGGCGCTGAGGAAGGCGCAGAAAGTTGGGATGACGTTGATGGTGCGTCGCGTACTGGTATACGTCAACCAGTTATTGACCTTTGCCCAGATGCACTCTTCAACCGCGAGGCTCTGCAAACTTACATATTGATGGCATGCCAGCACCATGCAGGCGGCCTTGTCGATAAGCCTCCTAAGTAACACCATTCGCGCTCGTGTCCGTGGCATTCACTAAACGTGATGAATGCAGGGGCCCCGACGCTTACCACACTATGTATTGTCTCGCTGGACTGGCCTCAGCTCAGCACACCTTGAGCCCCTCTGCCTCGAGAAAGGCAGAAATTCGGCGCGCTTGGAAGAATACAGGTACAGGCGGTCTCTCTGCTTCGACGATTCCTCCCTCTCAAAGCGATATAGATGACGAGTTCGGTGACCTTCGCAAGAACGTCTTCCTCGAGACGCTCTCATGGCATGAAGAGACCGGTACTCAGTGCATTCTTGGAGGCGCTCAGAACAAAGTTGTGCGTTACCTATCACCTCGGTGATTCCCTGACGACGAGCTCACCGTGTCACAGAACGCAACGCATCCTCTGTTCAATCTCACTGTAACTCACTCGGAGGGAATCATGGGTCATTTCTACCGTCAAACGATACCACCGGTATCCATAAGGATGAAGCAGCCAGAGTAATCGGTGCTTTCCCACTACTTCATTCTTGCACACAGTCTCGTTTGGACAATTCAGGAAAGTGAAATCCTAGACTCAGGACAGCCTCCATAAGTTCCTGCGCAGGATCCTGCAGTAAAGACTACACAAACTCCAGGGAATTTACTGCAGGGTTCTACGCAGTGATCTGTCAAGGCAATCCTGAGGCCACCCATGTTCAAAGTCAAGGAGAGAGCACTCTGTTCAATGGTGGCGAACCTGGGGTTTTATTGTTCAGGAGTGAGAGTGTATGGGTACATTTCATTGGGTTATACAAACAGCTACATGGAGACACAATGTACATTTTTACACGACTCTCGCTGCCCACTCTCCATTGCATTCTTGTCACTGCCGGATACAGAGCTCGTCGGCTATTTACGTTGGCCGTCTAGGAAAGAGTGTTCAGTAAGACGACAAAAGGGCAGTACAAAAGGAACAGATTCGCACAAGCTTTGGTTGCATAGCCAATCTTGCCTCCGACAATGATGTTCTGAGCTTCCTGCTGTTTACCAGACATGTAGTTGTCGATGATACTTTTCACTCCATCGGCGTAGCGCTTCTGAGCGTCAAGGGTAGTACCTAAGAGGATGGCATCGTTCATGACTGCGGTGAGACAGGCTGAATGACAGAGAAGCATACCAGAGTAATGAGGAACCATGGCATTTCCGGCGCCCAAGGGGTTCTTTGCAGTTCGCAAAACGTGATCCTTGGGGGCGGGTTGCACATTCCAAACGTCACCACCGTACCCGGAGAGCTGGCCACTTTTCAGAGCTGCGGCAACGGCGTCCTTGTCGCAGATCGCCCCACGAGCAGTGTTGATGAGCCAAGCGCCCTGGAAGAGTGGGATGTCAGCGACGGTTGCCGACCAGGGCGAAACAAGAAGCCACGTACCTTCTTGAAGTGCTTGAGCAGTTCGGCGTCAACAAGTCCTTTGGTATCTTTATGCAGAGGGCAGTTGACGGTGACGACGTCGCACTAGTGGGAAAGGAAGTTTGCTCGCTGAAAATTCGAGGGGCAGAGGCGTTGTGGACCAACCTGGCTCACGAACTCCTTCAGGTCCTGAACGCAACGAGCGTTAATCTTGGAGGCGGCCTGCAGTTTAAGGTCAGCTTCATTGATGGCAGATATAAGTAGAGTGGCAGCTCACCTCAGCTGGTAGAGGGGCATAGTCGTAGTAGAGCAGCTCCTTTATAGGGGAGACCATCGATTAACTCGGGTTCATGCAGAGGAAGAAAACCAAGTCACCTTGCAATCGAAGGGCGCGAGACGTTGAAGTACGCTGTAAATTAATGTCGTGCATGGTAAGTAACGCGTATTTGGGCATACTTGCGGCAAGAGTCTGGGAAAGCGAGATCCCACAAGAGGACAACTTACCGATAACCAATCCGTCCGCAGCCGATTGTGCCTACACGGGTTGAAGAGATATCAGCTGAAGTGCTGCATATTGCACCAAAGCGTGGGGTGACCTACCAACAACCTTGCCCTCCAGATCAAAAGCAGCGCGAGCAATGTCGGAAACTTGCCAGTCACCGCGTTCAATCATCTAATGAGTTGATCAACGCAAAATCCAGCATCGCCAATAGAAGTGCATACCTCGTGAGCCGGAACAAAGTTCCTGACGAGCAGGAGGATAGTCATACTAAACGCAGACATTAGAAGGTCGACGGCACACTCGAATGCTTAGGATGTACGCACATAACATGTTCGGCAACGCTGACCACGTTGCTTCCAGATACTTCGAGAACCTGACGAGTGCAAAAGGGAGGTGAATGGAGAGACGATGAGAAGAATGCAACAGGATCGTCAGTCCTCGCGAATCACGCCAATGGACATCGGTCGCACCTGAACATCATGCTTGACTGCAGCGTCCAGATCGATGTGGTCCGAACCAACACCAGCGGTCACACACAGCTTGAGGTTCTTGGCTTTCTCGAAGAGATCGGCCGTGAGGTACCCCTGCAAGCAGAGTTGACATTTAGCTACCAGGGCCAGGGACATCGTAACCAACAACATGCATACCGGATGGAAGGGCGTCGTGATCAGGATCTCGGCCTGTAAACCTGTCAGCACAACATAACGAGCGGACGACCGAGAACATTACATCGGGGAGATGCTTCTGGAAGTCGCTGTCGGCTCCTTCTTTGGATGCTGACACAATGAGCTCGTGGCCGGCTTTCTCAAGGTACTCTTTGAGGCCAAGCTGCACAGTCATTGACCATGTCAGAGTTTCCTTGTGCAAAAACAAGCTAGCTACTAACTTTGTTCTCAACGGTTCCGAGCAGACGAGGCTCCTCCTGAGCTGCCTTTCCGCCTTCGTACAAAATCGCGAGAACCTAGTAGACGTCCGAAGTGAGCAGGAAGGTAAGGCCGTCGATGAGCAGAGAACGGGCGAACCTTCATGATGATTGTGGGTTATAGTGTGTCGTGTAGGGTGGATATATAAAGTTGAGAAACTGTTGGAGACGGTGTTATAGAGGCGACCTTATATACACTTCGGCCTAGCGGTTCTCCCACGGGTCCTCCAGTAGTCGAATTCCTTGGTCATGGATGCCGCCATAATGTGGGAAAGAAAGCGTCATGAGACATCATGTGAAGACCCTGATCGGACGAGGTCGGAGAGAGGGTGGCTTGGGCCCATAGCTCTTGCGGGGCAATTGCGGGGTACGCAGCTAGTGCTGCTGGAAGCAAACGAAGCAAGTGAATTGGCTTGGGGAGGTGGATGTCAAGTGAGCGATGTTGGGCACACTGTTGGTCCATGGATGTGCACGAATTGGTGACGCGACGATTATGGTTGGTGCGGGTATACCATTTCGGAGCGTAGGCAACAATAAGGTACTTTATTAGCACAACTAGACAAACCTGAGAGCAGAGAAGAGAGCCGTGAGTAAACCTGTGTTATCGGAACGAGAGACTCGAGAGATGCTCACTACAGGTATTCTAATCTAATTGATCGACTGTCTGGGCGATATACCGGTCTCCTGATACGTTAATTCAAATTCTTCTCCATCGTACTCCTCACTGGAGACCGCAGACAGAGCAATTCCCTGATCCTTCCGAACCAGCTCCCATTCCACCCGCAGGAACACCCATAACCACCTTCGCACGACCTCTGCGACCTCCAGCCAGAAGATCACCACGCTGCCATCGAGGTGGGAGCGAAGATGACCGGACAGCTCAAATGACCAAGTCAACCGCAACACGAGATTGAAGAAGATGCAGAGAGGATATACGGGTAGTGGGTAAAGAAGAACTGAGCGGAGTCTCCCGGCTGGATCGACGTCCAGAGGCTTGCTGGGCCCGTCGGGAACAGACAAGTCCGATCGAGCCGAGGAGGACCGGGAGTGCAGCAGCGGAAGAACCAGGGGTCGCGGTGGAACCAATTTCGATTCGGAGCGTTTCGGTTTCAGCAGCTCTAAGCCCCAATCATTCGTGACATCCCACCAAAAGGAGTAGAGGGAGTTGATGCCAACCGCTAGCAGCCTAAGAGAAATTCTTTAGCTTTCGGAATGGATCGCAAAGACGACCACCTACCACAGTTTGAATAACGGGTGCTCGGCCTTTCTCATAAATTTGTCTTCCTTCGGGATATCTGACAGCACCACCTTTTGTGCTGCGGAAAGGAAGATGACGGGAAAAGCGGTTGCATATTTTAGGGCGTTGTACATCGGCCGGCGAGATGTGTTGGTGGGAGCGCGGTATTCGGCTAGACATTGTCGGAGTCGTGTGAGGTAGGGTAAGCTGACGAGACGTGAGCGTCAGCCTTCGACCTATGTGTATAACGGGAGGGCGGTCACCTCATTATTATGGGAGCGACCCATCTCGACAAGCCCTCTGAGGCGGGAATGACCAGAAGAGTGCCCTCTGACGATAGCATAACGATGGAAAGCCAGAAGTCTGCGAGCACCTTGGCGAAAGAGGTGAAGATATCGGCGAATATGACATCGGCGAAGTACACGCCATGGTACTTCGAAGGGGTAACGCATCTGTAAATCGCCCTACAACAACTTTGAGATCGGTACTAAGTATGGAAGACATTCAGGTAGGCTTACTGTAAAAACATATCACGTTCACGCTTCTGGAATACATCCCATGGACATATAAGCGCAACAACAAACAACAGGGCTGTTACTCCCGGAATGTAACTATACACGTCCACCAGAGCGGCGTCCCCTCCGTTTGTCGCGACGTAGAAAATGAACCAGGAGAGCAGATACACCGCGGTGTACTTCACCCACAGCTGGTAGACTGGTGCGAAGAAGCTCGAGGCCGTGTTTCGTTGTCCAGGGAGTCCTCTATGCTGCGGTAACGGCGAGCGTTCGTATGTATCCCCTTTGAGGTCCATGGCGGATACAACGTCCACATTTAGTCGATCCAACCCATGTAAATTTGCTGCCCAACCCAAAATACCCCAGCCTGCCAAAAATAGGACGCGATAGGGAAGCGGAAAAAGTAGAGTAGATGGGAAGGGTATGTGCGTGTCGTGAGAGTCCATTCTTGTCGTGAAAGTCTAAGGTCTATGGTCGACACCAGCGCCGGTTCTGAAGTGTAAGAGGTATAGTGCACCCGCTGCCAGCCAGGTTGAAGGATTGGCCGAGGTCTGCAGAGGGCGCGAGCAATGAGGGTGGGTCGCAAGAGGATCAGCCGCACGTGGAAACACACCTCTCACTCAAACGCTCATGTCAGACAAGAAAGGCGCTTACGGCACCAAAGCCTCGGATACTGACTTTCGCAAGAAATGGGACAAGGATGAATACAGAGAGCGCGCAAAGGTGAGCTTTAGCTGCTTCCAGGCGCGTTTCATGGTCTGACAAGCTGACACCAGCAAAAAGATGCCGAGGAGAAGGAGCGGATGCAGGAGAACGAGGAGCGTTTGAAGCAAGGTGCGTCTACATCACTCTCTTTGATTAACATATGCCAACAATGTATCACAGGGAAGAAACCGCTAAAGGGTCGCAAGAATGACCTCCCCAAGCCCACCGAACTCATGAAGCAGCGCGAAGGATCCCTTGAACTAGACAAGAACCTCGGCAAGACCATGGTGGTGCAGAACCCTGGTGCCAAAGGGTCTGGGCAACCTGGATTCTTCTGCGAGACGTGCTCTCGGACATACAAAGATAGCGTTGGCTATCTGGATCACATAAACAGCAGAGCGCGTACGTGTCTCGATACTTGAATTCTTCGCGCGACCACCGCTGACACTGTACGCATATATTAGATTTACGAGCCATTGGTCAAACAACGCGAATAGAAAGGTCGACGTTGGACCAGGTTCGCGCTCGGATAGCTCTGCTTCGAGAGCGAACCAAGGATATTACGACGGCGAAAGCTTTCGACTTTGATCAACGGCTTGCCGAGGTGAAAGCCAAAGAAGCTGCTATCAGAGCTGACCGCAAAGCCCAACGGAAAGCGGTGAAAGAGCAGGCGCGGACTGAGCTCGTCAAGGACGCCATGCTGCAAGACACCGACCTATCCGCCATGATGGGCTTCGGTGGCTTCGGCTCATCGAAGAAATGAACCTCCACGGTTCGTTCAGTTTCGTTACGATGTATCCTCAGATACCCAGCACTGTATAGTAGTAAACGACATGTACCGATATATTTCTAGCTGTACTTTATCCCGCGAATAAGTAGTATACAATCTATGCCTTGACCAGAGTCAAATTGAACTTCACATCCGCGATCTCCTGCTCTTCCTCAAGAAGCACAGATCCGCCTTTTCGCTCCTTTACATCCACGGGAATGCTCCTCACAGTCTTCTGGATGAACTCGCCGTGCTCCTTCAGCGCTGCCTGGATGTTCTCCCCAGCACCCTCAGGGAAGCTGTAGAACACATCGACGTCGTCTGTCGCCTGGAGCTTCGCCTTCTTCCGTAGCTGCTGGATGCGGTTCGTCAATTCCCTGGCGTACCACTCTCCTTGGAGATCCGGGTATATCTGGATATCGAGTCGGATGACGACATCGTTGTCGGTGTTGGTGACCATCTGTCCCTCGGCAAGCGGTGGCAGCTCAATGTATCGCTGCACCGTCAGGTCTCCCTGGACGAGGTCGATGCCCTCCACCGTCAGCTTTCCGGAGCTGATGAAGCCCTTGACCTCGTCACTGGTAAGCTTGGGAAGGGCGTTCTTAACCTTGCCCAGAGCTGATCTCAACTTCTTTCCAAGCACGGCCCAGTCGGCGACAGCGCGGTACCGTACGCCAGTGCTCTCTTCGTCGGATGTGAAGACGACATCGCGAACGTTGAGCTCGGACTGGATATACCGGCGGAGTGAGTCGGCATCGGAGAGGTACTCCGCATCGGGGTGGAAGACAAGCAGTTCCCTGAGAGGTGTCTGCAGATCGGTGTATCAGAACCAGACGTAACACACAGGACATTCCGAGTTCGCTGACCTTTAGCGAGAGGTTGTTCTTCTCTCTCAAGTTCCTCGTCAGCTCGATGACAGTCTGCATCCGTCGAACCTGTCTCTCGATGACCGCATCGAAGTACTCCTGCTTGACCTCTGGGAATCGCAAGAAGTGGATGGACCTCGAGTCACCTGGGAGCGATGCCGGAGGAATGAACGTCCGTAGCATCTGGTACATGTTCTCGGTCATGAAGGGGGTGAAGGAAGACTAGATATGGCTTTATCAGAGAGTATTCTGAAGATACGTAGGGGGCACACTCACCATCGTTCGGCACAGCGTGAACAGCGTCTCGAAGAGCGTATTCAGCGCAAAGAACGTGTCCTCTTTCCCATCCTCACCCTTGAGTCGTTTCCGGTTGAATCGGATGTACCAATTCGTCAGCTCGTCCACAAGATCCAGCAATCTCGGGAGCACGGTGTAGAGGCGGTACGCAGCCATCTCCTCGTTGACGAGCTTGATGAGAGACTGACACCGGGCAAGGATCCATCGGTCCATGACATTGTTGGACAGTTTGGCATGGGCGTCGTATTTGAAGTCCTCGCCGTGAGTCTTTGCGTAGAGGTTGGCCTGGCCGAGGAAGAATCGGGAGGCGTTAAGCCAGGGGAGGAGGACTCGGGATACGACTTCTCTGACACCATCTTCTCTGAATCGGAGGTTGTCGCCACGGACGACGGGGGAGTTGACCAAGAACATTCTGTAGGACTGTCAGCGGACATAGAGGACAAGGTGGGTAAACACGCATACCTTGTCGCATCTGCACCATAGCTCTCAAGAATGAACGAAGGGTCTGGGTAGTTCTTTTTGCTCTTGCTCATCTTCTGTCCATCGCTGCAAGTTATCTCATCAGTCAAGTTTCATAGCGCGAAACGGGATTCACTTACGCTGCGAGGATCAACCCATGCGTGATCAAGTTCTTCCACGTCGGCTGGCCAAACAGCAGAGTCCCAAGAACAAGCAGCGTATAGAACCATCCTCTTGTCTGATCAATACCCTCGCACACGAAATCAGCAGAGTACTGCTTCTCAATGCGCTCCCTGTTCTCGAACGGGTAGTGCACCTGGGCAAAAGGCATACTGCAAGTGATGTCAACCGTCTGAAAAACAACGCATGCGATGGGGTGGCTGACCTTCCAGACTCGAACCAACAGTCGAACACTTCCTCCACTCGTTTCAGGTTCCCCTTGCCTTTCTTCGAAGGGATGGTGATGTGGTCGATGCTATCACGGTGCAGGTCTGTGATACCAGTTACACCAGACAGCTCCTCAAGCTCCTTGATAGAGCCGATAGAGATGATCTGCGAACATACATCTTAGCTAGAGAATTGCCAACAGCGATAGAAGCGGCATACCTCCTCCATGTCCTCACTGGCCCACAAAGGGATAGGTGTACCCCAGTACCTGTTTCTGGATACATTCCAGTCCCTGGCATTGGAGATCCAGTTTTTGAACCGCCCGTCACCAACGTACTGCGGTACCCTGGACAGCATCAGATATCGCTCATATTGGGGGGAGAACAAGGGCCTACCAGCGGGTTTTGTCATTGTTCGCGACGAGAAGCTCCGCGTTTTGTTGTACGCGGATGAACCACACAGGGAAGGCACGGTAGATCAAAGGAGTACCGGATCTATGCGATGGTTAGCAGTGTTGAGAGCATGTAGGAATAGCTCGCGCACCTCCAGCAAAAAGGATACGAATGCTTCAACGTTGACTGGACGATCAGTCTGCCCTTGGCCTTCAACACCTTTTGGATCTCCTTGTCGGCGGCCTGGAAGCAGATGTTCAATAGCCATTCAACATGTAGAATCAAGGAACGCACCTTGATATACATGCCCTGGAAGTCGGGCACCTCCGCCGTGAACTTGCCAGCATCATCGATGGGCACCGGTGGCATCTCATCCTCCCTCAGCACACCGTGGGCGATCGCGACACGGTGATCGTCCTCTCCGAAACCTGGGGCCTGGTGAACGATACCCGTACCATCTCCACTGGTAACGTACGAGTCCGTCACCACCCTGAACGCCTTGTCCTCGAACTGAATTCAAAAGCATGAGTATCGGCATAGAGAGTTGCCTGAGTAAACACACCTTCTCTGTGAAGAACTCGAACAAAGGAACGTATCTCCACCCCTTCATGTCCGCGCCCTGGAACTGTCCCAGCTTCTTGTACTTTGCCTTTTTCGGGTCCTTGTACAGCGTCCTCAGGAGATCCTGGTGCAGGATATAGTTTTTCCCGCTCTCCTGGTCATTGATCTTGATATACGTGAACTCCGGATTCACACACAGCGCAAGATTGGACGGGAGCGTCCACGGCGTCGTCGTCCATGCAAGAAGCGAAGTACTAGGGTCGTCAACGAGCGGGAACGCAACGGTCACTGTTGAATAAGCACATCACAATCAGCACATCAAGCTCCCATCCAGAGATAAGATGGCCAGGCCAACTCACCCGCGGGATCGTCCACATCCCTATAATCCATCGTCGCCTCAAAGTTCGCCAGCGGCGTCGTGCACCCTGTCGAATAGGGCATCACCTTCAACCCGCGATACACCAGTCCCTTCTTGAACAGCTCGGTGAACCCCCACCACACGCTCTCCATGAAGCTCGGGTTCAGCGTCTTGTAATCGTTATCAAAGTCGATCCATCGGCCCATTCGCTCGACGATGGTGCGCCATTCGGAGGAGTAGCGCATGACGATGGAGCGGCACTCGGCGTTGTATTTGTCGATGCCCATGGCGAGGACGTCGGCTTTGCCTGTGATGCCTAGTTTTTTGTCGATCTCGTGCTCGACGGGGAGGCCGTGGGTGTCCCAGCCGAAGCGGCGGGAGACGTAGTGCCCGGTGACGGAGGCGTGGCGGGTGACGATGTCCTATCATACGGCGTGCATTAGTTTAGGATCTGGAGATGTGGGATGGGGTTACCTTGATGGTTCCGGCGAGGAGATGGCCATAATGGGGAAGGCCTGTAGCGAAAGGGGGCCCGTCGTAAAAGGTGAATTCTGGGAGACCTTCAGTGAGCTTCAAGCTCGTCTGGAAGGCATCGATTTCCCGCCAATAGGCCAAAACCTTCTCCTCCTCTTTCGGGAAGTTGAAAGTGGCGGAGACTGTAGGGGGATGTGCACAGTGAGCGTTGGATTACGATAGCGAGAGGGTATTACGGGTACGGACTGTCGTGAGTGGGGAAAGACATCTCTTCCGGTTTATCTGGTGGGGGGAGAGGGGAAGCGGTAGTGTGAGCTAAGGCGGACGGCCCTGAACCGTGTGGTTATCAGGTTAGAGCCTGAAAGAAAAGCTGACTCGGTTGTACTGAGGATCCCGCGGAACGCTCGTGGGCGTAAGGTATCTAATCAAATCTCATCACTCCCGATCACATTGGTTTCGCACAAATTTGCCCTAGGCTCGCAAGTGTTCCGGAGAGTAGGGTGGTGTTTACAATTTCTGGGAGGAGGGTGCTACAAGGTTCTACAATAGACTATTTATTTTCAGTGTCGCGCGCTTCACTGGTCCAACCAGTCCAGGAAGTCTGGGGTAAAGTAGGTTGCAATCACCGTAGCACCTAGATCCGCATAGTCAGCTTTGCATGGCGGTACATCAGTGGTTCGTACACACCTGCTCTGATGATACCGTCGACGCTTTCTCTAGCCATGGTCTTGAGGTCATACACTCCGGCTCTAGCACCCGCCACAATCATAGCATACTCCCCTGAAACTTGATAAGCCGCTAGCGGATGGTTGGGGGCGAGCTCTGCCGCGGAGGCCAGGATATCGAGGTAAGGCATGGCTGGTTTAACCATAATGATATCGGCGCCCTCATTCACGTCGCGAAGCTTGGGATATTTGTGAGCTTTACGTGTGTAAATGGCTGCCTAAAAATAGAACACTCACAATGGCGCGACGGGCAAGACCGCGAGCGGCTGGCGGCAGCTGATAGCACTTCCTGTCTCCAAACGAGGGTGTACTACCCGCCGCCTCCCTTGGATGATGATTAGACGAGAAGACTAGAGCGAGGAGCAAACACTACTGACCTGAAAGGACCATACATGGCGCTAGCGAACTTGGCGGAGTAGCTCATGAGAGTACACCTATTGCCAAAGCCGTTGTCGATCAAGGCTCTCTTGATCGCCTTGATTCTGCCGTCCATCATGTCGCTAGGCGCGACGCAGTCAGCACCGGCTTTGGCGTAGTTCAACGCGACCTCTGCGATGCGTTCGACAGATTTCAGAGAGTCGAGCACTTTGTTGTCCGACTGGAAGATGCCACAATGACCGTGGGAGGTGTACTCGCACAGGCAGACGTCTGCTGCGATATACAAGTGGGGGAAGAGCTCTCGAATGAGTTTGATAGCGGGTACGACGGTGCTGGTTGGGTCGTCGGCTAGACTGCCGCGAATGTCCTGTGACCACAGACGTTGACATTATGCGATGCATGGAAGGTGTGGGTGGCTGATCTGCTAACCTTCTCGGAGGACACGGGTACTCCGAAGATCAGAACACTGGTGAGCCCCTTTGCGACAAGGGGTTCCAAGAGTTCCTTGAGCCTGTCAAGGCCCCACCGGCATTGTCCGGGAAGAGACTTGATCTCGACGCGAGCATTGGGGTCGTCAGTAACAAATATCGGGTACATGAGCATTGACTTTGTTAGAGTCTTTCCGGATTGCCATGATCTGGATAGAGGGTGCTGGTAGCCACCCTGAAGAACTGAACTGATGACGTTGAGCCGCGAGGATTAGACTTTTGTTTCTTGAAAACGATGAAAAGACGATGAACTAACGAAATATCCATCGCTGGCTGTCAAATATGGAAGAGTGAATGCTGGACGCAGGTCAAGACGTGTGTTATAATTTGGTCGAAATTATTTGACTGACGAAGCTTGCACTTGGTGTTGGGGACGGAGGTAAAGAACGATCACGAGGTCACAAAGTTGAAATTGTTTGTCCGAATTGTCGGCTCTGCCTGTTCAATTGCCCTCCCTCTCACAACATACTACCGCTCCCCTTCCCTACCATATGTCCTCCTCCTCCTCCTCCTCCTCCTCCTCATACCCTCGCTACCAAACCCCTCCTCGCTCCTTTGCAGATACTCCCACAAGACAATCTGTAAATCCAACAACAACCTTTCATTTCGATCAGGATCCTATTCTCCCAGAACATCATCTCTTCGATACCCACAACAACAATTCACCATTCGCTCTCAATTCTCCTTTCAAATCATCAAACTCTGCAAACTCTCCCTTTCTTGATTCACCAACATCTTCATTCGCACCAACTTTCCCAAAATCGTTCGTTAATACCCGCAATTTATGCACACCAGTCAAAGGATCATCCTTCGCTCAAGTCAACAACGACAGCACGGACAGTCTGAGTTCAAACGCGATCATGCAACAACAACCACCCTCACCTTCACTTCGTCCAACCGCCAAAGGTGGCACAAAGAGGAAATCCACAAACATCAACTCTACCCCACTTCGACAACATTCTCTTACACCCCTTCACATCCAGTCAGCTAATTCACAACATGCAAGCAGTTCTATCAGTAATGAGATCTCAAGTTCGGCGCCGTTGCAGGTCCGTCTGGCTCCTCTTCCATCCCGTCGACTATCCCAGAGGACTGCAAAGTACAAGGCAGAAGCAGAGTCTCGTGTACAGAAGCAGACGACAGCCACGATGACTCGGCTACAGCTGTCCGAGGAACAGGCGGCAGGCCGTGACGACGATAGTTCCATCTTTGCCGACGACACCGCACCTACCAAGATTCGACGTGATGCCAGTCTGGGAAAGAAGCTCGGGAGACATTTAGCTCAGACAAAGGCGAAGCAGCTGGCACAGGCAGATGAGGTGGTCGAGGCAGTTTCACCGGGAGGGCATGTTAGCAAGCGACGGGCTAGGTCGAGACCGGTCTCTCTCGAACTTCTCGAGAGTGTGGCAACCGCAAAGGTGAGCCCCATCTCCTGCTTGCGTGAACAAATCTCATTGTGTTTCTATCTGCCCATCGCAGAACAACAACAGCGTGCTGGCATTCCCTTCCTTGCCTCGAGACACTCCTCCGTCCCCTCTAGCAGAATGTTCCCACTCTCGACGTCGTGTCCCCGGGCTCAACTCCACAGTCTCCTTTTCGTCGGTTCAATCCCAGTCCCCGGTGCCAGCCAGTCCTTCTATGCGTGCTCCGATGGCACGTCTTGAGAGTTCGGCGACTCTGTTCTTCGGTGGTCCTACCATCTCACCTGCCGCCCGTCCGGGTATGCGCAGCCGACACAGCTACGGAGGGGACACCTCCATTCCATCCCTCGGAAACACCAGTGTTCCTGATAGCAAACGATCCACAGGGAGTGGCTGGACGATGCGATCGCCTTCCAAATCACCCGACTCTTCCCCCTTCTCTGTCGTACCGGAGCAAAGGGAGCTCCGTTCACTCTTTGACGACGATGAAGACGAGGAGGGTTTCTTCAGCGAATCCTCCTTCTCCTCCACCAGTATCGCTGGAATCCCCGCCGACTCTTCCTTCTCCGACTCATCCCGCTTCACCATGACCGTCACCGAAGGCACCCCACCCTCGCGGAGAATCTCGACTGCTTCTACTGGCACCCTACTTCCGAAGAAATACAAGCCCAGGGACTCTGGTATCGCTATCAGCGACGATGACGATTTATTCAGGCTGAGCAGTTCTCTGCCATCCAATCCCAGCCTGCAGCAGCTCCACGTCATGCCTCGTGCATCCACGAGTGTCAATACAGTTTCAGACGCCGAGGATGCCGCCGCGCTCATCACTCCAGGCATCGAACCCGACGCGAGCTCGGGCTGGCCCGTACATGTCGCAGGTGAATTTGCGATGGACGTGGACATGCCGGATTTCAGCGACGACGGCGGTGCTCACAGCGCGAAGGTCGATGGGTTCATCAAGAGGACGCTTGCCGCTGGCGGAAAGGCGTCCTCTGGGGATGGAGGGGGCAAGAAACCTGTCCCTGGGACCCCGGTCAAGAAGGCGAAGAAGACGATTGCTGGTGTTCGTCCCTGGCAGAGCGCAGTCACCAACAAGGTCGGCCTGAACTTTGGCGTCGAGCCTCCTGGTCAGAACGAAAGGAAGAAGGGCAGAAAGAGTCTGCCTGCTATATTCGCCAACGCCATGGCTAGTTCTCCCGATGGAGATGAGGCTACGGATTCGGAAGGCGAAGGCGAGGAGAGTCCCAGTTTGGCAGGCGGTCGAGAAAGTCGATATACCGGTGTAGGCTTGGGAAGGCCGTCTGTGAAGCAGTCTACGTCTAGGATGCCGTGGCTTATGCGACGAAGCAGCAGTGGGATGATTTCCAGTGGAAGCGAGTCCACGCTCGGTACTCCCACACGCACCGATAAGAAGAGTGAGTAGCCGGTCCTTCTACTCGCTTCCGCGGAAATGAATGCTAACGTCTGCATTCAGCGATGCGGCTCTCGCCCCTCGTGAAATCGAGAAAGTTTGACAAAAGCTCCCCCTCGGCTCGCTCAGCATCGAGCTCGTCTACAAGTTCCATCGCCACGCTGAATTCGCCGACTACGCACCGTGGCCCACATGCCAATGCTGCACCCAGGGCTTTCACTCCAATCCAGCATGCGTTTGACAGTATGCAGGAGCCCAGGTCTGGACGCTTTGAACGCGAATTTGTGCAGATCGACGAGATTGGCTCAGGCCAGTTTGGGAAGGTCATCAAAGTGCGACGACGCGACGGTGGTAATGACGGTGAGCTCTCGGCCTTGAAGAAATCCAAGAGGTTCGACGGCTCTCGACATCGGTAAGTCCTGCATTCACTCGCAAATTATGATTCATTGGCCTTCTGTCGGTCGGTATGGGATCCCCCGCTTTCCGATGTCCGTGTGCGGGCGTAGCCGCTGTTTATGCTTTTTTGTGCAGCATGAGAGCTACACAGTCATCTAGACCATTTATGGCCGGATGCTGTTTGGGTTTGAGTGCATGCCGAGATCGCCCTTTCATCTTCGATTGGTTTATGTTCTTAATGCACTCTGGTGTATGTTTGTTGGCATGGCATTCAAGGGACTAATTGACGCTCTCCTCCCGTCGTTGCTACAGGTTACGAGTGCGAGAGGAAGTCGATATTCTGGAGCACTTGTCCATCAAGGCATCGCGTACCTGTGGAAGTACCGGTGGTGTGGCGCGGCATCCCAACGTCCTGGCCTACCTCGATAGCTGGGAAGAAGATGAGGTGCTGTATATCCAAACGGAGCTTTGCGATATGGGCAACTTTGGCAACTTTCTCTGGGAATTTGGACGATCCTATGCTTACTTGGATGAAGGCCGCATGTGGAAGGTTATCGTCGACTTGAGCAGCGTGAGTGTTTGTCTTTTTTTGCTGCGCTTGTGCCTCCACGGCTGTCGTGCTTGGTTCGTTTTGCGGACTTGGACTCACGTATGCGGTACATTAGGGCCTGCAATTCATCCACCACGCTGGTGTTATCCACCTCGATCTCAAGCCTGCCAACATCTTCCTTACAAAGGAAGGACGGTTCAAGATCGGTGACTTTGGAATGGCGTCCTTGTGGCCCAGACGATCCACGTCAGCCGGTGCCGATGATAATGACATTGGGAGCTTCGAACGCGAAGGGGACAAACTCTACATGGCTCCGGAGATCCTCCAAGGTCGATATGGCATGGCGGCGGATATCTTCAGGTACGGGTTTGACATCACGTCGTTCTTTCCTTCTGTTTTTCGCTTGACTCACATGGCGAACGTCCCTTTTCTATCACCAGCCTCGGCATGACGGTATTGGAAGCAGCGTCCAACATCGTGGTCCCTGACCAGTAAGTTTTGATGCCACGCATCACCCCGTACCGAAACAAGATTAATTTGATGCGATTTGACAGAGGTGAATCGTGGCATCGGCTCAGACAAGAAGATTTCAGCGAAGTTGATTGTCAAGGCAGTCCACAGTTACAGGCCCTTATTCTTAGCATGATGCGGACAGACCCTGCGGAGCGTAGCGGGATTGATTCTGTCTGCCAGGGCCGTGTAGTGTGTCGGGCTAGGGATGCTATGGAACGAGGGCATGTGGAAGCGATGCGGAAAGGGCTGCCTGTGTTTGAAGCTTCACCGCTTGCAGTGCCTGAAGAAGGTTTCCTTACCCACATCCTTGGAGGGGATGACCTTTTGGATTAGGACGAGATTGTGTGATACGCTTTGTTTACGATACTCGATACATAATTATGTTTTCTTGGATGGAGATCGGTAAAGATAGGTTAGATTCGGTGTGAACATAGCAACGCGGCTTCCGGGTACAATTCCTCGAGGTGGCTGAGTTGGAAGGATTGTGTGTGAGAAAAATGATAAGTGAATGGGTGTTGATTTGGAGGATTCGCCATTCTTTAGGGCCGTGCTTTTCGCCTCCGAGGCTCACCTCTCCTTCTCTCCTTATAATCCCATCATGTTCCCGACTTCTACTCGAGCTCCCCACGATCGTTTCCACAGTCCCCCTTACCCTCCCTACCCTTATCTTAATAACCACATGGATCCTCACGCTCACGGTATGCCCGTTCAACAACACTTCATCTATCCCTTCTCCTCCTCGTCGCTCATGTCAACATCTACTACGCGCCCAGATTTTAGAGCATTCTACCCATATTGTCCAGGAGAAGGTTGGTCTACACCCCCTTTAGGCTGCTTGCCATCGCTCATCTTCGTTCCTGGCTTAGTAAAACATCGCAAGAGAACATCATCGGCACAACTCAAGGTCCTCGAGTCCGTGTTCAAGAGCGATACCAAGCCAAATGCTGCAATGAGGAAGGAGTTGGCGCAGCAGCTCGAAATGACCACGAGAGGCGTCCAGGTACGATTTGCTTCCTTGCCCACTTTTCCATGTCGTTGTCATACCGCTAACATCATCTGCTGGATGACAGGTTTGGTTCCAGAACAGGTGTGCATTTTTTCCTTCCGTTCGCTCATCATTTCTCGGCGCAATTAGCTGACGCGACGCGTTCTTCCTTCTAGACGAGCCAAGGAAAAGAACAAGGCGCAAAAGGCCGCAGTTTCCTCATTCTCCAACACCAACGCTGGATCAAAGACACCAGTGTCGCCAGCTTCGCCCTCTTCTTCATCCAACTCAGAGCTTCGGTACTCGGAGTCGCCTTCCACCAGGGGTCTGAAAAAGGACCCTTCGACACCACCTGCCCTTTCTTTGAGCCCATCGTCATGGCCAGCAGAGCAGTACCCGACGCCGAGGCAGGCCTCCCAGTTTGACGGTTACGCGTCCCGACGCGGTTCGCTCCCCATCGATGCTCTTCATTCCCCTAACGAGTACACCACCACTATGGAACAAAGCTTACCCTGTCTCGATCAGGTTGATTTGGATCGCAGACGGTTCTCCATGGACAACAGTCTTAGCCGCTTAGAGACCAACCCTTATGCCCCTTACGCCAGATCTAGGAATGCTTCTTCAGGGCATGCTGTGCCTCTCATCTCCCGTCAGCACCAGCGAACGTTTTCTCTTCACAACGGCCGTCCACAGATTATCCAGCGCGTCTCAATGCCTCCTTCCATCGATCGTAGATTCTCCCTCGACTCGCGACAGCTTTTGGCCTCATCTACTTCCCCTTCCCCTTCTCCTCTTTCTCCTTACCACCCCACGGGAAGTCTCCCGGACAACACCTTGTACTCTAATGGACCTCGCTCCGGTCCTTTGCACTCGCTGCCAGGCCCTCTCCCGGCTCCCGGATATTCGTTCGGTACTCCAAGTTCGGCACCACCTAGTGCTGGCCTCGAGGAGCATATGGATCCTATGTGCTCCGCGGGCGGTCAGGCCTATGACACGGACGAAGATCCCACGAGTCCCTATCATTACACCAGGTTTGGTTCAATCACATCAATTGCAACCAGCGAGACGGGTACGAGCGCTTGCTATTCGGATGTGGGGAGCTATCCAGAATATGATCTGTCAAGGCGCAGCTCAGAGTAAGCCACTTTGTCGTTGACCATCTTCCCTTTTCACCGACTGATGAAACCTCTCCTCAGCGCGTCTGGTCTGTTCAGCATGATGGGAGAGCTCGACATGGCTCCAGGCAACCACTTCCACCGAGCGACTCCGGAGCAGGGATTCCCTACCCCTTCTCCGACGGTTTCTCCCAGTGGCAGCGCACATTCTCATGACGGATTATCGGGGAATTACCACATTGGGCAGTCAAGTGAATTGGCATTTTCGATGAACCACAGCCAATCGATGGTGAGTTTCGGGATCTGCACCAGATTCCACCTCATCTGACCACGTCTATCCAGCCCGACGCTGACAACCATAACAGTGGCCCATCTTGTTCCGAGCCTAGCTCTGGCAGTTTGTTCCCCGGCGGTTACTCTATGAGTTTGCAAGCCCATGCGTCTCCCTTGGACCTGGAGTCCAGACGCTGCTCTCTTGGTCACCGCGCAGATCATGCCTACCCTGCTCAGGTAGCTTATCCGCTCAACGGTGTGCCATACGCTAGCAGCGACCTGGCATACTCCTCCACGGACATGCCTAGCTTCCATTCCCAGGGCGGAGAAGGCGATTCTCTGCAGACCCTTCTGAGCATGAAATCTTTTACGACTCCTTACGGCCCCGGATCCGACCACTCTGATTCCTCCCTCTCCTCCTCCGTGGAATCTTTCGTAACCTTCCCTTGCCCATGAACTTGAGACGACCGCTGTCCTCTACCTGCTGTGTTGTTCTTCGCGCATTCATCCTCCCGGACTTTTCTCTCTCTCTCTGCTGCTTCTTGGTGTACACAAATCTACCCTACCGCGACCGCACTCTACCATGAGAGTCGTTGCTCCCTGTGCTATTACCCCGTTCCGCCATACCTTATATCCTGCCTACTACTGGTTTTCAAGCCGTCACACTCACAGTCCCTCTTTAACCACCGCGTGGATCTTTCTCCTTCGTCTCGCTTGTTTGTTCCTCCCATTTCGCTTTATTTTTATACATTATCTTCCTGTAAATGTTCCCCTCACCACCGTTCGACCACCCGCTAGCCTCACATCTGACTGCGGTGTATCTGCTCACGAATTATCTAACTACAGCCTACTAATACCACCACCAAGTTCTTCTTACCACCCGTCCTACTATCTACCCCGACACGACCTTCCTTACCTTTCTTCCTTTCTTCCTGCCTTCGCTGTTGTTCTGCTTCGACCCTGTTGTAGTGAATCAGATACGTTCCGCTCGCTCTATTATTCCCTTGCATTCATCCACCTCTGTGACATTACAATGTACTCTGCTTCAATGGATACTATACGGGAAATCTGATAATGCCTCAACGCATCGCAAGCACCTCGTCCGAGCCGAGGAGGGTTTCGAATCATGATCCTGAACTCGCCATTGTGCTCTACTCCATGTGTGGTGGTTCTACCGTAGAATGTGAGCACTTGGCATGGATCGGTGACAGATAGTACTTGGGTGATGATGTGATTGAGATTGAGCTTCGCGCTTCCCAGATCGCCACGAGGATCTAGTTCAAACGAAAAGGAGGCATGGCCGAAACGCCCGCGAACTGCACCCGTGTTCGATATCTGTGTACCGATCCAGGACCTCCATCGCAGCCGGGCGCGTTGATTCTTGCGCGGTGCGTGCGTGCTGTTTGTATTGCGTCCCTTTTTTTTTTGAGTCGCCGGTTGGAAGAATCGGGTCCTCGACGAAGCGCCACACTCATCCTACGCATGAAAGAAGGACCGGCGATGTTTCGAAGAGTATGGACTTACACCGAGCTCGCCTCCGAGGCTCAGAGCACTCGTATGACGGAGCGAATCCTTGGAGCGTTCGACGAAGATTCATTCGCATCTTGCTTGCGTGCCACTACGCACATATGCGAAGTCCAGCCAATGTCACTCAGTCACCCGGTGCCGTTGTGGCACTTGCTGGCGGAGATTACGAGCGTTCGCCTGTCCGAGGCTTATCCTGCTAGCCTTTGCTTCAAACTGAATGTTTCTCTCGATCTCGGAACCTGCCCTGTTCATCTCCACGGACAGGTGGAAGGCCCGCCAGACAGACAAATAGGCTGGATCTGGGCGACTGGGAAGGCTAACCCTGAATTGTTCGGGCCTGGGCAGCGTTAATGCCAGCCTGAGTGCGCTCGACGTCGGAATATCCATACATACCCCCTGCCCCCAGGTCCCGACATGCCATGCCATGGTGCAGATCGTCCGTCCTGGACTAGCTAAATGAGGTCGGGAATTGCGCTCTTAGTGACTTCTCAATTTGTTCGAGTCCAGTGTGTCATGGATGATGGATATTCTCGCAATACATTTTGAGGCAGCTTAGCGGAAACACGTAACCCACTGGTTCTTGTTTTCTCTTCTCGGATCGGGAGGGCGAGCCTTGTGATGAATCGCCTTCAGAGCTCTCGGGGCGTGTTCCGAATTGAGAAGGTTCAGGTGGGTACAAGCTGCCATCGGCGCTTGAGAAAGTACACTTGGACTAGGTCCAGAAGTCGATTAGAAGAATGCCTAGCGGTATCTTGACCGAACGTGTATTCGCGGATATCATATCGGCTATCATACATATTGAGTACAAGGAAGTGCGAATGTGAAAGGAAAAGGTGAAAGGTGAAAGAGTGCCTCTCGAGTCTCTCCAACTCGCAGCGCACGGTGGCTAGCGATGCCAACGTCTGGGATTCCCCACTAAGGGCAGCAGGCCCAGGGAAGCGGTGCCGCCAGCGCTGAGGGCTGCGCAGCGCTCGGAGATTCGCGAGAAGCACCATTCAGCCGACGACTCAGAGGGTGAACATGAGCGACATGCTCTGTGATTGTGGCTGCGCCACCACATCTTCCAGACCAGATTGTTCTTCCGGTCAATGCAACGGCACCAAAGGTTCGCGACATAAATTCCACATCGCGGCAACCTGGCCCCGCTCTGATCTTCGACTGGTTACTTAGAGCTTTGTGGTGGGAGACATGCTCGCGTGCATGCCATGTAACGACGTCGCGCCACCCGGTAAACGTGAAGGACGAACGCCAGTTGGGCCGAGCCACCCATATTCAGCAGCACCGGGATCCGAGGCAGAAGAAGCCTGTGCGTGGCGATCAACCATAATGCCGTGAACCTGTTGATCGAAAAGAAGAAGAAGAAGGTTTCGAAGCAAAAACTTGTGATCAGTGATCCTTCTTTTGCGAGGCATAACCGCGCGGAGGTTCTGATGAGGCTCACCTGCATTCGAAGACCATGGACGCTAGATCGCAAAGACACCGTTTCTTCGCCCAGTCGCAGTGACTCCGAGGCGAGCGCCATTTCCGTGTTCTGCGAGAGCGAGGTGACGGTGGCGGCGAGATTGACGACGCTCTCACGAAGATCATCAAACGAGTCTTCCAACGTTCCGTGTAGGTGAACTGGCGGAATATGTGGCGCTTGTGGAAGACGAGGCGCGCTCAGGTGCCGTGACTCGGGCGGGTACATGAACGCAGATGGTTCGACTGGGGATGTTATGCTCGCGGACAATCTATGAGGCATTGATCTGGGCGATTGCGTGTATCCCTGGCCGGGAAGCCACTGAGAGGATCGATGGCGGTAGTCCGGTGTTGGTTGACCACTGGGGGCGTTGTTTTCGGGTGGAAAGTACGATGCCAATAAGTCCTGATTCGGGGGGTGTGCGCCCACGGGGGAGAGATAATCAGGGAAGTCAGATTCGAAACTTCCTGGCTCCCCTGGAAACGCGGTCGAACCAGTCTGTATCCGGGGAAGTATAGGCTCGTTGACGTTGTTGTTCAAGTTGGAGAAGGGGTCTGAGGGACGCGCTTGCGCACGCGAGCGAGTCCATGGGCCTAGAAGTTCTTTGACGACGCGCATCTCTGATCTGAACGATTCGACGATGCCCTCCAAAGAGGCGACCCGATGCTTCAAAGAGGCGTTCTCCATTGTGAGAACTGATACGTGATCCTCGTGTTGGGTGAGGAACGCCCCGATCGCCTCGTAAGGGCAAGATAGCGAGTGTCCCGAAGAGGACGATCTCGCGCCCGTCCAAGCACAACCACTTGAAGCGTGGTGGCACTTGACTATGTAGTCAGGGCAGATCATTGAATGCTCGCTCAGCTCTGAGCGTCTGAGAGGGGTATGACAGTCAGGACAGTTCATATCCTGACGAGGACATTCCTGGAGGTGCATCTGTATTTAGAACGCATGAGAACAAGATCGTCAAGAGGATGATGATACCAAAGACGCGTACAGATAAGGTCGATCTCTGAACGAGAGCTGAGCATCCATCGCATTCAACGTTGACATGGATACACTCGGAGTTTCCCAGGGCCTTCACGTCTTTGCGGAACAGCCGCTCTTGACACTGGGAGCTGGGACAAGGGACTAGGGTGAAGGGACAGCTATTCCGAAGATGGTTGTCCAAGAGCTGACGCTCGCATCTATGTTCGCATCCTTCTGATTTGTTTGAGCATCCCACCGACAACTCGTTGACCAGCTGAAGATGCCGCGTGATGAGAAAGCTATGGTTCCCAGTTACCCAACTGAGGGCTTACTGAGCGGAGAGCATGGCCAGCTGGAGTAAGATCGTTGATGCTGAGAGGAGAGCGGTCGATGGGGCAATGCGGAGAGTGCGACAGTGCGCGTAAGATGCACTGTCTGCAGAAGGTGTGTGTGCAGGTTCGGGCAGTTGCCGGCTCGACATATGGGGTACTAGAGTTTGCCAACTTAGTACGAATGATTGTGGAAAGCAAAAGATCCTCATTGCATACTGGCAAATACAGCAAATCTAATACGGTGGTTAGTTACGCCTAAAGTCAAGTAGAACAACGATGAGCGACGCACCAAATTTTGATTCACAGACTCGACGTACGAGTAGATGGTGGACATGGTCGAATGCAAGATGTTGGCGGAGCGCGGCCACCGGCGATCCCCACAATATTGTCATAGCCGACGACGACGTCACTTTGACCAAACCTCCTTTCATCTCAAACGCCCAATATGGATCCTCGATTAACTGCCTTCCTGGCAATAATACTTACTCTATCATTCGGAACTGCCTATTCAGCACTTTACGGAACCTACCTGGACACGTCCAACCCCCTTCTATCTCATCTCCCCCACCCACTTCACGGATCACACTACTTCGCCAGCAAAGACAACTTTCTCAATGTTTACTTTATCAAGAAAGCATGGGCCTGGACCTCTGCAGCTTTCTGCATGTTGGTTCTCTCCAGCCCAGAAACGCGCATAGGAGAACGCTTGTCCAAGTTCTTCGTCGCAACCGCCTCATGGATGCTATTCACCAGCTGGTTCTTCGGACCGCCCATGCTCGAGAGGCTCCTCGTGGCCACCGGCGGCGAATGCGTTCTTGTATCCCCAGACGCAACATCATACATCACCGTCCCCGTCGAATACTGCAACAGCAAGGCGCTCCTCTCCCCCGAAACCCACCCAGATCTCTTCGCTTCCACCACCGCCTCGACCCAATGGGCCACCGCACGCCCACGCCTACGCAGAGGCCATGACGTATCCGGACACATCTTCCTCCTCACCATGTCTGCACTCTTCCTGGCCGACCAACTGCGGTCCCGTAACTGGTCCATTAGGTCCAAAGGCGTCGTATCCCGGGAAGTCGCGTCGGCCGCGACAGTCGCGTTGATCTCAATCTGGATGTTCGCCATCTACACCACAGGAGTGTACTTCCACTCCCCCTTGGAGAAGTTTACCGGATTCCGTGCGCCACTTTCTTTATTTGTGGGGTGCATGGTTACTGATTACCATTACCATTTCCCCAGTCATTGGCCTGGCCAGCTTCACTTTGACTCAAGTATTGCCTGGTCTGGTGAACCCCGACGGGCCCCCGGCGGCTGAGAGGACAATTACGGGTGTTAAGGTGCAATGATTGTCTGTCCCGTGTGGAACGCAATAGAACGCTTAATTACTCCGGGGTCGTATTCTGGGGTTTGGCATTAACGGTGCCGGAGTTGTTCTGGGGTTTGGCATTACTGTAGCAGTGTTGTTCATCATCATAACGTATGTCTTCTAGTACATAGTGTTTCACACCTGTCGATCGCAAATTGCCACACTCGATGTGCTATCACAACTTGTTCGCGGAATGCTCTTAAATTAACGATGTACACATGTATAGCAATGCAAGAGAGTCCTTCCTCGAGTCTATAGTCCATGAATGAGAGACACGCATGCGCAATCTATCCTTCCCTAGAAAGCCCAAAAGATGATGAAAAACCAGATACACACCGCCGGCCACAGCACGGCAAGCATGTCCACCACCGTCGCCTGCCACGGTGAACTACCCACGGGAGCCTTCGAGAGCCCACCCACCGCCACCAGATCCCTCATTAACCCCCTCACAGACGCACTCGACAAATACGGCCTGGGGACGCACAGCCGTCTCACCCTCCCACCGAACACGAACGTCCAGGACCATCCGGGCTGGTTACGGTACGTCGACATGGTAATCGGCGGAGAGTGCTGTGACAGAAAATGGGCGGGATGCGTGCCTTCAAGTTCGTGCTCGCCGTCGTCGTGGAAACTGGCACTCTCCGGAAAGTAACTTGTCGTGTATTGCGCCGCCGGATACGAGCCGTGATCATCTTCATCTTCCGCCAAGGGGAACCTGACAGGCGTGAGTAGTGGTGTTCCTTTAGGACTTGTTGGTCGCGAGCGCGCAAAGGCTTGTAATGTGGGGGTGGAGGTAGAGTGGACGTTGGGTGTACGTAGTGACGTGGGGAACGACCCTTTTGGGCTGGCTGTTATAGGCGTATAGGGAGACCAGATGGCAGATTCTGGCCGGGGCTGCAATAGGGGAGAATGCAGGGGACTTCTGCGCATCGGGGTCGAAGGCAACGAGGAGGGTGGGAAACCGGCGCCGGCACGACGCGACCGTCGCTGATTGACGTATAGAAGTGCTATAAAAGTGAGAATGCTGAACGGCCAATACACGGTGTTGTAGGAGAAGTCAATGTTTGGAAGATGACATGGGCGATCGACGAAGGTGCGCTGCTCGTTCACGGGGACTAGCTCCATAGGCGTCGTCATCGAGAGGAGCTGGAAACCGGGGTGCTGAATATGTCGTGCTTGAGAGAAAGATTTGACTGTAACCTCACGCACTGTCGGCACCGCCGAGTCGTGTGCCACATAATGCGTGTAGTCGCAGTAGTCTCTGTTGTCCGCACTAGAAGAGATCATTAGCATACTCCGAATTTTGTGAAGGAGTCCACAACGTACCTGAAGACCGCAAGAGGTTTGACGTCTCTCAGTAGATAAGCAGTAGTCTTCTTTCCCAACGTGTTTTGGTAGCCTGGTCCGGCACCTCTTCTGATGCTGCCGCTCTCTCTGAGAGGACCACAGTTGGCAGAGTCGGGCCTGAACATTGGGATATGGCTGAACACGATCTTTAGCTCAGCTGAAAAACAAGAACGAGTATGAGCGAAACAGGCCCGGTCTGTGTTGGTCCCAGACGGACCTTTTGGTAGACTGCGCGTAAACTCCACCGCACCACCAGCCAAAGGCTGCCATCGAGGATACTCAACGCCTTTCGCAGCTCTCGCGTAGTCCTCTTCCACAACACCCGCAGAATCAAGCAAGACCAGCGTATGGTTCTTCACGGACAATGCTTGATTGAACTCTCCGAATCGTTCCATGTAGCTGTGTCGTAGTTGCTTCAGCACTCCCGCTGGTTGTCCTAGCCTGCCATTTGTAGAGTCAGCTTTCCTACCTAGACCTTCATGTTATCGCGGGTAAGACGCACCCGACATCGTTGTTTCCCGGCACATAGAACGCGACCGAGTTCGTAGCAAACAAATTCTTATGCTTCGCGAAGTATTCATGGTACCTGCCATCGTTCGTCAGATGCGGACAGTCCACCCCGCGCGAACCATCCACATACCTTTCCCTCGCAACAGTAACTCCAGGAGACAACATATCCCCCAAGAAAATGACCATGTCCGGCTTCATCCTCTCAGCAACATGCCACGCCCTCCTCAAAAACGAGTCGTACATACTCAGCCCAAACGGACCAGCGCCAAACGGCTCCAGGCGCGCTTGAGTATCTGCCACCACCAAAACATGCAGCGGTTCGTCGCCGGAGGCCGACTATCACCCAGTGCTGTCAGTGACACAGTAGGGATTGGGGTTTGAGGGAAGGGCGCCGTACCAGCAGTGCGTCGGGCCAGGAGCAGTCTGATACGCTCCAGTAGAACGATCCGACTTCGCGGAGGAGGATGAGCGTGATCCAGACGCAGCGCGCGAGGTTGACGATGAAGGTCCGGGAGTAGCCTGCGAGGCTCCGTTGCCTGGCTAACAGAAAGGCCGGCATGGGTGGTGGTCAAGAGATACCTGCACCGTTGTAGATTGCGCGATGCCGGTGGATGAAATGATGAGTAGAAAAGTGAACTTGTACTTAGCCACGTCGTCAGATTTTAGGTTCACCTCGGCTATAAATATATAGCAAAAAATGTATACTTAGCGCAGGTCATCTACCTGTTCATTCTCCCTTTAATGATTCCAGCCTCTTGTCAGGACCTTATATCGCTAGAGGAGAAGATGGCCCGCTAGGCACCGTGTTCTGAACGCAACATAATTCTAATGGACGCGCTAATAAAAGAAATCGAGGTGGAACGCTACAATGATGCGTAAGGACTTGCTCCGAGTCGTCTCTCAATGAAAGTCAAGAAATCGGAACGCTGCCATGATTGAGTGCAAAGAATCGGGTCCATTGATACAGTAAGTAGAATCGAGATTATGGTCTTCTATGAACAGAGAGCGCGGAAGAACTATTGTAGAGGGAGAAGTAGACATGTAGAACCGATCCAAGAAGAAAAGCAGACGAGAAACACCAATACCGCACAGAGAACAGGGCAAGCGGAAAGAAACATACCAGTGGCCTTCTTTACTCGTCCAAACCCTTCAAAACGTCCTCTAGCTCATCCATATCATAGCTGAAGGAAATATCAACATCGTCCGAACCAGGGCTCGGCGAAGAATGAGACTGTTCTTCAGGTTCAGGAGGTAGAGAAGATGCCTTCCGTTGGCACAGTGCTGTCGTACGAGCAGCACGCGTAAACACCGGCTTGCTCGCCACTACGGGGGGTCGACGCTCCGTATGGCCCTTTGCTCTGCCCTTCCCGATCGTAGAAAAGTCAACAAACGGAGAACCGCCCCGGGACGTAGACATGATGATTGGTTTCCTCGAGGAATCGGACTGAGGGCCTCCAGGACGCTTTTCCTTCCTGGACGGTGATCCTGGTACTGGCCTTCTAGAGGGAGATAGAGGGTCGTGGACGAATGTGATCTGGGATTTGACCTTCCGAGGGGTTCGAGGTGCGCGAGATGTCGAAGGCAAAGTTTGGCTCTTTTTCGGTGAACGAGATGAATCTCTCGCATGAGAGACGGACGATGCCGACGACGAAGAGGCGACTTGAGTGCTACTGGTGCTCGGAAGAGATTGGGATGGACCACTGCTGGTACCGGGTGGTGACGGCTTTTCAGATTTCTGGGTGGTAGTGTATGGGGTAAAGTTCTTCCTGCGCATTCCCAAAACGGGAGGATTATTACGAACAATTTGAGACGGCGTTGGTCCGGGGTATTGGCTTGTGGAAGCATAACCATTCGACGAATCCTGAGCGGGAGAATGCGAATCAAGACGTCGATGCTCTCGCGCAATGGGGGAACGTGCGGGGCTTTGGGCGGGGCGTTTTCTTTGCTGAGCGGAGGGAGCTGGAGAGTCAACCTCCATGTCATCGTAGTGAGCCGTGTCCAGCACCTCCAGGCTGTGGCATTCTTCCTGGGTGGCTACTGCGTGCTCACGAGGCCGCCGACGTTTGGACACTGTGGGAGAGGGCGTGCTGGATGACGCCTGTTTCTTCGGCGAGATGTCCATCCCATCATTGTCCTCGAATGGCTGCTCCTCAGATGCTGGCAGCGGTGCTGGCGAGTGCTGCCTCGGATGTTTCTGCGCAGGCGGTACTTTGAACGGTCGCGTGGTCGCTGATGTTCTAGGTCGTGGACTGGCATTGCTAGTGTGACGAGAGTGGCGAGTGGAATGGGAGGTGGGTTTCCGAATGCCTGACTTCGAAACGTTCTCTCGGTTCAAGTTGCGTAGAAGAGAGTCTCTTCTACGAGGTTCCATTTCCACCTCTCGACGCGAGCTCTGCGGCGGCGCGGACCAGGATGGTATGTGAACGAGTGATTGCCTAGCTCGTGGGCGGGTCATAGCTTGTATAGCCGACTGAGAGGGCTCCCATGCCTTGCTTGGTGGAGGCGGGGTAGGAGACCAGGATGGAGAAGAGGGTGGATCGTCTTGAGCAGCACTATAGCTTGAGTGCACGGCTCAGCATGAGATCAAGTTAGGGGACGTACGACATTCAGGAACTGGCACTGCACTTTTAGTGTTAGCTCTAGTTGGGTTTGTTCGAGCGAGGAAGCTCAGCGAATCGGCAGGATCCTGTGACGCTTCCCATTTTACCACACCATCCATTACATGCGATAGAGCTATAGTGCGGACAAGACCGCACTAGTTTGCTCAACAACTTACAGGCACTGGTTTGACGCGAGAGTTGCGTCAAAGGTGTAACCATAAATGGGCCGCATATTGAACAATCCAGACGCGACTTGTCACACACACCTGATTTGTGACAATCGACGGTCAGATCAGTACTCGTACAACGACAAACCACCTCAAGATACAACTACACCGTAAAAGATAAAATACAGGACCGTCCTAGAGTACCAACTCGTTTATTCCCAGTCACTGTCATCCTCGTCCTCGTCATCGTCTGAATCATCCTCGTCCTCGTCGTCTTCTTCGTCTGAATCAGAATCATCCTTCGCGGGAGCTGGCTGCTTGACGACTGGTTTCGGCTCTACACTGACACTATTGGTAGATGATACAACATCGTAGCTCTCATCGCTGCTAGCACGCGTACTCGTCGACGGTGTGTCGGCTGCAAGCGTATTGGGAGTGGCTTCAGGCTGCGGTGCGCTTGCTGCCAATGGCTTGGTGGGGGTAGCAGAGGACGACACAGTTGCCGATGGTTTGCTCTTCTCGGGGATTGTCTCGTCGTCGTCGTCATCATCATCCTCCCATTTGATGTCTTCGTCATTGGTGAGGGAGCCTGTGGACACACGCTGAGCATCTTCCTCTGTGCGTGGGAACCAGTTGGTAAACATACCTAGAAGTACCTCCTTGCGCTTCTCTTCGTTACGCTCGATCTGGTGAACGCGGAAGAAGTACCGTTGCCAGAATGTTTCTTCGGGCATTTGAGAGGGAACTAGTAGAGAAAATCAACGCAATCAACAGCCTGTCGTCGATTCAGCGACGAGAATGCGTACCAAGTTTGTCGTGCGTGCTTCGCAACGCCTGGCCGTCGTTATCGTCAGTGAGAGCAGCCTTGCCCTTCGCGCTCCAGATCCCTGCACTATCCTTCCCCCGACTCTCCTCTTCGGCCCACTGCAAATACACCTTCTTAACAACCTCGTCCGCCTCAGGATCATGCGCGATAATCGCCGGATTCTGCTTCAACGTCTTAAGCAACGACTCCGCACGCGTAACAACCGCCCCCTGCGAATCCAAAGTGCTCGAAGACGACGCTTCCCTCGCTTTTCCCTTCTCTCCACCCTCCGCAGCAGAAGGAGCAGCCGACACCGGCGCAGGGAGCATCCACACATCCGATCCGTCCCAAATCATCCCACCCGACGACGTCGCCTGCTCCTCCGGCGGAATGACCTTGACAGCATCCTTCAACACCTCCTGCGCCTCCTTAACCGCCTCCCTCAAGAACGCCTCGCTCTTATGCACGTACTCCTCCGCCTGCGCCCTCGTCACCCCCTGCACCCTCTGGAACTCTGCAGACAGGGTAGTCCGAAGTTGACCAAAATCGACACCTTCGGCGGCTGCCTGCCGGACGGATTCAGGGAGAGTGTTTTGGACGGCGTTGACGACGTTTGGTGGGATCGTAGATTGGAGGGCGGTTAGGAGACCTTGCATTGAGTAGCCGGATGTGGACGAGGGCGTTGGCTGCGCCGCCGAAGAGGAGGAAGGCAAATCCGAGTCGAGATCGGTAGTGGGTTTCTCAGCGGTGGGCGTGCTATTATCCGATGCGGGATCTTGAGTTCCAGTAGCAGATCGCTCGTGCTGCGCAGAGGAGGACGAGGGCTCTGGTTCGGCAGCTAATCTTCCCAGCTCCTTCTGCGCGTTAACGACGACATCTGCGAACCCTTTGCGGCCAGTCATTATGGCAGTTTGGCTCTGTTTGTTGTGTTTGGTGTAAGATCGCTATTATGAAGCAGGCAACTAGATGCAGCGAGCGTACCTGCTGTTTGAACCCACCCCACCAGCTTCCAAGTTGGCCGATGACCTGAGTGACCTCCTCGTTCAACGATTTCTCAGGTGGTGGGTTCAGCGGCGGCGTGGCAGTACCAGCATTGCTGATGTCGTAAGGGTCAAGGAAGCTCATGAAGGCCTCTCCTAGAGTACCCGGTTAGATGAAGAGTGTTGTAGTAGAGTGAACTGGTGTTCAAGTGATTGCTGTAGAGCAAGAGCAGTAGCGCGTCACATCATGCACCAACTACTCTGATCTACTCATGCTTCAGCGTATTTCACACCAAACTCCAAGTATCAGGAAGTAGCTTTGATATTAGTACAGCTACATACGCTGAAAGTACTCAACATGCACAACCTTTACAGGTTCGGCAGTTGGCAGGTGAATGGTATGGAAACAGACGAGAAGAAGTGGTAAATAGGAAGCCAATAGAAGTACATGCGTCGATTTTTCCCAAGGGTAAAGAAGAACACTGAAAATTGATTTTACATCATCGCCGCGCTCCTCATAGATTTAGAAGGCATGGTAGGAGAGGCGATCTCAGCCAGCTTCCCAAGACCACGCTCCGAGCGACACTCGTTCACGAAGTCGGTGAACATCTGCGTGTGGTTTGGTCAGGACAGGTAGCTCTGCAGGGCGAGAAGGGTGCTTACCTCGATGGTATCCAAAGGCCCGCCGCAGCTCTCAGGGTGGAACTGGACACCCCATACTTTCTTTCCTGAATCGGTGGTGGACTTGATGCCCTCTACCGACGAATCGTTGCAGTTGATGAAGAAGCATTCCCAGCCCTGTGGGAATGGATCCTGCAGCTTCAGGGCGTACTGATGGTTCTGGCTAAACAGTAGAACACGAAGCATGAGAAGAGGGCACTGATATTTTTGACATGGATGCATACCTCGTCACATAAACACGTCCAGCCTTGATCGAACCAGATGAAGAAAGCGCAAGAACCGGTTGGTTGTGCCCACGGTTACCAAACGTCATACGGTACGCGTCCAATCCAGCAGCCATCCCAATGATCTGATGTCCCATGCAAATACCAAAGACGGGCTTGCTCCACTCGTCCAGAGTCTTGCGCAAGTGAATAGCGGCTTCCATGCAGTGCTTAGGGTCTCCTGGGCCGTTGGTGAGGAACAAGCCATCGAACTGGTCGCGAATGGAGTTGAAGTCGTAGTTCCAGGGAAGGACGGTGACCGCGGCACCGCGGCGGACGAGACTACGGAGGATGTTGGCTTTGGCACCGAAGTCGAGCACGGCGATCTTGACGTCGCCGGTGGGGTTCAGTTCGTAGGGAGCGGTGGTGGAGACCTGGTCAACGAGGTTTTCCTTGGACGGGTCCCAGTATTCGTGCTCTTGGGGCGCAGGGAGGGAGACATCGTCTCCAATGGCGACGCGTCCGAGGGTGGTTCCTTGGTCACGGAGAAGGCGGGTAATGGCGCGGGTATCAACTCCAGTGATTCCGGGCACATCGTAGCGTTGGCACCACTGTGCGAGCGATTCGACGGCGGCGTGGTGAGAGTAGCGTTCAGCGACGTCACTGACGACCACGCCGGCACACTGGATGCTTTCAGACTCGAGGACGACTCCGACGTCCTGCGAATCGAAAGGAGCTTTGTTGAGGGGAACACCGTAGTTCCCGATCAGTGGGGTGGTGAAGACGAGGATTTGTCCTCTGTAGGAAGGGTCGGTCATAGATTCATTGTCTGCATCCAAGTGTGAAAACAACATTCATAAGAAAGCCGCAGACAATGCTCACATGAGGTGATGGAGGTTGTGAACACTGTCTCTCCGAAGATGCTCTTTGGAGCACCAAAAGAGCGACCCAGGTAGGACTGGCCTGACTTGAGGTGTAGTGCAGCAGGTGTAGTTATGAGAGAGCCAGAGTGGGTAGCGAAACCGGCGGTGCGAACAAGTCGTGGGATGAAAAGGGATTGTCGGGCAAACATGATGTCGATGTATAGCTGGGTTTAGAGACGGAGGGAGCTGTAAACTTGGTCACTGAGGTAACTGAAGAATACAGTGAGTACGAGAACCCCGACGTTAAGGAGAAAGGAGTTGAACATACTCGTCTCTTGTGTGCTGGGTGAAGAGCATATAGTGGTGGTGGTTGGGAACCAAGGAGGGATGGCAAATTTTCTTACAAGTCGGGTGTATATAAAGTTTACCTAACGGCGGAATAACGAATTTCATCGAGTCACTCATCATTGGTGGAGATAAGTGCATACCGCTGGTGCCATAGGCGCCCATGATTGCATACTTCTCTCCTACTCTCCTCCATCATGTCCACGACCTTTCCCGAGTACCTGCAGTTAATAGACAATCTCATCGCCCAACTTCCAACAGAGCGTACTACTGCCCTTCTATTCTTTTTTTCGACGACGCGATACTCACGGTTCTAAGTCTCCTCTCAAGTGTTCAATGATCTGCAGGCTCTCTTGCCCGAACAACTCGTTCTGGCTGCTCTTGATCTGCTGGACCGCTTCCAGGGTTTGTTCTGATTACCTCGGTCTTCCAAGTAGGTTTTCAACGCGTTCTATTCAGTCGTGAAGTACATGTACCATGGAGTCGCACCACAATACCGCGCTCTCGGCACCACCTCGACATACACTGTGTTTCCTGATGTTGGAGATGCTGGTGCCTCACCTTTGCCAGCGTTCTGTTCGTGTCCCTCCTTCATATATGCGGTTCTCATGAGCGAAACTCATGCAATGGTACGCCCACTCTGATTACGCTTCCACTGAAGGATGACTTACATGCCTGACCGCGCCAGTGTAAACACATCCTGGCGGTGCGCTTGGCTCACCATTTCTCGATGTTCTCGGAGCGACCCTGCACATTGGATGAGATCGCTAGCATTTCGGCCGAGGAGGAGCAGCCATGAATGTATTCGTATCATCGGATTTCTCGGATCCCGTGTCGCCGCAACTGATTGCCGGGCTCAAGATAGGGTCTTGGATGTTCTCTAATCTCTCATTACGAAGTGCGTTGGGTTGGAAGAAATGGCAGCAGCTCGAGATGATTGGACGCCTGTGAACATGTACTATAAGTTTTTAAAGATGTAAAGAAAGGATGTAACCGTCCGATGCCTCGTGGACTGTAAATACTGTACTGACTGAAATGCTATGGGGTCTATTAGTCTATCGATGAAGCAAGCTTGTGAGGGAAACATATAATAATATCCTTGGTAAAGATCCAGTATCAGCGACTCGCACGAGCAATCCTCCACTCCAACAACTCCGCGAACGCCTTCAACCCATCGACGATCGTCTTCGCGGTAGAATCGCCCACCGCAGGCGACCGCACTGCACCACCGTCCTCCTCCTCGTCAATCCCCGCCCGAATAGACACCGCCTTCGCCAGCTTCTGGATCTCCGCGACATCACAGAAGCCCCACCACCTCTCCTCCTCTTCCTCCTCGTCCAAGTCAGACAACACAGAATTCCCATCCTCATCATACTGCGGTGGCGGCTCTAACGCATCCGCCGGCTTCTCCCCATACACCGCAACGAGCCAGGACCAATCTCTCAGCTTGCTCCTTTCCTCGTCGGACCATTTCTCTCGCCCCCTGGTCTTGAGTGTCTGTTTGCCCTTTCGACCCTTGGAGATGTCTTTGACGAAATCGACGGCGGCTTGTCGTTCGGCTTGACCGGGTGAGAGAACATAGTAACTTCGCTTTTCGTAAGTGCCCAGGAATCCGCTGAAGCGGGGGATGAAGTCGTATTGCATGACGGTCCGTGCGTTTTCCAGGTTCGCCATGATTTCCCGATGTTCGTTCCGCTTCTCTCTAAGCTGCATTACGTGCTTTCAGAACGCATTATTGCATGGGAGGGAGGAAACGTCGAACATACCAACAGATGTGCTTGCTTGTTCTTCACATCCTCGCTCCTTGACCTCTCAAGCGTCGCTCGTTGAGCTTCCCACCGTTCTTTCTCCGTCTTGATGCAATCCCGGACGTCCTTCAGATCGTCCTTGCCCTCTTGAACGCCCTCCTCGATCTCGTATCGCACCGAGGTCGTCCCCAGGCTTCGTTCGGCGAGAAACGCGAGGATCGGGACGAACTGCGCAGTTGAGACTATGATGACGTCTGTGTCGACAGCGCTTCGGGTAGTTCGTGCGCTGTGGAAGAATGGAGCAGGGAGAGGGTCGGGCATCTCCTTGAGGGTCTCGGCGAGGACGTCGCGGCCGGAAGGTACACTGGGATGGGACCGGAGGCTGGATAAACATGCCCAGTATTTGCTCAGGTTGGCTCCTGCCGCCTTGAGGTCTCGCATCGTGTTTAAAAGAGCCTGAGGTAGAAATGAGTAAGGCTGCGGGAGGAAAGACGTTGGAAGATCAGACGCACCGTGTTAACCTCCGGCTCTTTGTCCGATTGGAAGAGGCAAAGCATCCCGATGAGCATCGCCCGTAGGCACATGTCACTCACCCACGCCGGGCAGGACTCATCTTCGCGGCCTCCAGACGAAGTGTCCAGTTCTTCGAGTTCGTCGAGATAAGTCTTAGGCACACGCCCGTCCATGATGCTGGCAAAGCGGAGTAGGAATTCTCGAATGTGTAGTCTTTCCTCTGCTTGCTGCAGGGACAAAGAAGTGGGGACAGCATTCCAAACTTGGGGTGGAGGAATCTTCTTTGGCTTGGGTTTCGGCTTTGGCTTGGATACCTTCGTCTGAGACTTGTCGACCTTGGTGCTTGAAGATGAGGCTCCATTCGTCCGATGTGAAGCAGACTTGGCTTCTTGAGCTTTCTTTCCTTTGGGAGTGCCATTCGAAGATGACCCGTTTGTCGCCGCCGTTGGTCTCTGTGATGTGGGATTGGCGTCCTTTGCGTCTGCTGAGGGTTCATCGGTCGCAAAATTGTGCATCTGTGCACCTTTGCCGGGGACGATGCCAGTCATGTTGACGTTCCCTGCTAGAACTTCGGCGACAGAGTCTCCGCCATTGCGTCGGACAACAAAGGTGAGGTTGCTGGGATCGAACACCGGGTAAGCCTGCATTCACGCGATCAGGGGGAACAGTTAGTCACCCGGTGGGCTCGAGACCCTGAGACTTGCGACATCGAGCGCAGTTACACACGCCCTCGCATTTCGGACACCTGGTGATACAGCGTGAGCAGGTGTGCAAGGTTGACGGGTATTTATGCTCACTTGAACTCGACCTTGTCGGGCTGGACATGACCTGACGCCGTGGTCGCCCGCTTCATGATATCATCGATATCCCTACCATACCTATTCTTCAAGCATGGTTTGCAGAATTTGACACTGCATGATCGTTTCGACTTTGACTTGGGCTCTTCCTCCTGCGCGCCTTTAAACGTGCACTGGATACCCACTATATCTTTGATTAAGACGCGTTCATACGTACGGAACGGCCAACGCACCTGCTCCGTCGCGTCTCTTGTTACATTGGTGACAATAGAAGTAACCGTTCGGATATTCTTCGTTCGGTTTCATGCACTCAACGTTCGTCGATAGATAAGTTAGCTTTGGTTTCTTGACCGACGCGCCATTCGAACTTGGTTGCCCGGAGCTCTTGCGTTTCGCGGAGGCGGAAGTCTGTTCCATGGATGCTTGTTCGTTCTCTTTGAGCCCTGAACTTGATGCGGACCTTGAAATAATGTTACGAGAAGCCATAGAAGGGACTTCTACCCAGACCTGCGTGTGTTTCTGAGTCGCCGAGGGCATAACGAGACTTGCCGGGTCGCGATGATAGTAGTTGAACGTTGAAGTCAAGAAGTGATTTAGTTGGGTTGCCACAATCTTTTGGGAAATGAAGAAACGTGACCATGCGGGTGGAGATCATGTGCATGGAAATTTGATCAGCGTCAGTGAGCCAGTGACAGGAACTCTACGGCTTCTCCTCCTTCCTCCTTCCGTTACAACAAAATCCCTCTCTTCTTGGTTCTCCAGTCCTTGTCAAATCCGAAATGGCACACGCTGACCACACCAGAGATCCTTGGTAAGCATGGCTTAACTCGCTGTTGACGTGTACTCATATTGCTGTAGCCCATGGGTCATTCTCAACGATTTCGGTGGTGCATTTTCCATGGGAGCAATTGGTGGTGGAATCTGGTACGGTATCAAGGGCGCCAGGAACTCGCCAAGGGTCAGTTCAACTCGCGACACGCTCAGTATGCAGCTAACCGAGGAAATACAGGGAGAGCGATTCGTCGGCGCAATTTCATCCATGAAAGCACGCGCGCCTGTGACTGGTGGAAATTTCGGAGTGTGGGGTGGAATGTTCTCGACATTTGACTGTGCTGTTAAAGGCTGGAGACAGAAGGAGGATGCATGGAACGCCATCATTTCTGGTTTCATGACTGGTGGCTGTCTTGCTGCCCGAAGTACGTCCATGACCATTCTTATGACGGAAAGCCTGTCTTAAAAGTTTACTCTAGGCGGACCCCGTTCTGCATTCAACTCTGCTGTTGCTTGTGGTATTCTTTTGGGAGTATTCGAGGGTGTCGGTGTACTTCTGTCGAGAGTATTCGCCCAAAACACACGGCCACAGCTACCACCACGTATGTCCTCTTTATGTCCTCCTCCGTCACAGAACTGACCGAAATTCGCTACGCAGTACCAGAGCCTGTGGGTCAGCCAGCTTCATCATCACCTTCGTCGATCTCGGGACTACACTAGTTACTCTTTGTTTTCTGTTCATGATTCACTTTTGCAGCTCTGCTTTGCCGTCTTCTTTACTTACTACATGCCTATTTCCACACATAGACCAATATTAATATCGCTCGCACTCTCCTCTCTCCAATCACCCGGCGTGGTCTTGTTGATTCTGAATAGCAGAAGTGTCGGACGACAACTTGGCTGCAACATGAGTCCTATTGGTTTGTAGCAAGAAGTGAAAGCGAGAAACACGGTGAGTAAATCTAAAGTGCAAGACGTGGATCGTAGCGAAGCAAGAAGAAATAGCAGGCTCAGTCCTACAGCAAAAGGTCCCCCCAAGAGACTCCTCAAGGGCTCACCTCTTCGCTTTGCCCATCATCCCCGCCCTCCTCCCCTTCGGAATATGCGCATTCGCCTCCTCCCTCTCCGAATTCGAACTCTCTTCATCCTCCTGCTCCTCATCCTCATACCCATAATCCACCTGTCTCTTTGCTCCTTGGGACGACATCATCCTTGCCGGTGTAGCCACAGGCCTAGGCGTAAACGACGGCGGAGCGCGCATCGCAGAGTTCGCCAGCGTCGAAAGAGCAACGTAACTCTTCTGCCTGGGTGTACTCCCGAGAGACATCCGAGCGCGATTTTGATGAGCAAGTCGCGCGGGGACGAGGGAAGCTTCCCGACTCGGTGCACCGTCGTCCTTCTCTGCATCGGACTCCGAGTCGTCGGACGACTCTCCGTCTTCCTTCGGGGCGGTAGCTGCAGCTTTGAGCACGTTGTCGTACTGGGAGTAGGGATACACGAGCTGGGTCTCTGAGTTCAAGAACAGGGGATTCTGTGAGGACATGTCGATATCGGCGTGGCCCTCGGAGTGGAGCTCGTCTAAGTAAGAAGAGGGGCTGGGAGAGCTGGGAACCGCCGAGTCAAGGGTCGACCACTGGGCCAGAGAGACGTTGTGCGAGTCATGCTCCTGCCTGTCTTGCGACGGTTGCTTCGTGGGCATGCTGCTTGGGGGTGGCATGTCTGCTTGCGAAGATCCTTTGGCCTCTTGCGAACTACGCTTGGTGGGCGACATTCCCGTCCTGTCCTTCATATTCGCAACGACACCCGACCTCTTGCGAGGCGTGGAGGGCGGAAACTGGCTGATGGGGCTACTGGGCACCGCGGGTTGTTGATCGGCGGCGTTCTCCTCCTCGTGCTCGGATTCGATAGGGTCGTCGTTGGCCTCCTCTCGGGGAGAAGGCGTTTGTTGAGGTGACGCATGCTCACTTTGAGTTGGTTCCAACAACGCTTTCGTCACAGATGCTTCGGAGAGACGTCGCGCGGATGAGGGTGACGAGCCCACGCTGTTAGGTGCTGGCGCGGTGGATGATTTCCTGATTATAGCCGACGCCGTAAGAATCGCAGGAGGGGCATTAAGTCGCGGACGACGTCGTTGCTCATCGTCACTGTCATCCTCGTCCTCAGAGGAAGACTCTGCTAATCGCCGAAAATTGACAAGCGAGCCGCGAGATTGAACGATGGGAGCGTGCTCTTCTGCTACGACCGCTGGGACCGGCACCTGAGAGTCCAGTTCGGATGGCAACTGCAGGCGAGTCGTCTCTGGCGCCGTAGCGGTGACTGCAGCATTATGATCATCCTCTTCCAATACCGGGGGCACTTCGACGTCGGCCACGGGAACAGCGCCCTCGTCAAGGAGAGAATCGTCCGGTGTCTTTCCTGCCGGCGATGGAACTTCATTCCCCTGCGTGACATCGATAGGCATGGAAGATGTAGGAACATCACGGGAGGGAGATTGAGGATTTGGTGTCGTACCATTTACGGGAAGAGCACCGGCTTCGGTCGTGCTCTGTACAGCTTGTGACTGAGTGGAACGATCGCGTTTCGCAGCGAGAGCTTCCTGTCGCTTCAAAAGCTTGATCCCCAGCTTCTTCAAATTGGCCATCTTTTTGAGGAGTTGTTCTGGGCGAATTGATAAGCTACAAATAGGCGATGAGTCGATACCGCGTACCTGGTGTCTGCGGTTTTGCTTTGGTCTTTATCATCTTGAACGGCTTGTCGGATGTGGACTTCCTGCCCCTTCGCTTGGCCGTAATGGGACCTGAGCTCACAGTTAGAGGATGTGCTGTGGTCAAATGAAAGCGTGAGCATAGCTCTGAGGCTGTGAAACACAAAATCTGACTAACGGGACTCGCGATGCTCCACTGGCGATTCTTCTGAGAAATCTGCTGAATATCGTCGCATGGCCGGCATAGCTTTGGCTGCATACCTTCGTCACTTGCCACTGCTGCGGACGACAAGATCGTCAGAGCAAGCAAAGCAGGAAGTAGCACGGGAGCGTACCAGGTTCAGAGTCTTTCAGTGTCGTCTTCGCGGCTATAGAACATTAAGTAAACGCAGTGCGCAACAGACCCAAAATCACTCACCTTGCTTCGTCGTGATAGCTAGATAGTAACGAAGCTGTAGTCAGATTGCCAGAACTAACACTAAAGAGTGCTCACTCTTCTCCAAAACCGCGCTTTGCTTGACGGTAGTAACTTTGGAAGGTCCAGGCGCGCGTGTCACTTTGGGAGACGCAAGAGGTTCATCCTCAGAGTCTGCTGCTTCAGGTCGCGCACCGATAGCATCAGAGAGGTCGTTGGACTTGGCGGATTTGTCGATGGCCCCTGCAGGAGGAGGGTCTTGTGCTTTTGACGACCCGGGGTCAGGGCTACTTCGGACAGCGGCAGTTGGGGATGTGTCATCCTCTGGAGGAGCTGCTGCCTTCTTTCCCGCTTTCGCTTTGGTTTGTAATGGTTGGGCGGATGGGGTACTGTTCGACCTATGGGCACCTTGTTATAAGGACGTACACTGAAATAGCGATAATGGTGGCTTACACTTGCTTAGGCTTGGACACTCTTTGCCGCTTTTTCGGAGGTTCACCATCTTTAGACCTCTCTGCCTACGAGAAGCGTCAGATGATGATCCAAAGCCAGTGCTGAAACCAATCGCGCATACCGGGGTGGAAGTGGTCTCGGCAACGTCGTCTGCGGTTATGTTGATTTCTACTGGAGTAGCAGTCGTGTGTGCAAGGTTGTACAGTGCGTCAAAGTCGTCCTCTGACAAAAATGGGGTCAGAAACGCGCCCAAAGTAACATGTGTAGGAAAGCTTACCATCCTCAAGATCCACAGATTGACCGTCTGCTGCTACCCGCACTAATTTGAGAGACGAATCTGGTGCTAGGCGAAGTTTCTGCCTGATGTTTGTGAGCAGTTCTTCGAGTGAATCCTCTGGTGGAAAGAGTGTGAGATAGTCGCGTCTCTGAGCCAAAGTCAACCAACCTTTCAGCAGCCTGTCAAATCTCCTGTCTGCCGCCTTGCAAACGATTCGAGGTATTCCAGTTTCGCGCCTGCGCTTCTCGCCCACCTGTGTCTCCATGACGCGTTAAAAGGTGCAAGAAAGACTCGAGCACAAGAAGGAAGCGTGATAGATGAAGAAGTCGGAGGAAAGTGTTGCTAGAGATAATGACAGAATGTTGGTGGAGAGCGGCGACCTTTTGAATGCACACGTGAGGGTAAATCCACCTCTACACTTACAACCCCCACTCAATCAACATGGCCGGCGGTGGCTACTGTGCGTTTCTCCCTCCATTCCAGCTCTTTCTGTACTTGAACTAAGCCTGCTTGAAGCTCCCGGCTTCAACCCCCATCTCCCTGGGCTTAGACATACATTTCTCTCCAAGGCGCTAGGTGCAACCATGTGGTTTTTCCTGTTCTACCGTGTAAGGTACGCTGCTTCTACACTCTCACTATTCCAGTCGGCCATTGACACTCGATTATGACCTGCAGAAAAGATGGTGGAAAGCTCATTGTACGTCGTACTTTCGTGTTCCTGCATACTTCTGGACTAATCTCTGTGCGTAGGGCAAACACCCATGGGAAGGTCATGGCCATGGACATGGGCACGGAGAGGAAGAGCACCACCACTGATACAATACCTAGAAACGAAGCAATGCATATCCCGTTTCTTTCAGCATACACAGATCACCCTAAGCTGCAGGACAGTGGCCGCTCCGATGTGCGAGTTCAGTGCCCCATCACGCTACACCCAGCGAATCGTGTGTCTGCCGTTAAAGTGATTCTCCGTGTGGGATCTGCATTGGGGTATTGTCCTCGCTCCATGTTTGCATTATACCCAGGCTGCTGTCCGATATAAAGCGTGTCTGTTTATGTTGCATGAGAGCTGAAATTAGCACAAACTCCTAAGTAAATTCCCGCGTCTGTACATGCGTGGGAGCCGAAGTCGTTCGTACCTGATGGTGACTTCCACCACGACCAACCGCGTCTTCTCCCTTCTATTCACCTGTCACCGTACTCGCATGATACCTGGCACAACTCCGCACCAGGGAATGCAGCTATACTCGTGCACGTCTATACAAACCAATCTCCCTTGATCTGCCATCCTATATCCAACACGAATTAACACAAACGCCCATCTGAGGGTTCCTTCTGCCTGTCGACGAGCCGCAGTCGGCTTGGCAATTACCAGCAACACAGATGGCTATGGCTCAGAGCCTCATCCACTGGGTATGGCAAAGGCGTATGCCAGTGTACCTGCTTCGCGGCATATGGGTGCTCGTCATCGTTTGGTACGAGCTCGGTACCTTTCACTACAGCTCGCTCCTGTGTCAATGGCCGCTATTAGCCACGGTGAGGGTTACGGATGTCCCAGGTACAGCGAGATAACTAACGTCGCCCGCAGCAATCCACGACCAATGTTATGGACAGCAACAAGCACGTCCTGATCGTCGCCGACCCTCAGATCCCCGACCGGCACTCGTATCCTGACCGACCTGTGGTGATCCAAGCGCTTTCCCAGTTCATCGTGGACATGAACTTGAGAAAGAGCTGGCAGGCTCTTATGTGGGTTGGGAAGCGACCGGACGTTATTGTTTTTGCTGGGGATATGATGGATAATGGTAGAGCTGATGTATCTCTGGTCGAGTAAGCACCACCTGTTGACCGTCGCTTGCATTGCCTGATAACATCCTTAGGTACCAGGAGTACTATAGCCGTTTCCGAAGCATCTTCAGAACATACGGTATTCCGGCGTTGTACATTCCTGGCAACCACGATGTAGAGTGAGCCCTTACTCTTCCTGTGCTCTTCGAGTAGTCCCTGACACGCCTTAGCCTGAAGAGAGTCCACTCGTCTGAGGAAGCGCATTCTCGCTACTTAGCTCACTTCGGGCCTCTTAATCAAGTCACCCAAGTAGGAAACCATACACTCGTCCTCATCGACGCGCTTGGTCTAGTGGAGGAGGACTACGCCCGAATGCAAGCCTCGCAAAGCTTCCGCCAGTGGCAGTCGAAGCCTGGAGGAACTATCGAATTCGTAAGCCACTTTGGCGCAGGTATGTGCAAGATCGCCTTTTTAGCTGAAGTGAGCTAAACTTGGCATAGATAAGCAACATGGGCGCAAGACGATCCTCTTTACGCATGTCCCTTTGTACCGACCGAATGATGCCTCTTGTGGCCCGAACCGCGAGAGAGGGAACATCCACCAGGGCGGCGGGATTGACGCTGGGTATCAGAATATCGTAGGCAAGAGCGCGTCGGAGTTCATTCTGGAGAACATCAAGCCCTCTCTGGTCTTCAGGTGAGGTTCATGGGTGTGCGCATGCAGTATGGAACTAATTGATATACACTCACAGCGGCGACGACCACGATGCATGTGAAATCCTTCATCCCTTCCACGACCACGAAGTGTTGGAGGTAACAGTGAAGAGCATGTCAATCGCAATGGGCGTCCAACGTCCAGGTGTTCAGCTGTTGACACTCGGCTCAGAACCATCTCTATCCCAATGCCAGCGCCTCTGCCTCCTCCCAAACCAACTCGGGATATACCTCAACATTTACTTGCCACTATTCCTGATATCCCTGCTGGTGTTGATGCTGAGCAACTGGCGGCGAGTAGCGACGAGGACTCAGCAGCTTGAACACGACACGTACCGACTCGCACCGAGCCACCGCAGTCGATACTCTGAAGAGGACGCTATGAATTTCGACGCCGAAGGAGACCAATGGACATCACTTCCACGGCATAATCGCACCAGGAGTAGTAGTAAAGGTCTAGAATGGACGGATGGTCGCGTCGCGTCCTTCTGCGTTTCCATTTTCACGGGTCGTGTAACCAAACAGACTCTACAAAGGACTTTTCTGCGAGGTTTTGGGATGGACTGTTTGACGGTTGCCGTGGTTCCTTTGATTGTGTTCTTTGCTTTGGCTTGGTTATCGGGCGTCATGGGTGCGTAGTAGAGACGAGTGTTCATTGGAGCTTCTGTGTTAGGAGTATATTTGTCTACGAGTAATAGCATTTCTGCAAAGGGTGTACTACAGATCGCTGATCGTGGACATGAACCTCGACTCTTTCTTCTATGGCTCAGTTCAGAGTTCAGTTTAGAGTTCAGTTCAGAGTTCAGTTTAGAGTTCAGTTCAGAGTTCAGTTCAGAGTTTCCCAGCGCAACGCCAAAAACACGATCACCTGCGTTCCATGTGATCAGCACCTCCTTCCACCAAGCCGATCCATTTCTCTCCCGTCGCAAGCACCTCCTCGCACCCAGCTTAACTGCAGACTCGACAAATCGACTCGCCCAGACTATGAATAGCGCAACACTAGCTATTCTTCCCTCATGTCAGTTATGGTTAACTGCCTGTGAATCACCTTGTCGAAGTTTCGTAATCTGTAGCTGTCCTCGAGACCCTCTCGGAAAAGGGCCACCCCGACGGGTCGTTTCTCAAACTATTACATCCAAGAACGAGTGTGTAAGTCTCTAATACTCACGAAATTGACAATGCTGATATGGTGCGGGAAACAGGACTACCGTGCCTCTTTCTAGTGTGGTCGGAGCCGAACACTGGGACAGCGGAGGGTGCCACCTCTCGCACAAAGTTCGCAGAGGTACAAGCGGTTTCTCCAGCTCAGGGACGAAGCTGGTTCATGGATGAGGAAGTGGTGGAAGGTATGTGGTCATTTCGGTTTGCCCTCATAGGGCCTGGCTGAGGTTATCCTAGATGGTCGCCTTTTGGTCATAAGTCCCATGGATCCCGCATTTCTTCTGCTGCCGATACTTCTACTTGTTTCTCCTGTGCGTCTTCTCTCTCGACGGCGTCACTCCTTTTACTCATGAGTGAAGATAGAAAGACGGCTCACTGGGTAACTTCCGACCCGCGGATCAGCTGTTCGACGCAGCCATACTCCAGCTAGAGAAAGAGAACCAGGACGAAGAGGACGTGGACATGCAGAGTGTTCTCAAAGACACGCGAACGTTCTGTGATCTTGAGTGCTCCCAGTCGGCACTCTCGGCACTGTGCGATAGAAAAGGTTGGTGAATTTCAACAGCTTACTGTGGAATGGTCGCTTATACCACGGCGAACGTAGACATAACGGAGGATATCGTGGTGTATCGGTTCTCTGAGGCCAAGACCACTGACTACATGAAGCAGAAAGTCTCCAGATTGGCTGCGCATTCGGTTTTGGACGACTCGAAGACCATAACGAGATCTTTTGCGCGGGAAGGGCTCACAGATGACGGGAAGGAAGATATCTTGAAGAGTACGTCCCTCTTCGCGTTCCGTCCGTATGTGGTCGTTTTCTGACAACAGGAATACTTAGTCGCGCGGCTTGATGCCGCTTGTAACCTCATCGGACAATACCTCCCCACATCGCAACGCCATCTCCTACGGGCTTCCTTCAAGTAAGCCACCAATCAAATACCTTTCCACGTTCGCTAATTTCTGATTCATCGCAGCTTCACCGCCCTAGACACACACCGCGCAGAGCTCGAAAAAGTCGAAGCCGCACGAACCGCCGCAGCAGAAGCCACCCTACCACAAAAGAATTCGAAGGGGAGCGCGAAAGTAGACTCGACGCTGAAGAAACGGAAATCGTCCTCGTCGCAGGGAGTGGAGAAGTTGAAGAAGGTTAATGTGAATGGGATGAGCAAGTTGGATAGTTTCTTTAAGCCGAAGGCGTAGCGAGAGGTCAGGGATGTTGGCTTCGCGGTTGGATGGGTCGATCTATGTTGTCGTACGGGCTGAATTTAATTCTTCATACCCACTCTTGGAACTCGCTTTTCGTGAGACCTTTGCGAGAGGAAAATGCAGCTCTTTGTGTGCTGTGATCGTATCTCGCAGATGCGGTGCTCAGAAGACACACGAGGGTATTCGCGCGAGCCTAGCGACTCAAACGAAAGGGAGAAAAGGAGAAAATAATGTACAAGGTTGGAGAATCGCAACTAGATAAACTATGCGCACTGCAGATAAAACTGTGTGATGAGAATACTGTAAATAGGACGAGAATACTGTAAATAGGACGAGAATACTGTAAATAGGACGAGGATACTGTAAGTAGAATGCAGATACTGTAAGTAGAATGGAGATATTGTAAGTAGAATGGAGATACTGTAGACAAGATGAGAGTACTGTAAATAGAAGGCCAACGTGATAGCGGACTAGAACAACTGAAAGGTGCTGCAGCTGCGTGCCCCACTACTCATTTTAAGCTCTCAGTCACCCCCCGTCGTTCCACATCGCCTGCGTCGACGCTGCCTTCCAACCCGAGTCGAAAGCCGCCCTTACTGCGCTCGCCCTCCGATGCGGTGCCCTGGAATGAACATGAGGAACCGGTCTAGACCCAGAGTGACGACAAGTTCGCTTACTCACCGAGTTCAACTGCGAGCCGTCGCTCGAGCCTACCTGCCCCCTCGTCGCACATTGAAAGGTTGTGAACTCTGTGCAAGGAAGAGGAACAATGAGAATTGGTGTGAGATATATATTCAACGGAAGGAATTCGAACTTGGCTCACCCAACGCACTACCAGGCTGCCCACCACCGCCATGATACGCGAGCGAGAACGGGTCGCTGTAGAAGTTCGATCCCGGCTTGCGATGACTGTGGCGGAGGAGGAGATTATACAACTGAAGCCATTCAGAATTCAGTGGATGGCCTCGCGGTAGGAATGAAGGAAGGACGAACGATGGTGATGGTGTACATCCTCCCCAAGCCCATCGCTACGGCCACCGGAACTGCGAAGCGTCAGAAGGAGAGAAGGGAAGGGGAGGAGCAGGCAAACGGACCGTTACTATACACGTCCACGAGATACGTGGCGATTGATATGACGGCTAATGCAGCGGTCGCTGAGCCCGTTGAAATAGCGACTTTCGCCAGGTGGTAAATTAGGCTGGGAGAAAGCTCAGTGTTAGTAAATCCACTGGTGAAGCCTGAGGGAGCATACACACCCATTGGTCTCCTTCACCTCTGTTTTCACCTGGCTGAGTTGATACACCAGCGACGCGGCGATGACGATATCTGTCACCGTAGTAGCCGACATCCACAGTCTACAATGCAGAGTGAGTGAGTGAGGCCGACGGCGACGACAATGAAAAACGTGTCGTACGTTATGGGGATCCGACTCATATTCCGCATAGTCATATGTGCGCCGTCCATGCGGGAGAACACGACTGCAGTTGTGCAGGAGCCGAGCTAAATGTGCGAGGTAGTAGGGCTGAGTTCATAGAGTCACAATATACATGAAGGAACGTACACTCGTTAAGGCCAGGAGGGCGGAGATCCCTGTTATCCATTTGTTCCGACATCTGAAGGGATGTTAGCTATAGGAAAGGAAAGGAAGAGATCGAGGGGTATCGTACAGCATGAAATAGCGGTAGATCAAGAAGACGTGAGTGAAGAACCCGCTGAGCCCGAGGGTCAGGAGATACACTACATGATATAAGCGCATGAGCGATAGAGTTCTGACTATAAAAGACTTGTGTGGTATTCACTTGCTACTGGCCTGAGGAACTTCGGTCAGTATGGGGAGATACTTGGAGAGGCGCAGATGATACTCACCAATATTGATACTCGAGGATTCCAGTATCACCTGGAGTGGTACGAGAGATTAAGCGGCGTCACCAGAGGAGAAAGCGGAAGCAGCAACACACCCCAATGCGTGATGGTGTTCTGAGTACACAGTCAGTCGGATTCTCGACGCTAAGAGTTATATGGGTAACCCACCGCATAAACCCATATACACACGTTCGCGGTTGACGCGGTGTCGACGAGTAGGGCTAAGATTACTAATCCCTGGAACGGCCAGCGATCTCTGAAGTTCGAAAAGTAGACGTAGGCCTGAGTGTGGCGAGGTGAGATGGTTGATCCAGAGACGAAGACGCAGCGTACCAAAGCAAGCTCGAGCATGAACAAGAAAGTGTTGATCCAGGAGCCCACGATCAACGCACCGAGCAATGTATCGAAGTCGCCCATTTCGGGTGGTTAGAAAGGATGCAGGTGCAGGTGGAAATGCACGGAAAGAATATATAAAGCATTATGGGTAGGGCGTCGGGCCCGACCAAGGTGAGACCGGACACAGAGGGGCGCCTTGCACGGAGCGAGAGCTAGAGTGGACAGCGTAACTCTTATCAATTGATCCTCGTCTATCCCAAGGGTGGTTTGCTCCCGACGCGGCGGTATTATTTATGGCTCTTCCAGAAAGCGCACCTGCGTCTCCAAGCCGCTGAACGGCGTGTCGCTATCTTCTCCCCACTTTTAAGGACCTCATTCTCTTGCAAAACGCACTATGGACGGCGAAACATCTGATCGGTGTGCGAGGCCTAGATACCCTTCGCGGTCGGATGCACGAGACAAAGGCGAGTCGATAATTATAAGCTCAAAGCTTTGACCATCCCGTTCATCCTAGGTTTGCTCCCTTCAAGTTGGGCATTTTCCATCGAATTTCAAGTCGTCCATCCCACCTGACGCCGTTAATGATGAATGCGACCGGAATAGATTCGCGCTTTGCAGAGCATGGGACACTGAAAGGGCTTGTCTTCGGTTCGAATGGATAATGGCTAAATATTGAGGTGGGTCAGGTCATGGAAGTGTGAAGGACCAGAAGCTGGGTCAGAGTCGCCCAGCTTGATCAGTGACCACTGACTGCAAGACTGACTGCTCAAAGTGACAAAGTCAGTGAAGCGATCACCTGACAAAGCCCGTCGTACTTAACCGCGACACAGCAGTGCCGGAATTCAAAGGTGTGTCTCAAACCCCTTCTCCTCAACCACCATCTCCGACTCTTCTCGACAACGGCCTTGTTGAAGATGCACTACCATAGAGTCTACTCTAACTCTAGTGTGCAGACCGATGACTGGCGCCAACAGACTACGCACATCCCGCTCTCGCTACAGCAGCCCTCTCAGCTGCTAGCCACCAGTTCCGATATCGGAAATCTTGAGCAGCAAATTCAATGTCTCGCACTACAGCCCTCCATGAACTTCAATCAAAGCCTTATAAATCACAGTAACGTACCGATCGATCCAGCTCAAAACCTTCCCAATCGCCAGTTACTAGCACCACGAAACACCCGTTACCAGAAGCTGAGACAAGCGCCACATCTCCCTCCAGGCTTTCCTAGAGATCGTCGCGTTGTGTCGTTACCCCAGGACAGTCCCACGTTGGAGTCGCAACCAGTCATCTCGAGACGTATTGTTTCGCTTCCCGATAGCGTATGTCGCAAGCAAGCAGAACGCGCTGGTCATCGTCCCTCAGGGGAGAAAGGCAATCGCGAAGACCGCCCGAGGCATTCTACTGCAGACGACTCTCTTATTTCTCCCCCGTCGTCCCCCGAATCAGTCATGATTGTTGGTTATGAGGCCCATGTTCCGCGAAACCTGCTCTCTTCTGACCAGCGAACTCACCCGAGCATCAACCGGGACAGAGGTACGTCCTCAGCAGCGTCAATCATTTGTGCAGTGACTCATATTTGAACTACTAGACTGGCCGTCGTGGACCAGCACTCAGCCGAGACCGATCCCTGCGCTTCATGGCCCTCTGTCTCTACCTTATGCTCGTTGCCCTTCGTGAGTCGTCGTCCGTCCGTCTACCATCATCTTCGGGAACCAAATGTTTGCTGTGCTTGCAGAGGCGCCGAAGGAACTATCATTGAAGAGGTCGAAGATCTACCTCAAATCATCTGGGGGTTGGAGAATGATACCCACCAGAATGTTCGCCCCTCGCATCAGCACCAGTCGCACCAGCACCAATCGAACCAGCACCAATCGCACCAGCACCAGTTGCCCCCGCATCAGAAGCCTAATCATCACGTACGCAGGACAACCGGAGAAAGTCCGAGGTCAGCCAGGCCTGCAGGAGCCGCTGCAAATCGCGATGTCTACGCACGAACCTCGCCTTCTGTCAGCCTTACTTCACCGAGTACGCTCACACCAAGATACATCAGAACCGTCGATCCGTCCCTACCGATGAGGAGGAGCTCTGTCGGGCCTCGCCCCAATACGGCACATCTATCGGCTACTACAGGTAGCCCATCCGCTTTCGAACTAGCGCAGGAATATCGAAACCAGCAATTCGCTCAAGCTACTCAGATCTCTCCTCCCAGCTCATCCTCCACCCAATGGACTCCAGTCTTCTCAGCCTATGGCGATTTCCTAGACACACCCGAACTTCAAGAGCACGATGCCGCCGCTGTGCACGTTGCAGAGAACGACTTCTATGATATGCACGATATGTCCAATTATGCTTATGAGCCTACCTACGGCGCTGGGCTGAACGTTCGCAATGTCGACATGCCCGCAGACTACGCGGACAGGACTACTATCAAGAGTACCGTCAATCAACATCAAGATGCACCCGTTTCAAGCTTCGTGCCTCCCGTTCAGCCTTCTCATGATCAGCCGACCTCCAGTCCTGGCGGCAATCACCCTAAGTCGGCGGCCCTCACAGCGCAACATCCAGCCCGCTCGTCGGTATCTGAACAAGGGCCTCGTTCTGTTCCTCTCGCTCGCCTCATCCAGCGTCAACTAGCTACAGTTCCCGAAGAAGTCGGTTCTACTCCGTTTGGGCGTCGTCGTCTCTCCACTAGTACAGGTCTCACACCTCGCTCTCTGAACGCTCCGTACTTCCAAAACCAGGCCAAGATCACCACGCCGGCGGATGGACGAGCAGCTGAGCAGATGGCACCAATCTCCGCGGCGCCCGTACCAAATCCGACAGAAGCCGCAGTTCGAGCAGTGAGGGAAGGGATGGAGAGATCGGTGGGTATAGCGTCGAACAAGATGCAGTCTCGCCGCCTTTCCGTCACAGACGAGTCGAGTTACTCCGACGCGGCCAAGAGCCATTCGCGGGTTTCCAGTTCCCAGACTCAGGGAAGACAGGAGAAGGACAACCGTTCGGAGCAGACGAACGAACATCCGACGAAGGCCAACGCGAAAACCGTTCCGCGTTCAGCCCACCCCAAGAAGAGCAGGAAGGCGAAGAAGCAGACGACTTGAATATATGCACCAACGCTCAGAGGTACGATTTCCCTCGAACGTACTGTCAGCGATGTCACTGATCTTCTCCCTCAGACTCGGACTTACAACTTAGTGTTTCGGACATAATGGAATCGTTCTCAAATATTTTGTATTCAACCCAATCAGCTTCTCCAAATCATGTAATACACGGAAATGTACTTTTATGCCTTGACGAAGAGGTCGGTGAACTTGTCGACGGGGAGCTTGGAGAAGGAAGCAGCGTCGGTGACGGTGTCGAGAATCCTGCAATACATGCGTTTAGCAAAGAAAGATTAGAGAGTGAAATAAAGAAAAAAAACGTACTTCTTCTGGTGAGCCTCGTCGAAGTGGTAAGAGATGTGCCTCTCGAACTTGCTCATGAGGAGAGGGGTTCCCTCCTCACGACGGCGCTTGTGGCCAACGGGGTACTCGACCTCGACTTCATCGAGGACGGTGCCGTCGTTGAGCTCGACTAGAAGAGCGTTGCCGATGGACCTCTTGGCGGGGTCGTGGTACTCGACGCTGAACTTCTTCTCCTCGACACAGTGGATCTTGGCACGGAGCTCGTCAATACGGGGGTCGGCGGCGGCGGCATCGGTGCTATAGGGGCCATGAGCGATGACACTCTGACAACGATGTGACAAACTCACTAGCTCTCAGAGGTGAGTTCACCGAAGATCAAGGGGTAGGCGACCATGTAGTTGATGGCGTGGCTGCTTTGCGTCAGAAGCAGCTCTGACAAGCAAAACGACTTGGAAAGGCTCACTCTCGGTCAGCAAAGTTGTCCAGAGGACCCTGCTTGTCGATGATCCTGATGGCGGCCTCCTGGGTCCTGATCCTGACGCTCTTGATGTCGTCCGAGGTCTTCCCGAGCTCCTTGAGCTTGTTGTGGATGGTGTGAGCGGCCTCGACGGCGGTCTGGGCGTGGAACTCAGCAGGGAAGGAGATCTTGAAGAGAATGTTCTCCATGATGTACGAGCCGTAGGGCATCTGGAACTCGAATTGCTTGCCCTGTGAAAGTACAAGTGAGTAATGTGTGTGAATGGATGGGCGGGGAGATAGATACCTTGAAGAGGACGTCGTAGAAGCCCCAGGTCTTGGCAGAGAGGACGGAAGGCATACCCTTCTCACCCTTCTTGACGAGGAGAGCGAGGTTGACGGCGCGCGAGCAAGCATCACCGGCAGCCCAAGACTTCCTTGGCACGGTGTTGGGGGCGTGGCGGTAGGTACGGAGGGACTGTCCATCAGCCCAGGCCTGGGAGACGGCATCGATAGTCTGCTCCCTGTTGAGGCCCAAGAGCTTGGACACAACGGCGGTGGAGGCGACCTTGACCAAGACGACGTGGTCGAGACCAACGCGGTTGTAGGAGTTAAGAAGGGCGAGTCCTCCCTGGATCTCGTGGGCCTTGATCATGGACTCAAGGATGTCGTGGACGGTGAGGGGCTGACCCTGGCGGGCGAGGTGGTCGGCGACAGCCAAGATCGCACCCAAGTTATCAGATGGGTGGCCCCCTAAATCCACGGTTCAGCGAAATGCCATAGAGAGCAAGCGTTGCAACTCACACTCAGCGGCCAACCAGCAGTCGTTGAAGTCGAGCCATCTGATGATGGTTCCGATGTTGAAGGCGCCTCGGATCGGGTCCAACTGGTAGTTGGTACCGGGGACCTTGGTACCTTGGGCAAAAAAACATCAGCTGGATGGTGGAGGATTTGGGGAAGCAATACACACCATTAGGGACTACAGTGCCCTCGACGACCGGTCCCAGGAGCTTGGTGCACTCTGGGAATCGGAGGCCTTCGAGACCACAACCGATAGTGTCGATAAGGCACAACCTGGCGGTCTCGAAAGCGAGGGGCGAGTCGACCTTGTAGTCGTGGACGTAATCAGCGATGTCCTGGAGGACCTTGTCCGGCTGAGGACGAGCTGCGATTTCTCCGTGACCTTGAGTAGCAGACATTGCCCTAGTAGATGAAGGGGAGAACGAAGGAGATTTCGGCAAGGACCGGGCGAGCCGAAGAGCCGAGGGTGCGAGAAGAGAAGCAGAAGGTTTGGTGCTTCTTGAAATGCTGCGGGTCGACAGACGTGCAACAGAAGACGAGGTGCTTCTCAACTTCAACATGAGCTCTCTGGTTATATAAGCCGACTGAAAGAGGGTAGAAGAAAAGAGAAAATATGGGAGAGGACAAGTTGTTGACGGCGCCAACGCACACACTTTAAACCAGGCTCCGAGGTCCGGGGATGCCACCACGCTCACGTGCCATCAATTTTGTAGGCTGACAGGCCTTTGCTCTAGGCGTTGGAATGGATAAGATCCTACGCTTCATCCTTTCCTCCAATCGCCATGGACGTTCTTGATCGAATAATAAGAACTTGGGTCGTTGGTGCCGGTAGAGACGAGGACATACGTTCTGTGGTTTCAGGCAAGCGACCTTACTGCTCGGCACATCACCAACACTTCGGCCCCCTAACATATTCTGCTGCAAATTAGACATCACCGCAGGCAAAGCCACACTTCTTGACGTCGTCAAATCTCTGGGACCATTTCTCACCTCTGAAGAAGAGGCCCAACGAGTGCAAGGTGCTTCAGCGTACAGCTCTAGCGTCGACGTCAATGTTGATAAGATCATTGTCGCAGGCATTGATTTCCTTACCTCGGTGCTGTCCGAATGTCCGCCCACGGCGTTCAACACTCGTTCCAGTATGCAAGACCACCTACTCCGTGAAGATACCCGCCTTATGGACCCTTGCTTGCAGCTCGAGTGTTGACCAGCTTCTACTGCGAGAAGCTGACAGACACCGATGTCATAAAGCCCTCATTGGCAGGCCTGAAGTCTTTGTCCTCCCTGCCGAGCTTCCTCTCCGAAGACGCGTTGACCACAGTGCGAGCGTAAGCCTCGGCAGTCCACAGTGGGAGCTGTTTTGCTGACTTGCGATATTAGTATCTTCTCTCAATCTCAGATCAAGACCTCGCCTGTCGCAGTACGGTTCACCGCCCTCAATGTCATCGACACTCTTGTGGCCCGACATCGTGAAGGTTGGACTAAGAACGCGAACCTCATCTCCTACTTCCCACTCAAACCTTTTCACAGCGTTGCAAGAGATAAACGACGAGTTCATCACGGGCTTTCTTGCCTTAGCTGACGGCGAGAAGGACCCTAGAGACCTGCTCGTCATCTTTGCCATAGAGCGTGTGCTTATTCTAGAGTTTAATACGGTAAAGTTTACAGAGGTGAGCAGTCATCACGCCTTAGAGAAACCCAAGCTAATGATAAAACAGCGTCTGTTTGATTCCATCTGTTGTTACTTCCCGATCTCCTTCCGACCACCGCCTAATGATCCTTACGGCATCACGACAGAGGACCTTTCATCTTCTCTCCGGTTCGTGTTCGAGGGTTCAACATAGTTTCCGGTGCTGATATGGACCTGTTAGATTATGTCTGTCCTCCACGCCGGAGTTCGGTCCTCCCGCAGTGCCATTCTTCTTGGACAAATTGAACACGGGCTCGCCTGCTGCAAAGGTAGCATTCGTGAATTCCATAACGCATGATCTTAACGACTTTTGTACAGAGGGAAACGTTGGTGACCTTGAACGTGTGCCTACCAGTGTATGGACCGGCATTGGCTAGAGCGTCGGCTCGTAAGCTCTGGAGCTCTCTGAAGCTAGAGGTATGGCCCGACGTGCATCAACTTTCTATCTAGCTCACATTACTACATAGATCTTCCAACCCACGGACTCAGTCACTGAAATAGAGGCACTACGGACCGTACAGACCCTAGTGAAAACCATCTACCCTCACGGTGATGCAGACGGCTTGCGAGACGAGATGCAAGGCCTCGCAAAAGACGCCTGCGAGGAGTGCCTCGAGGTACTTCGCGAACCAGAGAAGAGCATGGCTAAGCCCGCCATGAAGGTTCTCTGTGCTTTCATGTCCACCACTGGTGCGTTCTTCGTCACGATACAGGTTTCTTTCGTCGGCTGATGTAGGTCGTAGCTTCCGTCTCCCAGTACACAATGGCACAAACCGTCCCGTATCTTATCAAGCTTTTCCGGAACCCAGACGAAGCAACCAGTCGACCGTCGACCCTCTCACTACTAGCCGACCTAGAAGTCGCCGCGCGAGACTCCACCGTGGCTGATTCTTCCAAGCTTGAACAATCTGAAGTCAACTTACCCCTGTCTCCTTTCAAAGACGACGTGCTTGCGATCGGAACCTTCGGACTGAAGCAGGTGGAGTCTCGCAGGTCCGCCGTTGCCGTGCTGAAAGGGCTTGTTACGACGACGGGCCTGTGCACGGTGGAAGAGATCGGGTTCATCGTACACAGTCTGGAAGAGTATCTGAAGCCTGATGCGAACTCGACGGAAGATTCTAGGTGTGTCTCCCCAACTCGTGCTCTTGTCGCAGAATCGATACTGAGAAGTTCCGACAGCGATTGCATCCTCGACCTTCTATCCTCCATCGCAGAAGTCAACCCCCGACCCGTAGAGGAGCAAACCCTACCCGCTCTATTCTCCGCACTGCCTGACGACGCCAGCCTCTTCAGCAACGAAAAAGAGCGCAACGAATGCTGGCTCACCCTCGGCGCGCTCAGCCAACTCTGCGTACACCCAGAACTCTTCGCCACATTCACCAGGCGTATGAGCACGAAGCTCGACTTGATCTGCGTCCCGTCGGTCGCCCCTCAATCGCTGCAGAACAGCGTTTCGTATGCGTACAGTCTTTTGGCGACGATATCCAAGACGCTCGAGCTGAAGACGGCGAAGGATCACGCTGATACGGCAAAGTATCTGGACAGTCTTGTGTGGAGGCTGTACAATTTGTTTGTTTTCTCGGCTCTGAGCCCTGAGGAGCCGGTGCACTTTATCTCCCGTCAGGAGAAGCTTGTACAGGCTGCGAGTGGTATCATCACGCTGGTGGTGCAGATTCTTACTGTTCAGTACGTGTCTCGTGGTGGATCCTAGTCCAGGAATGCTAATAAAATGACTCTCACAGGCAGCAGCAGTCGTTCGCAGATTCTCTGTTTCAACTATTTTTACACGGGGACTTGACGGTAGCGAGCGCGGGGCAACATAAACTGCCCACTTCAGCAAAGTTCAGCCCCCTCGAGGTATGAATCAGGTTGACTCGAGTTGCTCCCCACTAACCTACCTTCCTTAGTCTACCGATGCCGCACAACGAAACTTGCTGTATCTACTCCAGGGAGCGGTGGTCGCTTTCCATAAAGAAGTGAGCCCCGCCCAGTGTTTCCTTCTGGAACTTCGAGCTGAGCTCTTCGAATAGATATCCATACCGGATATTTCCACGCTACTGCAGACACTTACCATCTGGTCGCAAGACGAAGGCGTGTCTTCCTTCCAGCGAGAAGCTGTCTGGCACACTCTGGCTTCTATCACCAACAAGCGTGCAGATGGTGCGTCACCACTCTACCTGGTCTCGTTATTGGTTCTCATCCTATATACAGAGGCGTCTACGTACTTGCAGTACATGCTAAACGACTTCTGGACCTCTGAAGTCGTCTCACAAAACCAGCCGGTGCATAGACGTATCTCTGCTATCCGTTGTTGTACTTGGGTCAGTCAGCCTTCTTCCCTTGCAAACCAAACCAAACTCGGACTACACTGATCTAAGTTGTCTTGCTACAGATCTGCAGAGCACTGGAAGCCCGCGTCTACCCGCTGCTCCCACAGTTCACCGACAAGTACATTGCGTGTTTCGCGGATAAGGACTTGAGCTGGGATGCAGCTGTAGGCATCGGGCAGTTCTCTTCTAGCGAGAAGATACTCTCAAAGCGAAATCATGCCGTGATCAGGGTGAGAGATCCTCACCTCACAATGATGGGTATTCCGAAAGCTCATCTGGCGCAGGTTCTTCACTCCCAACGTTTCTTCAACACGGTGCTTGATAGACTAGTCGCTGGGGCGAAGGACGCTGAAAGTAAGTGCTTTGTTTATGGACACGTTCGCACTGTTAACTCTTGCTCTCACAGATCCAGATACTCAGCCTCCACACCTTGTGACATTGACCTGCCTTTTACGCTCCGTCCCTAAAGCGACTTACATGGACAGACTCTCAATGGTGCGTTTATGTCTACACTGCCTGTGCTCATCACTGACACGCTGTATCAGTTGCTGCCCTTGCTCCTGCGCGGCCTCCTGCTCAGCGACTCAGACGTCAAAGCAAACGTGATCGACACCCTTCTCATCGTCGCCGAGGAAGACTCGATCCGGCAGAGCCCTATCGCAGAGCACGTATCGACATTGATAAACGCCATGCTGCAAAACGTCGCTGGTGCTCAAAGTACTGCTGTAAGTACACCATCCGACTCGTGGTGGAGATGTGAGTATACTGAGAAAGCCTTGGTGGGATAGCGGGTGAAGGTATCGGCTCTGAAGTATCTGAGCATACTTCCCGACCTTGTGCGGTACGACCTGTTGCACCCGCACAAGGCGAAGATCATCAAGAGTTTGGCTACTGCTTTGGATGATCCGAACAAAAGGGTTCGTAGGGAGGCCGTAGATGCAAGGTGAGACTGCTTTTAGTCTTGGAAAGACTGAAGATGTATAACTAACAATGCGAACAGGGAGCGCTGGTAAGAATGAATCGCTGGGAAGCTTTGTATCCATTGTGATTCTGTGCTAAGCAATTGTCTCTAGGTATCGATGCAGAGGAGCGTAACCGCGTAAGCAAGGGACGGAAGAAAGACGGGTGTGGGCATAGTATAGAGATGGTCCGCAAAAGCGTAGGGGTCTGCTCGTTAGCGTCTTCGGAAGCTCGGAGGGTAAAGCACTGTGGAAGTTGCTGGTGGTCGTAGATTCGACGATCACCCTTGATGTCGCTGCGCGGTAGACATCATGCCTTAGCGTTGCCCCCACGTTCCCCATGTGCGAATATAGAAGTTTCCCGGAGATATGAACCCCGCTACGGCGCTATGACACTTGTTCTGCACTAGCGGGCATCACATCCATGTCGACCTGAGCGGAATAAGTGCGTTGAGCTTCCAGAATGACATACACACTACTAACTGGACGTACATCTCCGGACTGTTGACTCTGCAATCGCTGATACTCTTCTGGGTGATCCCGAATCCACTTCTCCCGCCTATCCTCCTCGTAAATGACCCTAAGATTATTCGCTATACTCGGTTCGTACTCCAGCGAGTGGTGGATCGCGTCAAGGAGTAGACTGTGTGTCATTTGAGATTAGCTGAGGCGGAGATGAGAATGGGGACATGAAACTTGCTTGTTCTCTTCTTGGAGTAATCGGAGCTTCTCTTTTGCTGTGTCGAGCTCTTTCTGGTGAGCGTCGTGGATCTAGGAAAAGACGTAAACGGATGAACGAACGAGCTACCGAAGAGGGTTACATACCCCATTGACGCGTTCATATTTCTCCTTCATCGCATTGAACCTGAACGGCGTGAATCAGCTGAGTAGCAGAGTGGATAGAAGCGATGCGTACTTCTCCTTGTACTTCGTGCTTCGCACAACAAGCGTGGGCTAGCCACTAGGTGTGTCAACATAGGTATGTGCAGTTGTTCACTGGTCCGCATAAACTGCACCTTGGCAATGAAAGCGCTCTCCTTCACCTTTGTTGGCTTTGAAGTCGAAGCCGTCGGTGGTGGCACAGGCGTGTTCGTTCCCGTATTGGAGCCGCTGTCCATGGTGGAAGTGCCTGAGTGACTGAGAGCAGCCTGAGCGGGTGGCGGTGACAATTAGACGCGGCTGTGATGTGGACTGGGTGCCGGGCGTGCATGTAACTTAGCTCTTCCCACCATGCAAGCCTTCCTGGACGGATCTGCGCTCAAACGTACGTCGTCGACGCGTCTTCAATACTTATCAGCTCTAATCTTCTCACAGCACTGACCAAAGCACTCACATGCCTCGCCAAATACGGCGAAGAAGTCACCATCTACGCCACGCCCGAAACCTTCTCCCTATCGACCACCAACTCCTCCATGTCTGCGTACGCGCGATTCAAGTACTCCCGACACTTCTTCACGCGCTATAATGTCGGATCCGCCAGTCGTACGGGTACTGAACACGTTGATGTCGTTCCGGCGGTTACTGGGCAGTTAATGGTCAAGGTGCTTGTTCAGATCATTATTCGTCCTTGTGGTTCGGACGACGCATGCTGAGCGCGAATATTCAAGAGTTTAGTCTCTGCTTCTGATTCTGAAGCATCGAAGTAGCGATAAGACCGTGGAGAAATGCGAACTTTCGATCCAGGAAGGTAGCGACGACGCGTCCGAGGAAGCGGATGGTTTGGAGAGTCGGTTGCTTATCCGGCTCTTCTGCAAGCACGGTACGTGAACTTGTCTGCGTCGCGCTCGCCAGTGCTGATTATATGCGCGCTAGGTGTCACGAAGACGCATCGTCTGATAATTTCGCCTCCCCAGTCCCTTCTCGCGCCAGAAGCGCCGGACCCAGAGCAGGAGTCCCAGCTAACTATAGGTCCCCTTGCCATGCGGGACCTGATCTCCCACTTTCCCGCCGCGCGCAACGCGAAGAGCGACCCTCAGTTAAAGTGGAGTTTTGACTATAACGAGTTTCGCGTCAGTAGCTTTGAGTCTTCGTTGGATTCTCGAGGTGCGCTTCAGTCCCACTAGAAGACTATCCGGACTCGTGGGGCTCACTGAGAACACCAGGTTCCGCACATGTGTCTACGGCGATTACAATACCAACAGGCGAGTTCGATGCGTACTACGTACGCGTACTCCCTATCACGATTGCATTCCACCTGCGCGAGTTCAACGTACGTCTTCCACCGTACTCTTCCCCCCTCACACAGAAGAAGCTGAGATATCCCTAGGCCAGCATCGGCTACGCCGAATCCATGTCCCTCCCTCTCGACCTCCGCTTCACAGACCCCACCGCCCCGCTCTTCATCGACGTCGAAGCAGACGACATCGAGACCCTCTTCGTCATCTCCACCACCCAAGTCTCCGGCGGCGCACAGCAAACGCGCGGTGCCAAATCCAACTCGAACTCGAACGGGCAGCAGTCGTCGCAGAGTCGGAAGCGGCCGAGAGAGCCGTCGAGCGACGGCGCGTCGGTGCCCGGCTCGACGACGAGGGCGAAGAGGCCGCTGAAGGCTGTTCATAGGGTTGATTTACCTACGCCGAGTAGGGCGACACCGAGTCGGACGTCGATGGGTCCGCCGTCGTCTTTGCCTATGCGGCCTCCTTCGATGGGGCCTCCTTCGTCTGTTCCGAACAGACCTATTCAAGAAGCGTTGTTCTTGCCTTCTCTCTCGCAGTTGTCTGTGCAGGAACAGCAGTCGATGGAGGATGCTGGGTTGGCTGGAGTCACTAATATGGAGGATTTCGACGAGCTGTTTAACGATAATGGACTGGAGGAGGAAATTAATGGCTTTGGAGGCAGTAGTCAGTTTGCCCAAATTCCCGATGGGGGCGCAAGCCCATTTGCGAACGTCCCCGATGGTGAAGATATGGTCTTTGCTCCAACGCAAGAACCTAACGTGGAACGGGTACGTGCGCTCCGTCTGACGTCCGACTCTACATGCGCTGACTCTTCACCAGGCTTTCAAATCACTGTTCGATGACTGATATGGGAATCGCGCGATTTGGACTGGAATGTGTATGCGATGATTGTAACGTTACAATAATGGGACTAGGAATACATGTACGTGATGCACTATTCGAAAGTGCTCATACAGTTTGCTGCTTTAATGATACGTATCGGCGATGAATCCGATTACTTAGTGTGCAAGCCCTCTACCAACTGGATCTGCAAAAGGACACATGAGCAACAGATCACACAGGCCAGAGGACGGGCACAATAACGTACTTCTTGCTTCGTGATAGTGCGCAACTCTCCTGGGGAGGTGTAAGAGCCGACAGCGGAGGTGACCACCTCGGTGATGGCTCTGGTGATGTTGCTCTGGGTGGCGACCCAGTACCTGATCTCGTCTGGAATGACTTCAATGATGGAGACACGGGGACTGGAGCAAAGTGGGATCAGCACATGTCGATTTACAGCCCAGGGGGAGGAAGGACGCACTCGTCGTGATCACCCTTGTGAATGCCGTCGTTCAAGTTGCCAAAGTACGCCGCCGCACTGCTCGACCAGTGCTCCTTGATCTTGGCCTTATCCTGGCTGACCGTCGCCTTGCCGCTGAACGACGCCCAGCTGGTGGTGGGGGTGTGGCAGTAAGAGACGTTGACGTGGGAGTCGTTGGAGAGTTCGTCGAATTTGTGCGAGACGTTGTTGGCGATGAAGACGAGGCGGAGCTGGGTGGCGGTTTTGGGGGTGGTGGCGACCATTGCGCGGGAGTGAAGCTCGCCTGTTTCACTGGGTTAGACACGGATTTGAATGGCAACAGTGCAGCGGAGGTGCTCACCATCAGCAGCGCGGGTGGTAAGCATCGCGACCTATAGTACTCTGTCAGTAAATCGTTGAAGCTACCGTCCTGAAGACTTGGCTTACACCAGCTTTCTGGATCAACGCATGGAGATCCTCGATCTTCTTCTGGGGTGTGATAGACAGGTTCTCCGACTTTGCCGACACGGGGTCGAGGTTGGGGTTGGCGACGTGGGAAGCTTGAGTGGTACTGGAAGACATTGTGGTTTTGGTTCTGATGAGGAATGATATGTTGCGAGAAGGTTGGATTCGAAGAGGTTTATATAGTAGCCGAGGAGCACCACAGCGGCGTAGCCGGAGTAGTGACGAAATCGGCCTCGTCATAGTATGTAGTTTGAATCGAGGAGGTTGCTGATTTAAGCGCCTAGACTGGGGCACTCGAAAGTTCAATGGAGTCCAACTCCGCAAAAGGATTAAATAAGTTACTGATTCAATTAAATAATCTGATCTTGAGCAGGCTCCTCCAGTCCTCAGCGCTCAGCTTGAGATTGGGGTGCTCGTTGTTGTAATATTCAGCGTACTTCTTGACCACTTCAATATGTTTGAACCTGCCCATCTAATCAGCCACTCTCCCGTCGTCATTCGCATCACTGGACGCATTGACCGATCAGCTCATCGTTTCTCTCCCATCATCATCTCATGCGTAGCACACCGCGGCCGTCTTTCTCCAAAACTACTTGCTACTACCAGCCAACGGCCTCGGACCAGGCTCAACACCTTTGCACATAATCACATGTCTGTCGTCCATCCGACAACACATATTCCCGTGCGAAGAATTGCAATCTACAGCGATATCAGCCGCCTCTCTGGAAGTTTGGCCCATCTCGAATGCTAGTCTCATGCCAGGCTCTCCAGAGTTCGTATCTTGAGCCGCTCACGAAATGCTTCAATACCTAAGGATCACTAAGTGCATTGGCTATCTAAGCAGAGGTTCGTATCTGCCGTGCATCGTCGACGTCAGCTGTAGCCGAGTCCCCAAGTCCTTCGCATTCTCCGTTTTCGTCGCGACAACCTACACCGAGCCGAAAATCAGAGAACTCGCCTGACGAAGGGACCTGCCATAGTAAAAAATACAATATGAACCCCCTCTAAGTTCTTGACTCGAGCATCAGCTTGACTTTCTCTTCGTGTCAAGCAAAAGCTCTTGCAGTCATGCGCTTCTCCGTCGCTACACTCGCTCTCGCAATCATCCCCAGTGTTCCCGCCCTAGTCTCTGTTGCTGCCCGCCCAACGGCCACTGACACTCCGCCCACGACCAAGGTACGCGACATAGGCACGGTAAGTCGCCCGGAATCAACCCCATTGAAAAGACCATAGCCCTCATCACATCTCCTCCAGGCATGGTTCACCCCGGCCGCCCTCGGCCTTTCTCAGGTCGACCCTACCCTCACCAAAAGACTCGACGCTAACTCGCTCGAAGCGCGGAACCCTATGGACATCATGTACGCATGCGACCTGCCCAACTTCGCCGGTGAATGCTGGACCATCTGGATGCCCCGACTCTAGGAATGCATCAACCTCCCGCCCGAAATCAACGACAGGATCTCAAGCATGAAGATTAACCAGCATTGGGAGGGCTTTGACTGCTGGACCTACCTGTGCGTGTTCTACCTTAGTACTCCTCTGTATGATGTATACTCATCGTTTGCTGTTTATTTCGACGAAACAGCGCGCCCGATTGTCGGTACGCTTATGGGCAGCCTGAGAACTGTGGGGCTCCGATGTCGGAATACGCCGTTCCCGGTCTAGGATCGTGGGACAACAGGATCTCTTCCATACGTTGCGAACTCATGCAACCCCTCCCGGATCCTGGGTGTTGGTTTTGCACCAGGACCTTGGACGACTGATACCTCGTAGTTTACGTGGCCAAGTTTGCAACACTGCAGACATGGCCCCGACGCAGGAGAGTTCACTAGTGAGCGCGCTAGGAGATGAGGCTGGGGATGAGGACCACGAAATGGGCACGAGCCATTCACTTTACCCGTAGCTTGGTATGCAGAATGCGTTTCAGAGACGGCTACAATTGATTCATCTTGTTTTTGTCAAGTTTTTTTGTCAAGTTCCAATCTTCAGTCGTGACGTCAAGGCCTGTGTTTTTCCGTTGGCCCTGCGAGGGCGGCATTCCGAGGACGCAGAGAGCACGCGGCATACAAGGTGCACACTCTACTTAGAGTTTCGGTTTTGCATCAACCTGGGGCTGGTGGTGATGAAGCGGATAGAGCAAGTATACCAAAGACCGCATGCCAAGGAAGCTGCTCGCTGTGTACGACTTCGACCTGTGTACTTCAACATATTTCCACCTGGCTAGATGATGTCTCCTCAACATTATTCCCCTCTTTTACTCTGACCATATTAAATCCCTCCCCTTCGAAGCCTTCCTGAAGTACCTACCCCGGCCACGATTATCCCTGAAATAGCCGTCAGCACAACAAGACTGTGCGACGGTGATGAGGACGTGAACTGCTATTTCGACTTGAAAGGATGTAGCACAGCGGACACGTCCTTAGTGTGCGCCGACGGTGAAGGCTGGTCTGCCTCCTTAGCGTTCATTGGTGCGTTCACGCTCTTCATTTCAACATTCCGGAATCCCGCTGAGCACCTCCATCTGCACAGGCACCGGTGTGGCGATGAGAACACAGTCCAGCTGCTATGCAGAGACCTGCAAGTGGACCATCGACGGTGCGGAAGACTGCTCAGCATGGTCCGGTGATGGGTATACGGATTTTGAGAATGGGGATTCTTTCATTGTTGCGACGGGGCTCAAGGGTGATGACGATAACATACACACGCTCGTAGTCTCTTCTCAAGAATACAACGTTGACGATGGTCGAACTCGTCTAGCTCCTACACTATCGGTCCGCAACGCTACTCGCATCTATACTGGCCCAGACACCCCGGTGCATCCTGGAGACTTTCTCATCATGTCTCCTCATTATCAAGGGCTGGAGGTCACCGGAGATTGGGGTGCGCGCGAAGCGAACTTACCAGAGGAACGGCCCATCGAACGCACAAAGCGCATAAGTTACCGTCGATTAATTGGAGGCGAAGGCTCGATTAGCGTAGGAATCGTTGATAAATCTTACGTTTCCTTCTAGATCTCTCAAGAAGGCGGCGCTGATGTTTCCCAAGGGAATGCCTTCCAGATGAATTGGTTGACCGCCTACAAAGAAGGGAGATTCGAGGATATCCTGGACGACACATCCAACGCCAGCTGGACCAAAACGATCCCCATCATCAACGGGGAAGAGACTGAACAGCCCAATATCCGTGGCCTTATCCCATCAGATCCTGGAGGCTGGTACAACGTTGGCTTAAAGGGCGCTTTCGACCCTGACGGCCCCCTTGACTCTGTGCTCGTTTGCGACATCGTCTACCATCCTCTGGACAACATCACCCGCATCCACGACACCATGCCGGATGCGTTGGTCTAGTCGTTCAATGATGCGCCCTCTCAGCCTGGGTAATGAGCTCGGATGTGCGAGCGGAGCTGTTCCCCAGTTACACGAGAGCACGGGGGGTTTCTTGTTGCTGCCGATGATCTTCATCTGGTACGCTCTCAGGTAAGCTTCTACTTCACGAAGACCGTTCAGTAACACGACTAACAATTTCCCATTGCTCAGACTGTAGTTCTGAGATTTTTCGAAGATGCTATCACAGTCCGGACTTTGTACCTTTGTATTATGGATCCCCGCGCCTTTTTTTAGAATCAACTTGGTATCTATTCATCCATGCAGTGGCTTCTTGGGCGACGCTTACTGTATGGAAGCCTCATCGTAATTAGTGCCGATGGTATCCTGTCCGGTACAACAACTTGAACGGGTTCGAGCTGATTTGTTTCTGCACCTCTCTATAACACCGTCAGTCTCCTCAGAATCCAGATACTAGCTCACTCGACCTGTGCGCCTTTCACCAGAGCTCTTAGCCTTCATTTGGCCTTCGTTATCGCTGTCAGCCACTTTCGCGTCGGCATTGGCACATGACAAATTGCGCGTTACAGTACCCTCGTTCAAACCCAAGCAAGTTCCAGGAGCATGGCGTGGCAGCTTCATGCTTCTATCTATGTCGTGTATCATTCAAGCGACGGTAATAGATTCTGCTCGTACATATGAGCCCACAAACGTACACAGCATCTTCCCACCCTCTCTGCCAGGACCATGACGGTAATAGCGTCGAGGTATCTTGTTGACACAAAGCGGACTAAAACTCTCCACAGGATCATCATACAGAGTCGCCTCTGATCGCCCTTCTCCACGACGAACTCCTTGTGCAGATCTTTCATTATGGCCAAAGCGAGCGCTCCCTCTCGCGTCCTGCTGAGACGGAAGAGACGGTGGTACCTCTGGAGGTCACTGTATCTCAAGTCAGCATGCATTGGCGGAATGTTGCGCTGAACTACCCCTGCTTGTGGACAAATATACTCGTCGCGGAGCACACAAAGGCCGACCATTTCCCACTCAACATGGCAAGGGCGTATCTTGAACGGTGCAACTCAGCACCGTTGGTCGCTCGCGTGGATTTGAAGAACGAAGCCTCTGCGAAGTACCGCCAAGTTCTCGACCTGCTGCTCGCCAAATCAAAATACTGGCATCGAGTCTCGATACATTTCTCGTTGTACGAGGGTGTCGAAACGGACGTGTTCAACGCGCTGCAGAATCTAAGCGCACCATGGCTCCAGTACCTCTCTATCACATCGGATCCATGCGGTCCATCTCCACAGGAGAATAGCTCTCCTGCCAGTGGGTCTTTGGATGCGAATTTCCCCCGTTTGTTCGGAGGAGCCGGCGGTTGCCCTAATCTCGAACTATTACGCTTATCCGGGCGAGCTTTATGCTTACAGGCGCCTCCCTTGCATATCACCACCCTTCACTTGGAGCAATGTCTCAATGGGTGGGTTCTCAATTGGCCTCGCCTCCATAGCTTACTATCTCAGTGCATCCAATTGGTCAACCTTTCGATCCAAGGGACCATTCTTGATCGGAACGACTGGCTAGACGTCCACCGTCCTCCTGGCATCACCATGCCCTTCTTGCGGTCCTTGAGGATTTGCGGAGTCACAGGGGAGGTTTACTCCGGTATGCTGCTAGCCATTATAGCACCACGGCTGGAGGTCCTCTTCATCAAGGTACCACTCTCTCTCGTTCTCTACACCGTCTTACTAGTCGACTTACAGATTGTTCACAGAAAGCCATGGGAAATGACTTTGCGCTGTTTTTGGACGCCTGCACCCACGCCCCACCGAGATTCCCACGTCTGAACTCAATAGTGCTGGATGACTTCGAATTTGATCCCCGCGGCTACGAACGCTTCTTCGAAATCTTCCCAGAGATCAGACACATAACCGTACTCGACACGCCGAGCAGGGTTCCCACCATTGTGGAGCTTCTCTCCGGGGACATCAACTCGAAGAACTCGTTGCTACGCCCAGGGTTTGTTCCCTGTCCCAATCTCGTGTCGTTGACCGTGCTACTTCATTGGGACGCGCCTCACCTCTTACTAGACGCGGCCAGAATCCGGCACGCGAGTGGATTGCCTCTGATGAAGATCAGATTGGGTGTGGGATCGGACGTTGAGGAAGAGGACGAGGAGGATCTGAAGGGACCGCTGCGGGAGTATATCCCACACGTTGAACTTTTCCGGGAGGCGGATCCTTGGCCGATCAACTTGTCCTACACGGATGAGGATGATCTGTGGTACGATGATGACTGACCGTCGAATCGAGTTTAGTTGCATAGAGGTTTCTTTCGGACTTTGCCGACACACGAGGCCGACAGGGTTTTGGGACATACACACATACAGCCCGCATAAAATCCGCATTCTTCTACCTTTTGCAGATCTTTTGACTACCGCACCCTACCTTGTGCTGCCTTGGGTTTCTGTTTAGTCGAGGAGGTGCAGTGTGTAGTATATATTACCAATACTATGCTGCATTTCATTACAAGACGACCAGTTGACTTGAACGACACTGCGAGACGGCTGTCTCCGTGTAAGTACCTCCGATCGGATCGGCAACTTCCAGGCTGCGATTGCTGCTTTCTTCGTTTCCGCGGCGATCTGGTGGCGATCTCCGAGTGCCAAAGAAACTCGGACGTTTTCGCGTCAGGTACATGTGATCGCGTATCGCTCTAATTATGGCGACGACATCGACCACGGTATCTGCGCTACGGAAACTCTCGACCTGCGGGATCTCAGACGCCCTAATCTCATTAGGCGTCTCATCTGGCGGGTTTATCCCCGACATCCGACCCATCTCCTTGCCCTCCGAGTCTCAGAGAATTGCTGGTCCAGCGTACACCGTCAAGTTCGTGGCGGCGAACGATAATCATGCGCCTAGCCTTTCATCGCACTTCCTCGATGACGCGCCTTCGGATAGTGTGATATGCGTCCAAGCTCCTGCAGGTACGTTTTCTTTATCTATGTCAAGTCCATGATCAGCGGAAGCATGATCGCCTACGGCAATAGCTTCTTACCCCATCTAACTCGTACTTGACAGAATCCCGAAACGCCGTCTGGGGAGGCCTCATGTCCGCCGCCGCTAAAACCCGAGCAACCGCTGGAGTCATCATCTCGGGCCGCTGCAGGGACGTCGCGGAGCACAAAGCCCTTGGATATCCAGTCTTCGCTCGGGGAAACTCGACGGTGGGCCAGAAGCCGTTCACGAGACCGTCAGCTGTCAACTGTCGACTCTTTATCTCTCCGTACACGCAGTTACCAGGTGTGGGGGCTAGCACGGAAGGAGACGGAGGTGTTACGAAAGACCTCGCCCGGGGAAATTCGAACACGACTAGGTCTGATAGGGTGGAACAACTGGTCGGAGCGTCGTTTCCTGCGGTTGTGATCAACCCTGGTGATATCATCGTAGCGGACGAAGACGGCGTCGTCTGTGTCCCACGGGAATTAGCGGATAAGGTTATCGTTACGGCCACAAAAGCACAGGAGGTCGATGAGCGTTGTTTGCAGGATATTCTCGCTGGGAAGGGCGTGAAGGAGACGTTCAAGAAGCATCGGGGCTAGTAGGATCTTGGTTGAGTATCAATTAATTTATTCACGCAGACGAGTAGTAAGTAGATCTGGGTGGCCAAGAAGAAGGAAAGGCCTGTGTACAAGAATAGCAAGCAAGACGGATCGACAAGGAACCCCCAAAGCGAAAGATGCGGAAATAGTGACAACGTTCAAGAAGGTGCATGAGCTACTTGCTGCTCTTGGTTCTTGGCGCGATCGAGCTCTTTCCGCACTTGTTTTCCACGAAGCAGGATAGAAACAGCTGCGATGACCATGATGAATGTCCCAGAGAATATAAGGCCCCGACGCATGTTCAGAGGAGGGCTGCCATCGGGTCCTGCGCGCAAAGCTCCTTGAACTGACGAGAACGAGATGTTAATGTACGCTCGTTCATTTTCGAGACGACCGCTTACCTAGAATAAACATCACACAAGCCGCATTTCCCCTGTTCACATTACACCATGAGAAAACAACCACCCATGGATGGGAACGATACGTACATAGCCCAAAGCAGCGCAGCGCTTGCATCTGCGTTCCTCGTCACTTCGCAGCCCAGTTCCAGTCCGATCGGAAGCAGAGGAATAGAGCATACTCCTATGATGACCATGATCGCAAATATCGCCCCCTCGTTGTTGGGTCGCACTGTCGATCAACTGGCTGAGCAAGTGAAAGGATATCGAAAGCAGATGGAACTTACCGGCCCAGATGAGAGATAGCCACGCAGCGGCCACCGGTGGGACGAGGACCTTCACTGTGAGAGCGAGATGGTTGGTAAAGACGCGATCCGAAAGAGGGGCTGTCGGTATGGTGAGAACCGTGCGATGGGAATCGAGGGATGGGTGTAGTTACCGGTGACTATGGCGGCTACGATGCCGCTAAGGAGGAGCGCGGCGCCCATAAGACCAGATGTATCTTCAGAGTATCCCATCGGTTCCTGAACTTCGTTCAGCACAAGAACACGCAAGATTGGCGAGAGAGGCTAGCGTACAAAGATTTGCCCTGCAACGACAGCGAACGCATTCGTCCTGAAGACAAGTCAGCCCAAAAAGATCTCAAGAACGTGAACAGGAACCGGACGCACACTCCCACAAGGAACCCAAACAACAAAAAGATGATCAAGAAGTCCAGCCTCTCTCGCACGGTCATCCCGTCCTCAGCACGGCGCTCCCGTCCCAACAACGCCATGAACAGCTCAGACATTGATTTCTTCACCTTTGATCCGGCAAACGCTGTTCGTAGGTGGCTTGATTAGCATTTTGAGGAATAAATGAGATTTGCAGACGAACTTGGAGGCGTGGGTGGAGCGGCTCCGATGAAGAAGACGGCGGGGGCTGCGACGGTGCAGATGATTCCTAGGATTAACACCTGGGGTAAAGAAAATGTAAGATTCGGGTAGAGGAAGGCCGCGACCAGGAACGCACAGATTGCCTGGTATCACCGACCAAAGGCGATAGAAGCTGGCCCAAGGCACCACCGATAGGATTTGCTGGTAGGCTCGTTTCAGAACAGCCGACATCGTGTGCTTTACGGAGAGGTTCTTACCAATAGCAGTAACCATAGTGGCAGTCGTCCGTCCCTTGAGATCGAACCACGACTCTGAGTACGTAGGCCCAATAACTTGGAAGATGGGCTGCGCCACGGACGAGAAGAACTAGGAACACGCTTCTTAGTCGCTGGAAGAGGAAGAACTTGAAGGCGATAGTCGAGCCGTACCTGTCCGAGCATGAGCAGCCCATACGCCTGGTCCGTCGTCAAAGAGCGCGGCGTGCCAGAGTATCGTATCCATGCTGAGAGCAGCAACGACACCGCTCCAATCTCACACTGCAGAACCGTTCGTAACTTGTCACCGTGATAGTGATAAGCGCAAAGGAACGTTCTCACCGTCCTCCGTAGTCCGATTCGCCGCACGAGTACTGGCGTGAGAAGGGAGCCGGGGATGTAGATACATGCTTCGATGTTGCCAAGCCAGTTCACTTGGTCGAGGGTCACCCCAAACTCTTCGGTCACTACGGTGGGGGAGGCGGTCAGACGCTAATTGCATTTGGGAGCTGATAGACGCCATGGACGTACTACTTCGCGATATTGGACCAAACCTGAATACATTGTGATAACAACGCGTGTAAATCGGGACAAAGAGACGAAAAGACGTACCACGGCCAGCACATGCCGGCGGCGAGGTTGAGTAGGGACTGGAGAGTGGTGCGCACTTCAGTTTGCGCGCCGATAACCAGAGAAACGGTGGCGTACCAGAGCAGCTATGCCGATAAACCTCTGCTTGTAGAGGCGATACGTGGGAGCTTCTCCAGTGTAGTTGTGCTCGTTTTCTGCTACTTCGAGCTGAGTTGAGAGTGCATCCCTGCTGCCATCCTTCCTCAGTGACTGTGGCGAATGGGGCTGATCAGAGGACAGCGCCCGTCCGGTATCGAGCTCAGCCAAATCGTTTAGCATGGCGAGACTGAGAACCACGTTGACGACGACCAAAGAAGTAGACAGCAGAAGGCGAGAAGCCGGCAAAGGATAAATGACCTTTCCCCTTCCCGTTACATCGATCGACACCGTGCGTGGGGGCCAGTGCTCTTCATACAGTTAAAGAGTTACAGCAGTAGAAAGCTAACATGGTCATGATCGCATCAGTGCAGATCAACACTGTGACCAAATTAAAGTGACTAGCGCATCACTAGCTCATCACTATAGCAATCTGAAGCAGTCAACTGACGCCACCACTCGCCCTTGCCTCGACCCTTGACTTCACCACCAAAGCGCACCTGCCTCATCTTCTCTGAACACCTGCTGAGCGACCATGAGCGAGTACTGGGTTTCTCGGAAGAAATACTTCTGTCAATACTGCGACATTTATATCGCGGATGATGCTCCGTCACGACAACAGCACGAGAACGGAATGCGGCATAAAGGGAACAAGGATAGATTCGTTCGCTCGCTATACAAAGCGGGGGAGAAGCGGAAACGGGATGAGGATGAGGAGAAGCGAGAGATGGCCGCTATAAACCGGGTATGCAAGGCTTCGGGCTAGTGTTGTCGGCTATTTGCTTGACTGACAAATACTTGTTCACAGGCTGCGGACGCGTCCTTTGCAGAAGATGTTGCTGCTGGTCGGGCGAAAGCAAGCAGCTTGGCTGCGGCCAGCTCCTCCAAGGCCGAGTCTTCTAGCCGGAAAACGGCAGTGAAGTCGAATAACCCCTGGGCCAACTACTCTACTCCAGAATCTCTTGGCTATACAGACCCAGAAGCAGTAAAGCATGCGGCCGAAATGGCTCGGAGACAGAAAGAGGGTGTTGTGGGTGAATGGGAGATTATCACGCCTGCGGTTGCTCCCACTCTGGAGACGTCAACTGGACAAGATGTGGAGCGAGTGAAAGGGCAAGACATGCATCGGGATGCTGTTCCGGAACGGAATGAGCCTGCTGATGAGGACGACACGCGAACTTTCAAATTGCGCAAGAAGATAGGTGGACTGGGGGGGCTGTATGATCCTGGATTGATTACGATAACAAAGAAGGAATCAGATGGAGATGTAGTCAAGGCTGGGAGTGTAGCGGTCAAAAGTGAAGCTGGGGGATGGCAGGAGGTCTCGGGAGATGGAGATGTAAAGACAGAAGAAGAGCCAGTAGTAAAGCTAGAGAATAACGCTGAAGGTAGCGCTAGTGGTAGCAGTAGTAGCCTCTTTCGTAAGAGGAGGCGCAAAATTTGAAGTCGGAGTGACATGTGTATTCTGCCGAATCCCCCGCGTATTTGATTCAAGTCATCACAGCCACTACCGGGCCTCTTTTTCGACGTTGTCCACAACGACGGCGACACTTTCCTCCGTGTTGTCCTCAAATCCTTCCACCACGCCTACCGCTGGCGGACTGAACCATCGTTCGGTCATGGCCCTCACGGTAGCTGGTGTCGGTCTATTGTCCCTGAAATCGCCCTTCTCCCATCTCTACCCCTTCATCGTCGCGAATACAGACATTCAGTCTTTATTTTGCTTCATCGTCTTCCTACTGGTCGTCTTCATCATCGGTAAGCTCTCACTAGTTGTCTTTCAAGCCATCTCATCGTCCTCGTGCTCATCCGATCCATCTGCCATCCACAATTAGCTTACCTCACCAACCCATCCGAGGCCTCCTTCCGAGCTTATCTCACGGAGCAGTCTTTCAAACTCCATCTCAGCAGACTCGACGATTCAGCAGAGCAATCCTCAGAAGATCCGCAGTCAAACTCATCTACATCGGCCTTGGACTCTTGCGCACCATTTCATTTCGCTAATCGTGCCTCCGTCTCCCTGCGCACTCCGAAGCATGTTTTTCACAGCCTAGGCGTATTCACCATCGCCGCAGTCGTTCCACTGTCCAAGTCAAGCACATCCGATGGCTCCAATGGTCGCAGTACGGTCGCACAAGATGAAACGAATCGGTTACTTCCAACGGTGGCAGACTCTTGGTTCATCGGTGCCTTTGGCAAATGGTGGCGTGGCGGAACTCTCGAAACATGGTACCACGACCTTGTGTCTCCTACAAAAGACCAAGAGTCCTGGAACTCTGGCGTGCTCGCGTTCAAGTCCCCGGACAAGTCGAAGGATTGCAATGGTATGTCTCCACACCGCCGACAACCCGTTTTTACGTATTAAATGGGATATCCATCACCACAGGCTTGCCCATCTGTAACAAAGCTCCAACAACGCAATCTATGGCACAGAAGCTTCGACACCGGGATCTGAAATCAACGAACGGCACCGCGGTCGCAAGTCCCTTGCAAAGGAGATCATCCAGTCCTCCGCCCTTACCCAAGTCCGCGTCTTTGCCCCTGCACTCGTCTCGCATAGCACATACGCAGCCATCTGCCAGGTCACCATCAGCTCAATCATCGGCCACAACACCATCGGAGCCCACCTATGACGCCTCCCATACACCGTCCAGGACGCCGTCTGCTCTATTCGACCAGTCGCCGCAGATAGCGGAGGTGCTGCGCCAGATATCGCTCACCAAGTCCTCTGTTCTGGACCTGCGAAATCAGCTCACCGACGCCCAGTCATCTGCATCCCATTCGCACGAGGTTTTGGAGGCCCAGGTTCATTCTTGCCGAGAACGCAAACGACAGGAGGACGCGGCTAGGGCAGAGATGAAAGTGCGCACGAAAACGCTGGAGGATTCGAAACGACAGGCAGAGGGTGTACGGAAAGACGCTGAAAAGAGACTCAAAGCGACGCAGCACGCTCGTGATGAGGCTCAGCAGCGTATCAGTCACCTCGACTCCGAGATCGTTAAGATACGAGAGCGTCTGGCTACAGAGAAGGCTCAAGCGGAAGCACAGAAACTGGAACTGGAAGCTGAAGAACAGCGGCTCGAGGCATCCTTGGAATCCAAGAAACGGGAAGCTAAAGTTGCCGAAGACGTCGTCGCCGCTCTCAACCTTCGAGCGCGCGAGCTCGAGGAGAAATTGGCTGCCGGAAAGGAGAGGCTCAGGCTCGCCAAGGAGCAGGTGGAACTCAGGAAACAGGATCGCTCTACCCAGACCCAGGTCGCTTCGCCGGCTGTTGCTCCGTGGCCCCAAGCTGCCGCTCAGCACTATCGAGACTCCAGCTCCGAAACGTCGCCTGACCAACGTGTCGTCAAGCAGCCCAGCTCTCCCCGTCCTACCAAACTTTCACTAACCGGATTGCCGCCCTTTGAGGGCTTCTCTTCTAATGGACCCGCTAACCTGAACTCGACGTATCGCTCTAATAAGGGATACGCGATCTTCGACAAGGACCTGGCATCATTGCAGGCTCACCCGGTCCCACTGCCTCCTCTCAGCAGCACCACGACATTTGCCCCCTTCGACGACGAGCCCATGAGCCCACCGTTGACCACACCGACAGGTTCGGCATTCATCCCGTCCAGCCTCATGGAGAACATCGACAATATGTCACGCTCGTTCCAGTCCGACAACGATATGCCTCTGGAGCGAGAATGGCGTTCTGGTCAACGACGATCTTCTCTCGACACTCACAATCATGGTCTTTCTTATTCGGCCTCGACAACGAACACATCGTCTCCATCGGCGATGAACCCAGCGTCGTACAGCGATGAAGTGGACCCCTTCGAAGTCCGCATCCTACCGCACCACAGGCAGTTCAACGACCAGCGCTGGACTGTTGACAACGTCGAGCCACAGAGAAGACAACAACAAGAGCCTATCTCGCCTCTCTATCGCTCTAGCTCGGACCCCACCAAGCACGCTGATTCCATCAGCTTCGAGGACGGCGTGCTGGACCTTCCGAAACTCAACGGCACTCCGAGACGCTGGTTTACCACACGCGAGAAACCAAAGAATGGGCTCAACCCCGATGCTAAGGTGTTCAGCCTCACTCCCAAACGGGACGCCGTGAATCCAGTCATTAGCAAGTACAGCGGTCTGGCGCCCTCCATGATATCTGCACCTCTTCATCATCACCAGCTACATCACGGCCTCATGAACGGGAGCAGCCATGCGTACGACGCCCTTAATCCCACTGGTCTTCTCCACTTAGGTCACCAGCCAGCGTCGTCACATACCAGCAGCTTCCTCCGTGCGTTTGCACCTTCTCCTGAGGAGCGCGAGGCGTTGCAGCGTGCCCTGGGAGGATCCGCAAACACCAGTCTGGAGAGGTTGCCGAGTCTTGGAAGCATCCCGTCCTCCCCAACGCAGATCCACACCGACGCTGTTTCACTCGGCGGTGATCAGCACAGGAAGGGGATTCCAGGTTGGCTGCAGTCCTTGCAGCTCCCGCTAAAGAGAAAGACGAATTTTAGCCCTTGGGATGACGAGGTAGCGGAACCGGTGGGGTCGAATACAAGTTCTTCGGGGCTTCGTGCTGTGGGGTCGAGGTAGTTCATGTTGCGGTGAAGTGTTAGAACTTGAAGATGAAGTTGCCGGGTCTTCTTGTGTTGTCGTTTTTGTTTCTTGTCGCTCTGTTCTCAGGCTGTATGGCTCTGACGCTTGTTCTCGCGTTGGAGTCGTGTCAGTCTGTTCTTTCGAGCAGGTTACGTGGCTTTCTTCTCTTCCTTCCTCAGCGTTGCGGGTGCGGTCGTGTTGGGCCTCGCTGCGGTCAGGCAGTTTTTTCTTCCCTCTTCTGTTTCAAATCATAATTGTGTAATTACGAACTGTCGTGGGGCAATGTGCCCGCTGAGTTCGAGAGTAGTCTGGTTTGCCAAAGGTTGTCTTGCGCTGCGCTCGGGGAAGACCAATGTCTTTACATTTTCTTCTCTGTTCTTTCCTCAAGTCGAAGCTTCCACCTCCCCTCCCTTTATCCATACGTTCTCTCTTTCTCAGTGTGTACTTGTTCACGTCTGATGACGATATATCTATTAACCCAAGAGATGCGCTTCTCTCCTCCTGCTGCGTTTGACGTTCATCGAGCTTGAGCATGTACCTGAATTGCTTGGAGGGTGATGCGGGCCGAAGAAAAGCGCCGGCGACTGGGATGCGGGGAAATAATCACATGTATGGGGATTTACAGTAGCGTTGTACTTATCGTGATGCAGCCTCTGGGTTGTCGCCCCCCATGGCACCAGCCTTTTCTAAACTTTCCAGGCCAGGCCCACTCGTCGCCTTATCCGCTCTCCTCATAATCCGCTCCCGACTTCTCGCCCTTCCCAGCTCCCTTGTCTCCAAGGCGAAAAGAAAGCAGAAGCTCACACCCGCAGAGCTCAATACCATCCTCCAGCAGCTGTACACCACGAACGATGATGGTGTCAAGCAGATTCTCGTTCCGTATCAGAACCGGGTGTCAAACTACTCGGTGCACCCTGTTTCGCCGGAGAAGCTAGCGAGGGACGCGCGGAAGTTCCCGTTGGCGACCACGAAGTTCAGCAAGCAGGCTCTAGCAATCCTCCGGATCGTCGTGTTCCCAACGTGGTGGTCGAAGGAGTCCACGATACTTGCCGTTCACTCGTTCTTCCTGGTGCTCAGAACTGTGCTAAGCTTACTGGTGGCTAAGCTGGACGGGAGGATTGTCCGTGACTTGGTGCGTATAGGTTCTCATGAAAGAACGTCAGATGTATTCACTCTTGTTCCTCACATAGGTCAGTGCTAATGGCCCGGGGTTCTTGCGGGGACTTGGCTTGTGGTTTGCACTGGCAGTACCCTCTGCAATCACCAACTCCATGGTATGGTACGCCTCATTGTCCAGCCTTTTATTTGGCTCAATGGCATCGACAGATCCGGACATTGCAAACCTCACTATCTCTTTCCCTGCAAACGAAACTCACAAGATACATCCACGACCTGTATCTCTCACCGTCACCTTCACTACGATACTACCGCAACAACCTTCAAGGTGTGGATCAGTATATCACTGCCGACATCGAGGCGTGGAGTGAAAGCGTCGCTGGACTATAGTACGTACAACGACATTCATCTCGAGTCGGACTAGCGCTAACATGGTTTGCTCAGTGGAAATATCCTCAAGCCCTCACTGGATCTGGTGATCTTCACGTCGCAGTTGTCCAAGTCTCTGGGCTTCCGGGGGTCGGCGCTACTTTTCCTGAACTACTGGGTAACGGTGCGAATTCTACGTGCTGTCAGCCCAGGTTTCGGACGCTTAGCTGCTGTAAGTCGATCTCGCACACAAGTTCCACGCAGCGGGCTCATGGGTTCTTGCACATACTAGGTCGAAGCTCGCTTGGAGGGCGAATACAGGGCTGGTATGGGGCGAGTCGGCAAAGAGAGCGAAGAGGTCGCGTAAGTGTCCTTTCTTTTTTCTGCCCATTCGACGGCCTCTCTTAGCACAATCTGCAGATTCTACGACGGTGGTGCTCGCGAACGTGATATTCTCACCCGTGCATACCTCAAGCTCATCAGACATGTGAATTCAATATACAAGGTTAGTTCGCCACCAGGCACGACGAATCAAAAGGCTTGGGTATTGACGCAGAGCACCAGATTCGCATAGCGTACGAGTGGACGGAAGACTACGTGATCAAGTACCTGTGGTCGGCCGCTGGATATGGGCTTATTGCCGTCCCGTTACTCTTCACGCGCGCCAAGAAGGCACTTGGGGATAATACTGACGCGCTTCAGGACGTGAAAGCAATCTCCGCACCTGTTCTCGACACTGTTGAGGCCGTGGTCCCCGATGCTTTGAAGGTCGATGCTGTTGCCGGACGAACGGAGAGTATGTAAATCCCTGCTGTTTTCTGATGATCAGCCTTCTTACGGTGTACACAGCATACATCTCGAATCGTCGTCTCCTTCTGTCACTCGCTGACGCAGGAGGCAGGCTCATGTACGCCTACAAGGACATCCTTGAGCTGGCAGGCTTGACGAACCGCCTGTACATGCTCCTTTCCGGCCTCCACTCTATCTCCATGGCTGGCAATGTCGAGCCCGTCGTCATCGGAGACCACTTCGAGCTCAACCACGTCGACATCACGATCCCTACAGATACCTCTCTGCCGCAGGAAGCCAGTGGCGATAGCTCACCCAGCCAGAGCGCCCTGGTACCTACTGGCGAAGCACATGTCCTCGTGAAGGATCTCTCCTTCTCAGTCGTAGAAGGCGATCACTTGATGATCACCGGCTCGAACGGTGTCGGCAAGACCGCTATTGCTCGAGTTCTTGCTGGGTTATGGGACGCCCAGCTCACTCCTTCAGCTTCTTCTTCGACAGCGGAGAAGTCGATTCTCGTTCGACCATCATCCCTCGTCATCGTACCGCAACGAGCCTACATGACTGCAGGCTCTCTCCTTGCCCAAATCATCTACCCTCACTCGTACCCTCAATTCTTGGAGCGGTACAAAGGGGACGAGGCGACTGGGATCGTGGAGCTCCAGGCTATTCTGGAGGCGGTGGCTCTTGCATACCTGCCTACCCGAGAGGGCGGCTGGAATGTCAGGAAGGAGTGGAGAGACGTGTTCAGTGGAGGAGAGAAGCAGCGGGTGGGTCATCCTCTCTTATTTTAAGGCTCTCATTCTCACATCGCTTTTCGTAATCCAGATGAGCTTGGCCCGCGTTTTCTACCACAAGCCGCGGTTCGCCATCTTGGATGGTTAGTGCACTTGGCATCTTGTGTCTGGCATTGATTGACGGTACTCTTTACATTTGCAGAGTGCACCAGCGCTGTATCGAGCGATGTCGAAGGCCGGATGTACGAGTACGCCAAGTCCATCGGTATTACCCTCATCACCATCTCTCTTCGGTGTGTTCTTCCATTCTTATTGGCTACCACTTGCACATACTTAATCGTCTATCAGACCCTCGCTCTCCAAGTACCACAAGCAGCTGCTCACCATCAACGGTGACGGCTCCGGCAGCTGGGCACTCTCCAGGACCGGTACGGAGGAGGAGCGTCTGGGCTTGGACACGGAGATCGCGAAGCTTGAGGCGCAACTCAACGATGTGGGAGACTGGGAGGCACGAGTGCAAGAGTTGGACAGAATGCTGAAGGTTACTGTAGAAGGAGAGGAGGCCTGATGTTGGATACGTATCGGACACTATGGGGGCGAGCTCTAGTGTATGTAGAGCACTAATATTTGCACCGTTGGTTTAGCGTGCATAATTTGTAGCAGGTATAAGATATGTGGTGAATGACAGACTACATGAATCGCAGTACTGCAACCATGCACTCTGGACACTTTGCGCGACGTCGACGCTTCTTTATTGGACGTGAAAGCTGACACTTTCACTTGTTAGGGAAGTGCAGTGAAAATCTGAAGCATCTTGCGGGATCACGTCTGCCAGAATTGCATCTCGCTTGGTCTTCAGATCTCTCAGGTAAAACGAGCGAATGGTGAGCAAACATGTGTTGTATTGCACAAGTAGGTAAGAAGAAAACGGAGCAACAAGACTGGAAAGGACAAGATAATAAATGACAATGAAGAGGGTATGGAAACTGCGGGCAGGCAAGTACAAAGCAGGCCAATGCAGAGTGTCCTTATTGCGTGTGCGTGAATGAATACTTGTATGAGATGATGCAGGAACATGGAGAGCATGGACTGAAAGACAAAGTCCCAGAGAAGGATGATACAGAACGAAAAAACGAAGGAGGACGGTATTTGCATGGTCAAGTAATGGTAAAAGAGCGGAAGAAAATTTGGAATCATGGTGTTGTCTATGCTTGTGGTACTGGGGCGACATTTGGCGCACAAATGCTATTCGTGCTTCTATTTCGGCCCAGACAGTGTGAAGAGAAGCACGGCACCGCACACCAAGGATCACAAGTATGAGGCATTGTGGGCATGTATAAAGCAGCAGTCGCCGTTAAGACACACAGCACTACGCACCACTCCGTGCCTGAGCACACTCCTGCAAGAGAGACCAGCCCTCATCCACCCTACTCTTCCGCATACAAAGATCACATCATCAAAGAACAGAGCATAAAAATGGCGACGGGGATTGGCCGGAGAGGGTATAACAGCAGTAACAGGTTGGAGTAGGGCGGCTACGGCTGGACTATGATGATCATGATGAATGTGGGCGAAATGAGCGAGTGACATGAGGATCGATGATGGACGGTTGAAGATCCCAAAAAAGCGCGAAACCCCCGAGTGACCGGGCCACTCAGCGCACCGTCCGTTCATGGCTGAGTTGCAGAGAGAGAACGTCGGTTACCGCGCGCCGTCGAGGACAGCACAGACGTCGTCGACCTGAGCGAGGTCGGTGAGGAAGGGGACAAGGTCGGTCAGCTCGGTGTCGTGTGGGTCGTTGAACCACGAGGAGACAGGAACGGCATTGTTCGGGTGGAAGATGTATGACGCTGGTGAATTGTCCAAAATGATGGTGTCCTGAATAGGGCGGCCGAGCTGGGAGAGGTCCTGAGAAAGCAAATACGTTAGGGGGGCTAACAACCGCGACGTGAAATGTGTTCTACCTTGACGTAGTTGCCCTTGTGGTTATAGCAACTTTCCCGGAACAAGCGGTGGGACACGACCTGGTGAATGTCGAGCTTGTCAAGCACCGGGTCCGCGTACTGAGCGAGGAAAGAAAAACAAGTACATCAGCCATCAACATGGGTGCAATACAACCAGGGACAAGCGGAATGAGCTTCGCGTACCTTGCTCAAACTAGCGGTGAATATCACCACTTCGTAAATCTCCCCCATCTTCTTCAGGAAGTTATCCACGCCGGGACGCTTGATAACATACACATTGTGCCAGTGGAATTCAATCTCGACAGGCACGACGTAGTCAGCTTGGGATATTGACTGTAGGGAGACTGTTAGAGAGGAAGCGATGATTAGCATAAACCACATTACCTTGAAGCTACTGTGAACGAGCGTCTCGTCAAGGTCCAACACAAGGCATTTCCTTCCCGCATGGTGAGGAGCGATGGGCGGGAGCAAAGGCCGTGGAACGCCGTCCTACCGAAGCATGAGCATCAATATCCCAATTATTCCATGACGGACGTCAAAGCGCACTCACCGGCCCAATAGTGATCCCATTCCCGCCGTTCATAATCAATAGCTCCTCTTCGTCGTCCTCATCGAGAGGATGCTCATCTCCATGCTCGTCGTCGTCCTCCGTGAAATCACTTCCATCCGTGTCGGCGCCGTCCAACGCGGTTGAGTCGCGTGAATGACGACGCGAACGGTGAACGCTTGAACCGGAGACAGCGGAACCAGGGGGCTGAACAGCACCGGACGTAACGCCCTCCGTCTCGCTGTGGGGAAGTAGCTTGGAATTAGGTGAAGGAGGTACAATCACCTCTGCAATGGACTCAGAGCCCGAGGAGGAAGCTGAAGCAGCAGCGGAAGAGACGGGTATATTGACAACAGCAATGGGCAAGGGGATAGTGGCTGAAGTCGCGCCGGTGTCGTTGTTCTTCTGCTCCGAGGGTGAAGAGGCTGCGTCGGTAGTAGACGGAACCTTCGTGGATGCTTCGGCCTGGGAAGAAGCGATAGATGGCTTCTCCTTCTCCTTGTCTTGCTCCGGCTTGCTCTTGGCGGCGGTAGCAGCAGTGCCAGAAGCTGGGTTGCTAGGTGCCTTCGCCGCAGATGACTTGCTAACCTCGTCTCCCAATTCTGTCGGGTGGGCAGGGGAGGGGCCTATGCATGGTACGAGTTTGCGGAAAAATCGTGAGACGAGCGACGGCTTGGGGGAAGCTTTGGAGGTGGAATGTGTGGTGTCTTTGGCGGTGGTGGTGGAGGACGCCATGGCGCCGGTGGTCGTTGACCCAGAAACGTTGGCCTTTCGACGAGCGTCGGCAGCAGCGGATGAGGTAGCTGCGTCGTCGGTGGTGGGTGCGGTAGCAGACGGAGTAGCGTCCGACTTCTCTGGCTCTGGGCCGGAAGAGGGCTGACCTTCTGTCAGAGGGGTCTGATTGGGCCGGACGGAGGCACCGTTGAGCGGAGCGACAGTTGCACTTTTAGAAGCTTCCGAAGCAGGTGACGAAGGGCTTTCCGAGTGGTTGGCAGTATCGGTGGTGGGAATAGTTGACGCCGGTTCTGTTACTTTGTCCGCGCGTTCAGCAATTGACTTTGGGTCAGCAGACGAGTCGTGTTTGCTATGTGCCAGTGCTGAGCCGTTCATGGGTTTTGCTACGGATTGGGGGTCGTGGGGGTCGTTGGACTGGACGGACAGGGAGTTATTGATAATTAGCCCAGAATTTACGCTTCTGAGATGAGATGAAGGCACCTTTTCTTGTTCAAGAATTGGGTCTGGCATTAGAATATCTAGTGAAAGGACAGGAGATGGGCAGAGAAGAGGAAGAGGTATGAGGTAAGAGGTACGAAGCCCAGGGAAGGTAGGAGGAGAGAGAGAAGGGCTTTATTGATGGCAGCCTGCAACAAAAACATGCCTCAACACAGATCAAATTCCACAGAGTCCCCGGTGCTCGACCTTCTTGGAATATCCTGCAATAGCATCTATTGTCATAGTATCTACCAAGTGTCTATTGCCTCCAGGCTTCCTGCAATCTATGCATCTGGAGCGCATCGTGTTTAACACCGCCGCACCGCCGCACAATGTCCCCGAGGCCTGGCGACATGGTCCAGTGTGGTGCGTCGTGAGGCTAGCATACACAGAGAGCTTGTCGACGTCGGGCACATGAACAAGAAACATGGTGAACGACATTCCGATTGCCTACTCTAATCCCAGGAACCATCCGCCAAGTTCAAGCCCACGATATATGCCTCGTTCACAAGCCGTTCGACCTCCCATGCGTATGACAAAGAGTTAGCTAATCCCAACATTAGTCACCAACGACTCCTTTGCAAGCGACTTTGACGACGTCCGAACCTACAGGCACTCGTCTTCTAGGGCATCAGGGTTTCCATCGCAGTTTTAACCGACTAAATCGCTCAGGACACGCTCAAGACACCTGGTGATCACAGCGAGACATGGTTTCAAACGATACTAACTGCCCATAGCCACTACCCTGGTCCATTCGAGAAATGCAATAAAAAGAGAAGAAAAACAAAAGGAATCAACTGCAACTACGGTACAGTATCGTCAAGCCTTTGCGGTAGCAGGTTCTGCATTGTTGCCTTCCACCTTGCCCGCATCAGGATCGCCTTTCCTGTCCTGGCTACCCTCAAAGTCTCCTACGCCTCCCACCCCATTGCCCATTGGTGCAGGCGATGCTCCATTCGGGGTACCGGCAGGAAGTAATCTCGCATTCACAAGTGCTTGACGCAGTGAAGCGTTCTCCCCTCTGATGGCTGCGTTCTCTGCCCGTAGCTGCTCGACAAGCACTCGACACTCCTCCCACCTACGATTCGCCTCATCTGCGGACTGCAGAGCGGTTTCAAGCAGCTCAGATCGCGACTGCAGAAGCTTGACATGCCTATCATTTGACATCAACAACCCAATCTTGAGCTTCACAGAGGTGAGTTACTTACTGCTCTCTCCTCTCCCTGAACGCCCTTTGTGCTTTTCTGTTCTGCTCCGCCCGCTTGTTCGTGCTCAAGATGCGTCCACCATTCTTGGACGGATCATCATGGTCCCCATCGTCAGGGGAATGCGACATGGAGTCGTTGGCAGTTGGCTGGGGAGGTTGAGGTGGAATCATCGGTGGGGGAGCTCCTCCAGTGGAGAAGTCTGGTCCACCTGGGTGCATCTGGGGCGGGTACCCGTAGATGATGTGGGCGTGTGGCCCTGGATGCATGAGGGCATGGGGTGGAGGAAGAAGGTTGGGCATTCCGTGAATCGGGAAGGGGTGAGTTGGAGGGCCTGGTGGTGGTGGCAACGCATCCTGCTTTGTGCTTGGTGACATCTTGCGCTTGCGCGAGCGTGGTTGAACGCTTTCCGTCCCTGCTGCAGGTTGACTGGAGATGTTGGGAGATGTGGTAGAAGTTGTCGCGGATGAAGAGGCTGGTTTATTGGTGGAAGCCTCATCGGTGGTTTGAGTAACGGGATCATCGTGAAGTCGCATAGGCTGTTGGGCTTGCATTGCGGTGTGGAGGTTTGTAATCAAAAGATGTCACTGTAGCCGGCCAAACGCGGTCACCTTAATGAGCCAAACGTCACATGATCTCCACCCTAAGGCACGCAACATGCTGAACCGCAGACGCCGTCTTCACACATTGACGACAGTACTGGTATTATCCTCACCGTACACACGGAAAATATCTGACAAGAAAGAGTTGAATCGCTTGAGAATAAGGTCCATCTCGTTGACGACATGGGAGGGACAGGCGCCCATCAGTTTACCTGCCACTGGCCCAAACAAAGGTAAACACGGAGTTATCCCAAGCGCATGATCAGGTCACCCGCCACTGGCCCAAACAAAGGTAAACACCGAGTTATCCCAAGCGCATCATTACTCCATTGCCACCCCCACTTGGCTTTGGCTGCGATGGCAGACGTTCTGAATCTACGGAAGAGATTCAAACCGTCACGTATGTTTATGTTTCCAGGTCATACTTAGCCACACTCTCAATGTTTTTCTCAACTTTTCGTTCATCCAGCAACCCGAGGGCAGGACCCGGCCACAGACCATTCGCGCCCTTCTTTGGAGTCACAGTCCGCCGTCAACCACACCCCACCCCAACCCAACTCCCAACCTACACCGCCATTCTATCGCAGAAAATCAAAGGCACAGGCTGCCAGCTCTCAGTCAACTCTGCAGTCATCAATGAAATCCAAGCGATCTCGGAAGGCCATGTTCTCTGGCGTAATACGAAAGGTCGTTCCTTGCGTGGGCCCCTCATCGTACCACGCCCCCGCTCTTGACACTTCTGAGCTTCAGACCGGTACTCCAGCCGGCGCGTCGTCACGTCAGAGCTCTGAAAAGAACCTGGCGACTGGCAGCGCGGTCAACAACAATCCTACCCCCCATAACGACGGCACCGGTTCGCATGGGTCGCTCACCCCAAGTCGCAAGCAGCCCACACCCATCCCTATACCCACTGATGCGGACATGCAAGATGGGGACGTGATTCTTCCGCCGCCACCGTCGGCCAAATTGCTTCCGGAGGAGGAGACTGAGGTCGGTATTTCCATTGTGTCCCAAACCGAGCATGCACATTCAACCACATGCCAGCATGTCGAAGGGATAACCTTGAAAACTTGACTTCACATGCTCGGTTTGGATCAACCGCGTCATCGATGTACTGAACCAGACTTATCTTCGTTAGGGAGTGACATCTGGAGCCGTGCAGCCACCAGGATCGACCATACGCCCCCATGAGGTGGCCAAACACGAGGAGTCGGATGGGATGATAACAGAGGATGAGAACGACCTTATTATTGAGCACGAGACCGAGCAAGAGAAGGAGGATCGGCTCGTCAAGGCGGGTGGCAATGGGTTCCCAATTGGACCGGTGAGTGTCCTTCTGTCTGCCTTCGCTGAGGAACGACCTTGACGTGGATTACAGGATGGAAAACCAACACCCATGCTTCCTCCGTTGTCAGAAGCCCACAAAGGTCGCAAGTGCCTTGTTCTGGATCTGGATGAGACACTGGTCCACAGTAGCTTCAAGGTGCGGCTCTAAGAACTCGTCGATGGCGGCTCGTGCCTAATGACACTCGTTTAGCCAATACCCTCCCCCGACTTCATTGTGCCTGTTGAAATCGAGTCTTCCTGGCACCACTTCCATGTACTCAAAAGACCCGGCGTAGACAACTTCCTTCGTGAGATGGGCGAGCACTACGAGATTGTGGTATACACAGCCAGTCTAAGTAAAGTACGTGTTTTCATTTAACCACTACATTTGACTCGTCCGTTGACATACATCACCCACATCCAGTACGCCGACCCTGTGCTGGATAAGCTCGACATCCACAACGTCGTCACGCACAGGCTATTCCGCGAGAGCTGTTACTCCCACCGAGGCAACTACGTCAAGGTGAGTGTCATACAACATAGCTCATTTTTCATTCCAGACACGCGTTCTGACTGCTCATGCCCATGATAGGACCTCTCACAGCTCGGTCGCCCTGTCGAGTCGATGTTAATCATGGACAACTCACCCGCGTCCTATATCTTCCATACCCATAACGCGGTGCCCGTGTCATCATGGTTCAATGACCCTCATGATGCAGAGCTGCCAGATTTGATACCTTTCCTGAAGGACCTGAAGCACGTTGACGACGTCACGGCCATCCTGGACGGAGCGAGATAACTCGAGAGGCCTCCGCATAACGAGAGGATGCACGCACCAACCCAGTAACGCCCTCCTTGCCGACGCGTTGCACTCGCTACCTCAGTCCACCCTTGGTATATACCCTTCACGAGTCGCACAGGCCCTGCTTGCTGGCGAAGCATCTCTCCGTGATTGCGTCGTCTCTCTCTCCAGCTGCGCTCGCGCCTGTTCGCATCCCCTCTTTCCTCTCCTCCTTTTCTTTAAATATTGGGTGAACGGGACTTTCGCGTTGATACATGCATACCATTGCTTTCCATAGTTTGTTGTTGTCGAATCGGGTGCACCATACCACATACCACAATATCCCTCAAACACGCACACCATATCCCATTTCTTTCATTTCTCCTTTGATGTTGTTTCTCGTACAAGGGTCCGTTGCTGTCTCGCTGGCTGTGACACTGCTCGCACTCTTTCTGCTCCTCTCGCATGTGCATAGTAGTCCGTCGTCATCCTGCTTTCATCTGCCACACGTTCTCACTACCGCTAAGCTATTATTTACGTTGTTTTCTTCTGTCTGTGCATTTTGTCTGTGGCTCTCTTTCTACCCCCATCATGGCTCTGGCGACTCTTGCAACAAGGTTCATGAATGCATTAGTACCTACACACTTGTTATAAAGCTACATGTTGGTTGTGACGGCCTCGGCATAAATTATTCTTGCTGCTTAACCTTAGGCCCGCGCGTTCTGTTCTTGTGTGAAGCTCTCCAGCAACGCGCAGAGCACCCATGCAGCAACAGTCTAGCGTTTTGACGAGTCTCCGAAGCAATGGTTACTCTGCTGCGGGCTTGAAGCCCTGGAAGTACTTCTCCCGGAAATCCTTGTGGGCCGGAACATGCGCTGTCTCCCCATCGAGCTCATCTACATCTTCAGAGGGTGCTTCGAACGTCGGAGGGTCATACGACTGGTTGGTAGTCTTGCGCAGAGTTATAAGCTAAAGAACATGGTCCATATTAGCGTTCGCAACATTGTTTGACAATCGGACGGGCACTCACCCTCCTTCCCCAGGAGCCAAAGTCCTGCAGTGAATTAGCGACCACTTCCATGCCCTCGCATAACATCGTGCGAATATCGACCGCTTGATAGTCCTCGTTCACGGTAGGCAGGAAGAACACCAGGCGGCCTCCGGGCCTGAGAAGGTAGCGTGCGAGAAGGACGAGGTCGGAGGCGAGGTTGGACAGTTCGTATGGTTTGGTGGGTGGGATGTAGGGAGCGGAGTCTCCTCTGGTTGATCGACTTTGGTGAGCGAGACGCGAGCTGAGGAAAGATGGAACTTACGGGCGGAGGGCGCCTACTCGTTGAGAGGAAAGTGATGCGATGTGCTTCTCAGTGGGGGGCTTCTTACGCCCTAATCGCTTGGCTCCTGCTCGAACACCGTCTAGAAGTAACGTCAGATAAGGACGGGAGAAAACCCTTGTGTACGACGCACATGGAGGGTCAGTCACTATAGCGTCGAACAGGTCGCCGCATCTCCACGGATTGTGTGTGACGTCGAAAGTGCAGAGGTCAACAACTCGGGCAGCAACTCCATACTGCGCCGCTGCACGGAAGACACCGGCTTGTTTCTCTAAGTGATATGATCAGCATAAGTGCACCTTAGATATCTGCTACATGGGCTGACCTTTACCCCGCATCTGACGTCCATCTATATCAGAGCCGAACATTTGCGCGCCAAAATGGGCTACAGTCTATTGATTCCAACTCTCAGGTTCTGGGCTCTGTGAGTTGATACAGAAAACCAGCTGCTCACATACGCCATACTGCCAGTGCCCATGAAAGGGTCGTAGACGAGCTTGCCTGAGGACGCCTAAACACTTGCGTCAGACAGAGGGGTGGGTAACACAAGGAAGGTAGCTGACCAATGTTTGGTTGGCCATGAGAAGAGAAATCTCAGCCTCCATGCTTGTGTTTCCATAGTAAACGCGCTTTTTCACGTCGAATTTGGCTGCCAGACTGCGCGCGGTGCCCTCTACTAGCTAACGATATCGTGAGATACAGTGCGAAATAGACAGCGCTTGAACGTACCAACCTCCCAAAGTAAACCTGTTTGAAGCGGTTGGGTTGCTCATGCTTTCCTTCAACGTTTGCAACCCGCGAATCGTCTGTTCGGAGTCAGCGTTCCACCGCAACAAGATGTCAGATACACGGCGTACATTCTTCAAAAACCGAAAGAATGATATCCGGAGTCTTCAGATCGATCTTTCCCGCAAGTGCCATATAAGAGAAGCTCTCTATGATCTCGCGCTGTTTTTGGGCTGGCAGAGAGCACTTGAACCCAGTCACAGTGAATTTGAACGAAGCGTCCGCTTGGTGCTGGATCCACTCTTGCTTGTTGGACCGAACGGCAGCGTGTAATTCATCGTATGAGGAGCCTTGAGCGTAGAATTCGCAGACGGATCTATAGAGATATCCACCATGCCTTAGATTTCAGAGGCAAACGAACGAAGTAGATGATTGAACAGACTTGATCAAGATACAGCGGCTGGCAAGTAAGATAGCATGGTCCTGGTGTTCTAGCTGAACAACCATGTAGGGCCTCGTAGGTTCTGGTTGGTCTGGAAGCCCTATTGAGAAGCCATGGAGTTCGGCAACGGATAAGAGCTCTGGAATGCGAAAGTCATAATGTGCTTGAGCGAAGATTATAAGATATCGCGTCTGTGGCATACTGAAAGTTCCACTACTTTTCGCACGTGCCGAATTCCATTCTACCAAGCCAGCTTGACCGTGCTGCCACCTGTATCTCTGCGTTTCCCCTACATAGACGAGCTAGCTTCTGGAAATCTACCATGGCTAAGAAGGCCGCCCAATCTCAGCCCGCTGAGTCCACATCGGCCCAGTCGAACTCATCTACACCTTCGGCGACACTAACCTCAACCCTACCCCTCGAACACACAAAATCTGCGAGGACCCGGAGAGGTTAGTTCTAGTTCTGCCAGATTATAAAAACAGCTCAGCTCATGTTGCATGTATCAGGGCCTTCACCAGTAGTGAAATACTGGCTCGTGCTGTATAATCTGCTATCTACATTGGGATGGGGGTACATACTCGTCCAAACCGTAGTCCACCTCCTCGACCTTGACGGTTCTGCAACGGCCGTCGCCACAAATTCTCAATCCGCCGGCACGCTGTCCCAGCTAATTAAATCGTTACCTTTCGTCAAGTCCTCGCCATACCTCAAGGCGGCGCTAGGTCTGGAAAAGCACCTCCCTGCTGCGTTGGTTCCACTGTATAGGCGAGCAGCGACAACATACGCGCGCGTCGGTGTGGTCACCACTGCTGTACAGACGTGTGCTTTGTTGGAGGTTGTGCATGCAGCTTTAGGCTGGGTGCGCAGCCCCATCCAAACCACCGCCATGCAAGTTGCCAGCCGGCTCATGCTTGTTTGGGGTATAACTGAACAATTTCCCGAGGTATGTGTCCTCTTCGTTGCACTCTCACCTTACTTATGGACATCTGCATGGGCAGTCTCGCACGAACCCCCTCTTCGCGTCCATGGTCTTCGCCTGGTCATTCACCGAGGTCATTCGTTATTCGTTCTACGCCCTCAACCTGTTGGGCATGGAATCCGACTTCCTCACGTACCTTCGCTACACCACGTTCTACGTGTTGTATCCTCTGGGTGCCGGATCTGAGGCCTTCCTCATGTATTCCACCCTCCCCAAATCTTCGCCAATTCCCAGCTTCCAGTCTTGGACTAAAGGCCTTTGGAAGCCGACAGACTACGTCAGAGGAGCGCTCTTCTTGATTTGGTGGCCAGGTACGACATCCACCCTTCGGTCTTTTCACTCGCACAAAGATTGACAGTTCGCCCTCGTCTAGGCTTATATGTCATGTACACGTACATGATTAAGCAAAGAAGAAAGGTTCTGAGCCCTTCTGCAGGGAAGCGTCTCGATGGCAAGAAAGCCATCAAGGAGTTGTAAGCTGGCCTGACCTCGGTGTACTCGTTCTTACTTCACGGCCTTTTGACACCAATATCATCTTCCCAATTCCAACCACGCCAATGCGCACGATGCAACACTGGACACGTTCAAGTTTTGGCCCGCTGTTTTCGCAGTCGAACTGGACTTCTGGAGTGTTACTAGAGCGAAAGCTATCGATCTCTCTCTCTAAATGTTGCGCTAGCGGTATGGAGCTGCGTATAGAAGTCGTGACAATGACTATTTCCATGGTTTACAGCTCGTTTTCTTCGTTGCAGCTTTGGCAATCTAGGGTGACCGCGTGAAGCTGCTGACCACTGGCTTGCACAAGTATACCACCGATGTCGTTGCCAACAGACTTCATCCTCACTCTGTGTACAAAGGATGTTGTTGGCGAGGCACAATCGTATACCACAAAAAAACAGGAGAAACAACTAGCAGACTGTACAAGATCTCCTACGGGCGGCTATTTACAATGTTAACGATACTTACTATGGGTAAAAGAGAGATTGCTGAAAAATCAAAGGTACTGTATTTCCGGGCTGGAGAACCCCCAAAGTTTGCAACAAGAACACGGACTAGGTCATCTCCACGTCCCCTTGTTTCTCCGGGGCAGCCTCGACCTTCGCCTCATCCGACTTTGCAGCGGGCTTCTCGTCATCATCCTTCATGAACGCGTCCAACTCCTTGTCCAGATCCTCTGCAGTCGCTGGCTTCTTGGATCGTTTCGCCGGGGCAGCGGCAGCAGCGGCCCCTCTTCGATTCCGGATAGGTCCTGCGGTCCGTCTGCAAGGTATACGCATAAGTTCACAGTTGTAACATTTTGCAATTGGGATGCTACTCACTGAGGTGCCTTGGACTTGGGGACGGACATGTCGTCTTTGCTCAGTCGATCCAGTAAAGCTGGTTTCTGCACTCTGTTGAGAAGCGACGCAGTGCTGGGACCGCTAATAGATCGCTTCGCTGGTGGAGGAGTGTCATATACCACGTGCATGGGCTGTCCTAAATGCAAAAGATATGAGCGAAGGATTTGGATAGAAGGGAATTGATAAAGACGAACCTTTCGCCAGAATCCCGTTGAACTGGTTCTTAGCCTGAGTAGCCTCGGCAATAGACGAATACGTGCAGAAGGCTACGCCTGACGACCGACCGCTTTTATCGTACTGAACTCACAGGTAATCGACCACAGCGAATAACCAAAGAGTGAGCAGGACCAGCGAAAGAAGGTAAAGAGGACGCGTATAATGTTCAGGGCGAGGTGCTTTCGTGGCTGATTCGGAGGCTTCGTACCCTGATTACTGGCTCTTTAGTAAGTGTACCAATCTGACCGAATATCGTCTGGGGAACAAGTTAGAATCAAGTCATGCATAGCAATGCGACGGCGAAACGAGGTTGAGCTGGAACATACGGTGAGATCCTTGGCTGTGACTTCGTAGTGCAGGTTGGAAACCATGATCTTGTTGTTGGGGAAATGCGTTCCTTTAGAAAGACCCGCCAAACCGTTTCGTGGACCAGTCGGTGCTCGCTTTGCACCGGGAGCCAAGTCGTGCTCCCAGCGACCGTCTTCTGGGGCGCTGGATGGGGCAGGCCTCTAATGTAAAATAAGCGGGCGGTAGTTTTGGCATGGCTATCAACGCACGCTGTAGGGCTTGGTCGTTCGGCGGTTGGAGGCAGACATTATTGAGCGTTAGGGCACCAGTGACGCGGTGATGGTCTGAGAAAGAAGGAGGTGTGGCTGTGTGGCACGACCGACCGCACTGATCAGCGCGCAGCCTTCCTCCTCACAAACGGGCTTAGAGCTACAGAACTTCACATAAGTAGCAAGGTCCACGAGAACCACATATATTTGGCTGTCAAGCATTATATAGAGGGTTCAGATAGGTAAACGAGCTCGAAAGTACGCAACATAGAAGTCAAAATGCGGTGCATGATGAATGGATATATGTAAGTCAGGCATGATATCTGTACTGGCAGAGGGAAAACAGAAGCCAGAAAGAGGATAGCGTCAAAAGCGCTGGGTAGATGAGCCGTCATGAAGAACATTTGTCAGGTCATTAATATCAGGAGCAGGATATCCAAAAGAAGGTGGCTATATGGGTGAATCATTTCGTAGCGGCATTCTCTTCCATGAGTGTCGTGAGCATGGGCGGTTCTCATTTGCCGCCGCTGTTAGCTTGTACTTGGAGGGCCTTCTCTTTGAGAACGCTGGGGTAACTGTTCATGAGATGAGCGAGCGGCCTTAGCTCTTCTTCGTCTAGTAGAGCAATGGTGATTTTGGGCTAAAGATCGTGCATCAGAATCGGTTGGAACATCCCAGTCTTTCAAGAAACATACCGCGCCCTTGATCCCAAAGGCTTTGATGACCTTGAAGCTGAATGACGTGCGGGTTATTAGAACAGTTTAAAGGATAAAAGAGGCGAACTTACAGCTTGTCGCCAAGTTTCTGCTTCTGCAATTGAACACTGAAGCCAGAAAGGGAGTCGACAAACTCGTCTGTCGCTTTGACCACTAGCGCATCTGCCTTCGGGAACCCAAGAGAGCTAGCGGGGGCGGAGCCAGCAATTTTGACGACCTCTGCAGCTGAGAGCTTCGCCAAAGTAGCAGCGGTATGAACCTGGCTACCTGGTGTGCTAGGTACTGGAGATGCAGCAGCTGAAGCGCCTTGGGAGGATAAGTCCGGAGTTCTGGGTGACTCCTCTGCGACTCTGGCAGACGTCTTATTTTTGGGGGTAACAGGGGCGGCGACTGGAGGAGCAGGTTCTTCATCGTCGCTCTCCAAAACCGCCTTGGCATCAGCCAACTTGGATCGAAGGATCTCCGCGTTGAACAGACAGAGCGCTCTCTCCCTTTTAGGGAGGCTCATCAGCAGTTCTGTCAGCTCCTCCTGCTTTGAAGACTCCAGTCTGGAGATGGCCACCATCATGCGGTCACGCTCCGATGCTGGTGGGACAGACCCGGAAGGAGATGAAGTACGAGGAGGAGTCGAGGACGTGCTGACGGATATCGGGGTGGAAGGGTGCTCCGGTGCGCTAGCAGTAGCATTGAGGTAGGTGGAGTCCTGCAGGGATGATCTTTGCGAAGCATCCGCCGAAGGTGATCGGGACGCTTCCTGGGGAGGCGAGGCTTTTGGTTTCGATTGGATGAGCTGAACTTGGACTCTCAGCTTGTCGGTGTTCTCCAAGCTATCCACAATGTGTCCCAGGGTGAGGTTTGAGAGCTGGTCAACCACAGAGTCGACCTCGTCGACTGGAACGGTTTCAAGCGCTCTGACGCGCCTGTTGAACTCTCCTGCGAGGATCTCCTTGCGCACAACCGGAGAGAGACCGACAAGGTCGTCAAATCGTAGGGAAACGTTGAGAGTTCCAGCAACCGCGGCCTGTGGGAAGTTCAGCGACTACCTGGCATCGTCAGAAAACACGTACGTTATAATAGCTTCCCGAGCCTCGACGACCACGATCATGTCGATCGTGAGTGGGTGATCCCAGCTGGGCGTAGCTAGCACGTGGACTGTGCCATCCTCCGAAGCTCTCTCCACCTTCGCTGACAGTGGGACTGGTGGCACCGCTAGTATTCCTTGGGTGGCCAGGGCTCCCAAAGCGCTGGGCAAGTTTCTCCTGACGAAGGTTCTTCGGCTCATGAAGGCGTACGACGATTTGCTTGGAGCCCAATAAGGCGCCGTTCATTGCGTGCAACGCAGCGGATGCTTTTCTACGTATCAGCCATGGGGGCATGGAGCAGGCAATAACCAAATTTACCTTGGTCAGGACTCTGGTACGAGACAAAACCAAATCCACGAGATTCGCCGGAGTCTGTGCGCATGACGCGAGCACTAAGGCGGGTCAGAATTGCACATCAACGCGCAGCAAAATGAGTAGAGCGTACCTCACGATTTGACCGAACTAAGCGCGACCGAGAGTAACTTAGAGAGAGTAGACAGATTCACAGACCCGAATGGTACATACATGACGGAAGTGCGAGAAAAGGGCATTTGAGTCGATTTCAGGGTCCAGATTCTGTTGATGTATGGTCAACACGCGCTCGTAAGGGAATGGCTAGCGTCCAGCACCTTGCAGAATAGATTGCAGGGATCAATCAAGCCGCTGTGGCTCGAGCCAGGAGGAGCGATCTGCACTTGCTGCCCCGGCCCGTGAACAATAGAAGAGACGGACTGTCGTGGGGAACGGTATGGGTTGCTACGCGTGGGCGACCCGGGAGAGTACTAAATGAACAGCGAGAGAAAACACGCGTCAGTAACAACACCAGCAAGCTATTGCGCGAAAACGATGTACCTGGGCCGGATACGAAGCGACAGACCCCGAGGGAACAAATGACGGGGCATTGGTGTTGAACTCGGTGGCCCCACTCACTGTGCGCCTAGATTGGTAGATCTGGACGGCAATATTTGTTCCATCTACATCAGCACAGTGCAGTGCCTCCTCTGCAGCTTGTGCGTGATCCTCCGAGAAGTACTCGACCATGCCCGTGTCTGGCCCAAAATGCGTGTGCCTATGGGCCGACATAAGGGGTCCGTAGGGACGGAAAAGGTCGAATAAGGCCACGTCCGTAAAGTCTTGTGGGAGATGCTTAACAAGACGCGGGGTAGCGGGAGCCCATGGTGATGTGTGGGGTGCTACACCAGGCGGAAAAGGCGATAGTCCGAGTAGGACTGGGGGCTGCAGATTGGGTATTGGCTGGGCCTGGAGGGTGGCCAGAGCGAGTTCAGCTACCAAACACAAGAAGAAGAGCTGAGATCAACATCATTGGAAAAAAGAGCGTGTCCAGGGTGTGTACCTTTCTCCTTCAATTTGAACTCGATTGTGCCGGATAAGAGAGCACCAGACCCGTCTCTATTAATTCTTGGTCTGAACGGTCCACAGTTGGCGAAGGCCATAGCGATATTTTCGTCGGTGACATGAGGAGGAATTCCAGAGACGTAAAGGATAGGAGGATCGGCCAAGAATGGGTGCTCCATCTCGGCGAGATGAGTTGGTGTTGGTTAAATCCAAAATGTAGTTTGCTCACACAATTGCCCTCCTAAATCAGCATCGCCGTCACATGTCAAAACTGAACTGAACAAGTCGTGAACCTTTCATTGATCTCCTCCATACACGAACCTTTCATCTACTTCCCTTCCATGGAACCGCTCATCGTCGATTGCGACGTCCTCGAAGCCGCAAAGGAGAATGTTCAGCCTCTAGCCGCTGGGAGGCGCGTAACAGCCCTTTCCGACATCCTTGCCACGCCTCATGCTAAGCGGGACGCCAAACTAGCTGCCACCCGTTCCAGGTTGAGGCTCAACGTACAGACGTCATTGGAAGACCAAGATGACGATACACTGGAGGCGTATTGCACTCTAGTCTACTGGACCCTCGAGAATTATCCCCAAGGAAATAGCGCCGAGTCCGGCTTACTGGAACTATTGGAAGAAGCGACCCGCGTGCTCAAAGACGACCAGCAGGGCAGGTGGAAGTCAGAGCTGAAGTACCTCAAGCTCTGGACTCTTTACGCCTCTTATGTGGAGAAGCCGACCATCATTTATAAGTTTCTTCTCGCCAACGATGTTGGTGTGGAACATGCCTTGCTCTACGAGGAGTATGGGAGTGTTCTTGAGCGAAACAACCGGTGCGTTAATGTCGACGTGTGAGGTGTCTTCATTACGTTTACTCAATTTTGCATTACCCTCCAGTCGAACACAGGCAGATGAAATCTTCCGGTTAGGGATCGCTCGTCAAGCAGACCCTTGCGAACGTCTCCAGAAGCGCTACAAGGACTTCCAAAAGCGCATGATGGTTTCGTCCCCCACGATCGGTTCACCACCCGAGCCTCCTGCACCACGCGCCGAATCCGTTATCACTCAACGCCCCGCGACAGATCGCAGAAGTCCTTTAGGAGAACAACATAAATCTCCCCCTACCCGCACAACACCCATTATTGCCCCATCAGCCGTTATTCCCTCCAGCTCCAGCTCAAATTCCCGGATGCAGATCTTCGTTGATCCAGCAGGAACCGCTGGCGATAGTAACGCGTATCCAGAGCTTGGAACGCGAAAGACGCGAGTCAAGGAGAACACGCGAGAGACAGGGAAATTAGGCGGCACGACGATCAAGCAAGCAGGGAAGACGAAGAGAATCGCCTCGGCGTCAGGTGCTTCCTCCTCCAAGATGGCGATTTTCAGAGACACTCCAGAACCACCCTCATCTGGTGCTGGCTCCTCCAAGATGGCAATCTTCAGGGACACCCCAGACCCGTCACCGCCTGCTGCCAGCTCCTCCAAGATGGCGATCTTCCGGGATACCCCAGTCGTATCTTCCTCTTCTTTCCCAACTCTGTCTCCAGGGATAGACCTAGCCAAACCAGCCGCCGCACCGAAGTTTGTTCCCTTCAGAGATGAGGTATGCTTCCTCTCAGCAATCGCAGCTCTCTTAACTGACTACTTTTCGCAGTCCGCCGAAATCCCTGTTCAACATTCTATGTTCAGCGAGACAGTCATGAAAGCGAAGGCAGCCGTCGAAGTCGCGTCCCAAGCAGAAGCTCTCAGGAAAGACCCACTTAAGAACTACACCGATCTAGATACCTCACCTTTGGAGGACGCCTAACTTTATCTTCCACATTCCATTTCCACCTCTATCACTGTAAATACCCTTCTTAGAGCTCGCTGATACACTTTTCACCAAATAAACTTGATTATACTAATATGCCCAAAAGGGTACCGAGGGGTAGCGGTTGTAAACTAAAATAATCCTGAAAACCCGAATATCGAACCTAAAGAGTCCATAGCGAAACAACAGGGCATCCGCCCACATTCACTCTCCTACATCAGGTCCTTCCATCCAGCCTCCTTGGTCTTCTTCACCAAACGCTTCACCTCTTGCGAACGAGCGCGAGTGGTGACCAGCAAGCAGTCCGGCATGTCGACGATGACCAGATCGTCGACACCGAGGCAGGTAATCAGACGGCCTGAGCCTGGGACGACGATTCCTCCAGCGGATTGCTCGGTTAGTACTATCGGGCATGTGTCAGCGAGGTAGACGGCGCCAATGAGGTAAGAGAAAACGCACCCAGAGAAGAGTCACCCAAAACGCGAGGCTGGTACGGCTCAGCGGGCAGCAAGTCCGCAAGGGATGAGAAATCGCCAACATCGTCCCAACCTGCAGGAAGGAATGAGGCTCAACGCAGAGCTCAGGGTTCAATGAAGTGACTAACCGAATGTAGCAGGCACGACAGCCACGCGACCCTCCATCGCAGCGGGCTCAGCAACAGCATTATCGATAGGTATTTTCTCAAGCGTTGGCCAGATCTCTTCGAGAACCGACTGCTTGAGCGATGGGTCGTCCCAGACATTAGCAATCTTCACAAGCCCGTTGTAAAGGTCGGGCTTGTACTCCTGCAGGAGCTCCATAAGGAAGCTAGCTTTCGTGACGAACATTCCAGCGTTCCATCGGTACTTTCCAGTCGCGATGTACGAGGCGGCAGTACGCGCATCTGGTTTCTCCTTGAAGCTTGACACCAATCGGGCATTCGGTGCGCCGCGAGTCTCCAGCTTGTCTCCCAGACGGATGTAACCAAAGGCGATGGACGGGTGGGATGGGGCAATACCGATGGTGACGAGGTAGTTTTGCTTGGCTACCTCGACCGCCTCCGCGACTGCAGACAAGAACGCGTCGTCGCCGGAAATCATATGGTCTGCAGCGAAAGATCCAATAACGGCGTCTGGATCGCGACGTTGGAGAACAGCGGCGGCAAGTCCGATGGCTGCCATCGAGTCCTTTGGCCCCGGTTCGCACAACAGGTTGTGGGGCAGTAGATCTGGCAGCTGCTCGTGGATGGACGTGACGTGGGCAGGCCCGGCGACCACGGTGGTGCGCGACGCAGAGGTCAAAGGGAGCAGACGGTCCCATGTCGCTTGGATCAACGAGCGACCTTTGAGGGTGAGATCGAGCAGGAATTTGGGGTGTCCCTCTCGCGAGAGAGGCCATAGGCGAGTACCGGCGCCTCCTGCGGGAATCACAACGTAGAATCCGGGTATTTCACGGCTGATTGGAAGGGGAAAGCTGGAAAGGGCCCGACTGTCTAAGGGCAAGGGAGATGGCACCTGGATCGTTGTAGGAACTGCCAGGCTGGCGACGAAGGAAGGAGTAAGGAATGGAGATCTTGCGCGAGGTTGGGGGCTCCCAGGTCCAGTGGGTGTCACGAAGCCTGACGTGCCGCTTCCAAAACCTAGCCGTACGCTGTTCGCCTATCAAAACATGTTAGTTGGTGTTCACAAAGGGGACTGAACTGCGCGTTACCAGAAGACCCTCTCGAACTTGACGCTCGAGGCTCGTATTCGCTTGCCTGAGATCCGAACATTCCTGCCTCAGTTCAGCTATCTCTGAGTGCTGTTTGCTCAAGCAGGGTCAGCGCTGGCATGCATTTGTGGCCCCTTGCTGGTTACATACCGACTTGGAGACGGCATCGAGGATTTGCTGGAACATGCCCTGGACACCCTGATCATTGGGCGATGGGACAAGACCGTTATGGGAACCTTGGGAGAAGGACATGAGAGGGTGAAGGAAGTTGCTGGCAGCTACAAGCCGGAGGCACGGTGCGTTGTGCAAGTGTTGTGTGAACGTGGACGGACGGAAGAGCAAATATGCTATTCAAAATCACGGCGATCACTTTGACCCTTGGATTCAAACGGCAATGTCAGTCCGTTCTCCTGCACTATAACTCCTTCCAGTGCACTTGAAGCCACGTTCAAAGCCACGTAGAGATCCCTCTCGGGCGTTTCTTAGGTTCTGATTTGTTGGAGGTGGTGTAGCCGCACTGGTTTGTATCAACGGTATCTGCAATCTGCGGTCGAAAAGTGGTGTTGAAGAGCGCATTGGTGGCGCACGCACACTGCCGACCTCGCGGAAGCGCGTCTACGAACTCCAATCACCTCGCGGACGCACCCCTGTTCAGTACACCATGCACTGTATCCGGTTTATTGGCGCCCGCTCAGAACGAGATACTTACGGAGTATTTAGCATGCACTGGACACGGTGCTGAAGTCGGAGCAACGTCCAAACTGTACCGCATATTCGGACAGCTCATGCCCCGTCGCGCGCTTCATACTGCGAACACACTGTCCAGGATCTGGACTGCTGTTCTTCCAGAGCAGAGAAAGCGCAAGAGGAAGCTGCTACCGCTTGAGTTACACTGGATACGATCTTACCACGGACCAAGCCGTGGAGTCTGGTACTTATCAACTTAGGACCCAGAATCATGAGAGGCTGTCCCTGAGCCTTGGGAGGTTCACTGGATATTATTAATGTCGGGCCTCGGCCATCCACTACAGACACCACGAGTCAGCGCGATAGTCTCGATAACGAGCTCAGCAAGCCACGAACACTGCGTCGGGCTCCGGCCTCCCACCGTTTGTCGCGCCATGTTTTGATGTTTACACCATGAGCAACGTGAACGAGCACCCCGCCGAGAGATTATACACTCTCCACGGTCGTTTCTGCTATGTGCTAAGCCTTTTTGTGCCGACGATAAACTTCAAATAAAGATCGCTTCACATCCCAATATTCATTCCAAGTTGAAGAAATTCTTGAAAGAAATCCAGATGCCTGCCCCTACACGTGATCGTGTCCATAATGATGGGACCATGCCAGCTCAGTGAGCTGCCCCGCCAATCGGCCCATTTCTAAATTGACGCGAAGCAAACCATTCTCAAAAAAATATATAAACCTGCCTAACCCCTTCACGCATTTTCTCCATCCCCTTTCACTACACTCCCTTTTCTCCTCCTCGCCCCTTTCTTTTTGCTCCAATGGCTCAACCTACTGCTCAAGCTGACGGCCGTCAGGGTCAGCGCATTGACAACTACACCAAGTTCTGGAACCAGGACATGTCGCAAGAAGTGAGCGCCGACACGGAAAAGCGAAATGAGAGCTACACCGACGTGGTAAACGGTCCGTCTCCTATCACTACAACTTGTCCTGGTATCCTAAGCTAAACGAAGCAAACAGGTTACTACGACGGTGCTACCGAGCTGTACGAGTACGGCTGGTCCCAGTCCTTCCACTTTTCCCGCTTTTACAAGGGCGAGGCATTCCACGCCTCCTTGGCCCGCCACGAACACTACCTCGCCGCCCAAATGAACCTGAAGCCGGGTATGCGAGTGCTCGACGTCGGATGTGGTGTCGGAGGACCGGCACGGGAGATCGCCCGCTTCGCGGACGTTACCATTGTTGGGCTCAACAACAACGACTTCCAGATTCAGCGCGCACGCAAGTACACCAAGCAGGCTGGTCTGGAGGACCAGGTCTCCTATGCCAAGGGCGACTTCATGAAGCTTGCTGAGCAGTTCGGCGAGAACTCCTTCGACGCTGGTAAGTCGTGAGCTTGTTATTACAGTGGATGTGCCTTGCTCACAGTCTGTTTTAGTCTACGCCATCGAGGCTACTGTCCATGCCCCTTCGTTCGAGGGAGTGTATGGCGAGATCATGAAGGTTCTCAAGCCCGGAGGTGTCGTAAGTTGTCCCTCTTCCATCCACACTCCCGGTCCTTATACGTCCTTCCTAGTTCGGTGTCTACGAGTGGGTCATGACCGACAAATGGGACCCATCCATTCCCGAGCACAAGGAGATTGCTCACCAGATCGAGTTCGGCAACGGTATCCCCGAAATGCGCAAAAAGGAGGTCGCCTTCAACGCTCTCAAGAAAGTCGGCTTCGAGGTCCTGCATGAGGAGGATCTCGCTGACCGACCAGACCCCGTCCCATGGTACTATCCTCTCGAGGGTGACATTTGGAAGGCGCAGACCGCCTGGGATTACATCACCGTGTGGAGGATGAGTTGGAGCGGAAAGCTCGTTTCCCACAACTTTATGAAGCTCGCCGAGTTCGTGGGTTTCCTGCCGAAGGGTACCTGGAGCGTCGGCGAGGCTCTCAAGGTCGCTGGTGATTCGTTGGTTCGCAGTGGTCAGAAGAAGGTGATTTTTTTCTCTCCATGTCTTCTCGCTCTGTCACTGATCCATTTGTGTCGACAGCTTTTCACCCCCATGTACCTCGTCATCAGCAAGAAGCCGTCGAACTGAGCACACTCTCATGTACCTTGATACCCTCGATAGACTTCGGACTTACGTCCTTCCATCCACATTAGATTAGAATATAGTAAAAGCTTGAGGAAATCTGGAACTCTCCCTCCCTCCCTTGTTCAGGTCTGCCAACATGTATTTACATATAGGCCAACAGTATAGTAGCGTAATAATTTGACGGGCTTTATGTGGTGTATAATAATGCTGGTGATCTCTGAACGACTCGACTTCATGGGAAACGTGTGGTATCGAGGCGTAGCATTCGCCTTCTTCTCCCATAGAGGGAGAGAATGTGGAGAAAAGTTTCGACTGAGCTAGCCGCTGTGCACTTGAGCTTGAATTGATTCATGTTCTACAGCAGACAACGTAGGTGCAGCAGCGCGAGTGCGCGGACAAAATACGATGCCGCGACTGCTGGTATTATACAAGGGGAATGTGGTCTACAACGACGTCCGTTTGAGGATGGAAAGAAAACCATGGTAGTCCGAGAAGGAAGAGAACTGCACATCTAGCCACATGAGGAGGAAGTAACAACAAGAAGAATCTACAAACGAGAAACCCAAGAATCTGCAGTGCGATCCGCATCACCTCTTCGACCTCTTCGCATTCCTATCATCCCCAAACCTAGAGCCTCCCTGAGCTTGCTGCTGCTGCTGCTGAGATAGACCCATACCATGCATAGGGCGCTTGAGCGACGAGGACCCGGTTCTGTGGGGAGCACAGTAAGAACTAGCACGATCTCTTCAAAGAAACAGAAAGGAAGAGAAGGTGACTCACTGCACCGTTTCGAGTATTCTTCGCATCTCGGTGCCAGATCCAGACATCCGTTGTTGGTTCTGCTAGGACAGGATGAACGTCAGCAGAGCTCAGGAACGCGATGGAGTAGATTCTTACACCATTGGGAGGGAAGTTGAAGCCGCCGTTCGCCGTCATCCTCTTCACCCCACCGCTCGACTGCCCCGAGAAGGAATGAGACGAAGAGTTCGCACTAGGATCAGAAGACTCCTGCTGGGGGTTGAATCGCTGGTGCTGCTGTAGCTTGGTATGCTCCTGCCCACCCCCGTGCCCGTTGTCCTGCTGCATCCGAACCTGCTCCCGCTCCTCCAAGACCGACTGCTCGCATTCTTCATACTCCCCGCCTCCAACCACATCGTCGTAATGAATCGGCGGGCCAAAATCTGGATCGTTGAGGTCGACCGCGGCAAACAACGCCTCGTCCTCTGAGAAGGCGTCGAACGATTCGTCTGCTCGGCTAACCTGCGGCTGGGGCTGTGGCGGAGCTGCTTGATGAATGGCGAAGGCTACATGTCTGTCCTCGTTGGGCTGGACATTCGAAGTGGAAGCTGGTTTCATCACTGATTTGTGACCTTGTGGTGGGGCAGGAGGCTGTTGATACCCGTTGGATATGGGTTTGGGATAGGCTGGAGCGGTTTGCTTCGGAGGTTGCTGATACTGTTGTCGGTTCTGGTTCTGGTTCTGCTGTTGTGGTTGTTGTGGTTGTGGCGGAGGCCCACTGGATCCGAGATTAGAGGAACTAGCTGGCGTGTACGCCGAATTGCCAGGTTTCGAGGGAATACCGTTCGTACCACCCGCGCCGTTCCTCGCAGGGTACTGCGCTTGTGGCCGCTGAACAGGAGTCTGGTTCGGCGTCGCTAGACCTGAGTGACCAGTGGGCCCGTTCGCTGGTTTCGACGGGCCCGCGTTGTTATTGCGAATATGAGCAGGGACGGCCTGCGGAGTCTGCATCTGCGGATTTTCTTCGATCTTGATCATAGGCTTCGGAGCGTTGGCGACGACGTTCTGGTATGTTACTGGCTTTGCCGCGGACTCTGGTTTCTGGAACTCGGCGCGACGATGGAGGTCATTGGGGTTGAACTTGACCTGGACACCGATGGTAGCGTGAGAAGGAGGCTGAAGGAGAAGCACATATGCACCCTACGCACCGGCTCGACTTTGACCTTGACGATCTCTTGAGCAAACTGCTTGTCGTACAGACAATTACCCATAAGATTGCCAAAGTTTCGCAACGCACGCTTGATAGCGTCTGTTACTGCTTCCTTCTTACACTGAGAGCTGGTTTAGCTGCACAGCACGACAAATACAAGTCGAGGAAACACACCTTGTCCATCGCCGCGCCTTTGCTTTTCGAGTTTTCCAGACTCCCATACCCCGTATCCTCATGAAACACCCCATCCCTCAGCGTCACCCTCACAATCGCTGTCACACCCACGCTATACCTCCTCGTCTCCTCATTATAATCCGCAAAGTCCGTAACGAGACTAACGATGCTCGAGCTCCACCCATTAAAGCCAAACACCTCATTCGCGAGGTTGATAATTTTCCATCCTTCCACATAAGTCAGCTTCGGACCTCCACCAGGTCCCGGCCGCTGAGAGATATACTCTGGCCCTAGCTTCTGGTTGAGCTTGATCTGGAGCGCAGCTATCATCGCTGCTGTTTCTTCAGAGACGTCTATGAATGTGGATCGGTGAGCGTCGCCAGAGTGCATGCCATGGGATTGCGGGGCATAAGAATGTTGGCCATGGATGGTTATTGGTTGTCCGAATGGGGCTGAAGCATGCTGCATCGATTTTGAGAAGGACTTTATGAGGTGCTCGCTCAAGCCGACAGACATGCAGCGGTGAACGGCGTCGTGGTTGGGGAGAAAGTCATCGATGATCACGGGACCGTGTCTGACTCGTCGAACCGCAACGGAACGAATATCGCTCTAAGCCTACAATGCATTCGCACAGCCAAGTAACTGGCCCAGTCATCGTTGCGCTCATTCCTGGCATGTGAGATAAGATACCTACCGCGAGAGAAGAGAGAAAGTCGACCAAAGTTCCTCAAGACACGCCGTGGTACATGCACAGCCAGGTGGTACACGCCCATGCATTCAGAATAAAGAGCGCATCACTTCGAACGTCCATAGCATTTTCAGTGTGTGCCAAACGGAGAAGAGAAAGAGCCTGCGATATAATTATGGAAACGAACGAACCCCCCTTCCCTTGCACCTATCATTATGTACCCCCTCTCAACGTCCCACCCCCGCCACCTCCGGATGTCCTAGGAAGATTACATCGCGTATAACCAGCTACCGGGGTGGGAAAAAACACACGCTAGCGAACTCGAGATGGCGTGTTCGCCGTGTGCGTGGGGCGATGATCCATCAACCGTGTAGGGAAGTTGGCTGTGACCGATATTTTAAACCTTCATTCGGCGAATACAACGAGAAAGGAAAGATAGAACACGAAGAAAAGGATAATCAACAGAGTAAGGGCGGGGCAGGGCAAGCGGGGAGAGGGATTGGAGCGACATGAACGCCAGGTAAGGTGGGTTACAAGGTGGGGATGACGTAGAAGAAAAAGCCTGCTGTAACCTTAGGTGCCCGCCTTGCCATCCTTCTTCTTCTGCTTACGGGGTGGCGTCACAGGTCGTCCCATGTTCATGCCACCGCCGTACGGGTACTTGGCTTTCTTTTCTGCCGGTTTGAGGATCTATTCGCAGCTAGAATCAGAGACCGAAATAGAAGGCTGCGGTAGTAGGCTTACCTGGAACGAGCAAAGTAGTGTCTCGTCCACGCTCATCATCGCACCAGCGTTGTCGAACTCGCCACAGTAATTTGGCGCAGAGAACAATGTCACCAAATGACGCTTCGCAAAGAACTCGTATCCATCCTCGACGACCTAAGGGACGAGAAAACCAGTCAGTACATGCAGACACCGGACGGTCTGCCATAAACGTACTTGATGAGCTCTGCAAATCAAGTCCATGTCGTGCTTCTGCAAGAACCTAGACACGACATCGGGTCCAAAGGTGAAAGACACTCCTCTGTCGTTTTCAGACCACCCAGTGATGTCTTTGTCAGGATCCGACCACAACAGATCACAGAGCAAACCTGTTGTATGACAGTCAGTGTGATTTGAATTATGTGAGAAAAATGGGTTACGTACCAGTGTCTGGAACGTCGGTCGGCCTCATAACCCTTCGTATTTGCTCCATAGATTGCAAGTCGGGGCTGAGACCACCGTGCATCGTGAATATCTTCTCGTCGATGATCGCGGCAATGGGCAAGCAGTTGAAGCAATCGGTGAACGTCTTCCAAAGCTTGATGTTGTATCGGCGCTTGCCTGTGATTGACGGCGTTTAGAAACTGAAAACACAGTGCGGAAAACCCGAATACGCACATTCGTCGTAGAACCCGTAAATTCGGTTGATACTGGCGCACTCGTGGTTTCCTCGAAGGATAAAGAAGTTCTCCGGGTATTTAATCTTGTAAGCGAGGAGCAGACAGATGGTTTCTAGTGATTGTTTGCCACGGTCGACATAGTCGCCCAGGAAGAGGTAGTTGGCTTCTGGTGGGAACCCTCCGTACTCGAAGAGTCGCAGGAGATCGTAGTACTGCCCGTGGATGTCACCTAGAGCAAAAGTATAAGGATAAGCAGATCCCGTCAATTGCCTTTGAGGACTGAGCGAGAGGAAAGGGGCGAAAGCAAAAGCCAGCGCAGATCACGGAGAACCGACATGAGTGAAGATAGGCAAAAGCAGCACTTACCGCAGATCTTGATGGGTGCCTCCAACTCGAGCAGGATGGGTTGGTTGATGAAAATCTCCCTAGCTTTCGTGCACAGGTACTTGATTTCGTATTCTTGCAGCTGCACGGGCTTGCCGGGACGATTTCCCCTAACTACACAAAAGAAAAGAGAATCCTGGGTTAGCTATCAATTTTCCGGATGAGAAGCAGGGCGAGAGCGGTCATGTTTAGGCAGTCGCTGTGCGAATGGTGAAATGGCGTGAGTCCGTGGTAGCGCGCTCCTCTGCCTGCGTGGCCCAACCCATGAACCAACATGAGCGCCCACTGCATCGTCATCCACTCTAGTCTTCGAGACCTGTCCCAAGCTCCACCGTAGATCCACCGAATCGACCATAAATGCCAAAGAAAGAGTAAAGAGAAAGGCAAGAATATAGAAAGGGCAACCGGACGAAGCAAACAGCTGTCAACAAGGGACAACTCTCTCTCACCTTCCAACAGGCGGTCGATGACCGAGTCCAAGTCGATTTCTGTCATTGAGTCTGCCATGGTCGTAGGTCTTGTTCAAAGGAGGACGACGAGTGAAGTTGGTAGTGGCAGAGGGGTGGTGGTGGGGTTTTGATGCCCAACGGAGTGGATGACCTCGGGTTGACTCGGGCTAAAGAAAAGAAAATTGGAGAGGCTGCCTGTGTACAGGCGAGTGAAGCGTCCTGTTCGCTGTTGAAAAGAAAGGGGAAGGGGAGGCGGTGTTTAGGCGGGTGGGCGACGACTATCGATGGAAGACGAGGTGGTGCTGACCGATGATGATAAGTGAAGTCAAACAAGGCAGCCCAGCCGCAGGGCAGTTTTTTTTCCCACCGAGTTCCCACCAATTTCCTTTTCGCCACATACTCGTCTTTCCATAACTAGTCTTCACTCTCCGTCTAGATGCCTCTTAGGTCACAGCTCATCTTGAAATACATGCATATACTTCCCCGCACTACAGCAACACAGGAAATACCGAAAATCCTAGTTATCTAGCCCGAGATCGAGAGGCGGGTGGCCACTATCCTCGCCTAGCTCGGACCCCATCACTTTCGCGCCATGCCAACGCCATCCACTTGCGTCCGTGTAATCTTGCGTGTAATTACTTACACTCCTTGCTGCGGACGTCTTCTTCCTCAAATCGCGAATACCAAGGATTAAACCAAGCGTAGTTCAAGAGCTGTGTGTACGTTATCGATTGAGTTCAAGGGGTACATGCCATGCAAGAACTGCTGGGTGATGTGCTGTCCGTTATATTGATAGATACTGTACCAGTTCTGTACTTCTGTGTAAGAGCCGATGCATGCTGATTTATTCTCACTGTTCAATGAAGCCCAGCTTTAGATTCGACTAAACTGTAGGTGCAGGTTGTGTGCGACGACTCCGAGAAACGGAATTCGGACTTCGAGTTGCATCACGTCACGTGTAAATTTACGCTCTCTTCCGTGCAAGAATGGCCAGTGCCATTGAGCGAAACGCCGTCCACTGCCTCAAAAGCCTACGCAGACCCACCCTTCCCCTCCCCATAAGCAAAAGACTCACCTTGCAAAACGCAGCCCCCACCACCACCTCCGCCAAAGCCATCGTCAACCCCTTCCTCCCCCGGTACAATGCTAAATCCAAACGCTGGTCACCGCCTAGGTATTCCCTGCGACAGCAAGCGGACATTGTCAAGGCTATGAAGGCCGCTGAGGCTATCACTGGCAAGCCTCTGACGAGCCTTCTGCCGCCTGGTCCCAAGTTCCCGCGCGTAGCGGCGAAGACGTCGCCAGCTGCGAGCGCCGCGCTCTTAGCGCCGGTGGAATGGCTAGGCAAGGCACCGGAGCCCAAGGTCCCTTCAGCGAACGTGTACGGCCTCTACGCGAACAGGAAGAGGATGTTCAAGGGCCACAAGTGGGAGCGCACGAAGCTCAGCACGCAAATCAAGAGGAGCGTCGTCATGAAGGACATGGCTCGCAGAGTGCGGAGGTACAAATCGGTATGCGCGTTTTGTGCACTGTCTGATATTCTGGTCGCTCATGGTTGGTTAGTTCTACCGCAGGAGAAAGCCAAACCCGCTCAAGCCTGCCAGGTCGGCGAAGGCACAGAAGCTACCGTTCTAGACCACTATTTTACCGTGTCGACTGTCTATATACTATACATTCACTATTGCCAATCTTTGCCACGGGAGCACTATACACTTCAGAGAGCAGACATTTCTGCGCGAGCATGCAACTCTGCTGTGTTTCGGTATGCAGGCGGTCGGTCGGTCGGACTCTTCTGGAGGACTGTGCCCTCGGTTACCCACGAATGCGTTAGCATCCAGGGATAGTGTTTGCATCTGTCTCCACGAAGTCCTGACCACAGCTAGCAGTTTCCTTCTGTTCCTTGAATGGAGGTTAGTGTCCTGTGGTTATGCGCGGTACGGCAGGCTGTACGAGGCATGAGGTGGGCACCACCGTCACGAGATGCTAGATTCCAGAGTTTCTGTGGGGTTCGAGCGTCGTTGTGTCACAGCGTGTCTTCTGATTCCTAGTTAACAAATTGGGGAGCATCAACTACGAAAGACCCGAGGGTACGTTTGTGCAAGGCGTGTATATGGGCTCAAACGCGTCTAGAACCAACAGAGATATTGTAGATGTAATTCAGATACGTTACGTCCACCATAAAACACGAATACAGGAGAAATATAGAGGGAGCGTTGTTGACATGCCCGACCCTCCTCAGCGGCAATGACCATAGATACGAGCAAACGAGCGAGCTGTCCGAGCGATATATAGCAGATGATAGCAGGGTGGACTCAGGAATCAAATCAATGAACGTGCATAGGTGTATGAGGCATGCAGAGTGAGCGAGAGAATATGGTATGAAAGGATCGGGAAAAGAGGAGAGAACAGACAAGAGGAGATAGGTGGTGGCGGACGTAGTCGACATGATACTGATAGGATATGATGGTGGTGCGCGGACCTTCTAGTGCAAATGGCGGAGAAGCGGCATGGACCAAAAGAATCAAGGGTGTGCCAGCCCCAGAGAGCAGCAGGAAGGGAGAAAGAAAGAAAGAAGGAGGAACGTAAGACACTGGATGTTTGTGGCTGGTCCGATGCGAAGGGGGAAATAATTGTTCGATAGCATAGAATCTCGTACAAGGTATAAATGAATGCAGGCAATGTAAAGGGGCATTATTGAAGGGGAACAAGAGCGATGTCCTCCCCAAGATAACTCGAGGAAGACAAAGGTGCGAGCTGACGTATCAAGGAAGAGTGTGCTGACACCCGTCCACGTCTGGTGAGCACTGAGCCATCGCTCTATCGCACTTTCCCGAAGTGCAGCCAGCTCGGGGCTTTTCTCAGCCTCTTGGGAGAAGCGGTGGGTGTTGTGTTCTGGGATGCTCCCGGCGTCGAGGCTTGTGATGGAAGATCACGCTTGCCACCTCCGAAGAGCCCAAAGACACTGCGCCGTTTCTGACTTCGAGACGACATCGACGAGGCAACCACACCGGGATCAGTCTGTGGCGACGATATTGTTGATGCGAGGCTTATGGTTCCGTCGTCTGAATCTGGCGGAGTAGGTAAACCGATGCCGTTCTTGGGATGATTCCAAGCGGGCGGAGGTGACTTCGGCAGTGCTTTGTCCACCGCCTTGAGTTTGGGCTCCTGACTGATAACCATGGAGTTCTCCAAACTTGTTCTTCGGAGCGACTGCGAAAGGCGTCTGACCTGTCTAGGACTGGGAGCTACGACATGTTCGCCCATGTTCGGAGACGACGAAAAGGTGGGCCCCGAGATAGCGCGGGCTCGCTCGTCGAATACTGGAGGTGGTGGTCGAGGTTCGGCCATGAATCGAGGTTCTGAGTCGGCGGTGACGATCATGATATCCTCGGCGCTAGATATCCACGTTCTCATTGGGTGAGGATGTGCCGTGTTGTCTTGTTTCGGTGTTGGATCTAGCGAACCTCCCAGAACCAGCTGAATGATCGAGGGACACTGTACGGATGATGGAGAAGACGGGAGGGCGGGTAGTAGTGTAGAGGGAACAAGGTATGACACCGGTTTCTGGTTTGTGTGGCTACTGGAACCCATTCCTGTAAAACACAAACGAGTTGAGTTGCAACGTACGGGTGCACTCATGAGACGCAACTTACCAGGACTCATGGTATTCGAGAACGAGAATGACATGAGGAACTGCTCGATGCTAGTACAAATCCTCTTGGAATAGACGGGTGTCGGTATTACATGAATGATATGTGCCTTCTGCCCGACACTAGTAAGTGACTGCAGGAAAGGATTGACGTTGCGGATGGAGGAAGAGGAGGATGCACGTGGATGATGGTTAATGTAAGGCAATGAATCTCGCGACTGATTCAGAGGGGTTTGCGGGGCACTGGCGGACGTCGTAGCCGGCCATCCTTGCCCGGGACGGTTGAACATTTTGCTGAGTCGCGAGCCGGTGGTATTGACAGAGGATTTGCTGCCTGTAGAGCCGACGGACAAAGTGGAGGGTGTCAACGAGGCGCGAGAGGAGGGCCGATTGGGAGATTGTGACATGAAGGATGGAACGGGAGGTGTGAGATTGGACACGGGTGCCAAGAAAGGTTGGGAGATAGTGGTGACAAGAATGGCGTTCTTCAACAAAGCCTTCTCGCTTGGTACTTCTGCGAGTGACGGCATGAAGTTTACAATGGCGTCGAACGGCCTGTTGTTGAGAGTAGCCCGGTAAGAGGCAGAGTGGGAGTGGATGGAAGTCGAGGAAGGGAGCAGGCTATTGCGTCGCTTCGATTTGCTAGAGGGAGGGGTAGGCGGTAGGTTGTCGAATCCTCCTTTGCTGTTTTCCTGTAGTTCGAGGAAAGGTGGAGGTGAGGTGGAAGCGCGCCACGAGCGCGATAGGGCTACGGCTCCCTCGAGCAACGCGGCGAGCCTGACTGCACCAGCATCATGGACGTTAAGCGGTGCCTTGGTCTTCAAGATTCGAACGTAGCAGTTGGGTGGAAGAGAGGAATGGTCTATGTTGAGAGATACGTTGGTTGCTATCAGTACGAGTTGTTGACAATGGGATTCCGAGAGGAGTGCACTGAGTGCGCTGTCAGTTGGGTTTCCGATGCAGAGGATTACGAGTGAGTCCGGAATGCTGAATGGCAATTCGACGGGCCATGGTAGATTCTGGAAAGGGTCGAGGGGGAGGCGAGGAGGTTTGAACATGACCGTTCGGGAGAACACCAGATGCGAGGCGACACTACATATTTCTTCCTTGATTTCCTCTGTCGTCATTTTCTTCAGAATATTCAGGCGAGCGAGCTTATGTCATCCCTCATTATGTGCCGGTGCCTGGTCATCGCCAATCCGTCCGCAGCTGGCCCACCTAAGGTTGCTTATCGCAATGTGTCCAACTTGGAATACACATCATCATCATCAATCTCAGACCTAGCAAAGCAGTCCACTTTGTCTGACCACATTCGCTGCCCAGGTTCTCCCTTTCTTTTGATTCTCACCGAAACTAAAATAATCCAGTGCCGAGACTTTTCTGTGCCATACTTATCTATTAATTCGCTGATCCCCGTACACTCTCGGAGGCTTGGCACTCAATCATCCTGCCACGCTCGCCTCTCGCGCTTTGAGATTCCGGTGTGAACTCCATATACTCCTCTAACTACAACAGCTGATCCACCGTGAAGTATCCCACTGCTGTCGATCCTTTTAGTGAGAAGACAAAACTGTGCGTTCGCATTATTTGGTTCCGAAGCTGCATTCAATCCGTCAATCACATGAGCGATACCTATCTTCAGTGGTGGCTACAGGTGGTAGATGAAGAGAAATCTTCTGCAGAGTGCCTCTTGCGTTTGAGAAGCCTTGGTATTCAACCTGTATTGAGTATCATTCCATTCTCGCGGTCCAAAGGCAAAGCAAGCTCCCGCTTCACTGCCATCGACTGCTTCTTGGCAAAAAGTCAATCCTCGCTGGCCGAGGCCGGGGCGACGGCGGCGTCGAGCCTTGTGGTCGACATGGAAGTACATACTTGTGCCAGGACCGCAAGCAGTTCTCATATGCTCAGCCGCATGCTATCGTCAGGGCGTCTGCCCGGCGCGAGCTTGGCAATCCATTTCACAGGGTCGTCACTTGTTACACTCAGATTCACCAGAAATTGGGAGGGTCGAGACATCACGGAGAGATCACGCTCGGACTGGTAGGAATGGCGGTGAAAACAATCGTGTATTCAGACGTGAGCAAGAAGACATTGCGACATAGACCAGAACCGTATACTAATCGTACATGCCCGACCTGACCGACTGATCCCAGAAGCCAAGAAAGACGGCGAGGAAGGGTAAAGGAAGCATTGAAGAAACCAAAAGAAACAACAACAACCCTCAACACCGCACTCTTTATCTGTGAAGGGGAGCAGCCGTCTCGTGGAGTGAGCTGGAGTCCTTCTCGTTGGGAGTACCGAGGCCGATATCGTGAGTGACACCAGCATCCCTGGCAGCGTTCTCGGTGATAGCATTGGTAGCCTCCTCACCATCGAACAACGCAGCGGTCTCTTCAAGTGTGAGGTTCTTGGTCTCAACAATGAAGAGGTAGCAGAAAACGAGCTCGAAGGCGAGCCATACACAGTAGACAATCTGAACAACATGTTAAAAGCAGCCTTGGGACGTGGGGGGAAAAGCGACGCACGTAGTACTTCCAGCCGATCGCTTTCATGGCCACGGGGTTGACGTACTGGTTGAAGATAAGGGCGCAGGAGATGACGAAGTTGAACACGTTGAAGCCCTTGGCACGAAGGTGGAAGGGCAGGATCTCCAGGGTGTAAGCAACGATCAGAGGGGTGAAGGCAAGACTGAAATGGACGAGAAGCCAGGTTAGGACACTGTGAGGAGAGCGTTCGCAAACGACTCACTCGTAGCTGGCGTAGAACAAGAAGATAAAGGCGATGACAGCGTGAGCTGCGGCGTCGCTCTGCTTCTGGACGTAGAGGGCGGAGCAAACGGTTTGCAGGATGAAGAACACCAGCATGCCAATACAGGACGAGATGAACAAAACACGACGTCCAATCTTGTCGACCATGGCCGAGGCAAACAGGGCCCAGCACAAGTTCCAGATTTGCAAGATACCGTTGATCAGGAGCTGTCGGATGAGAAGTTCAGGGGCGTGCATGGTATCGTTAGCCAAGTCAGCCACGAACCTGAATAGCAGGGTCTGTAATCCCAATAGTATCGAAGACCATGTTGAGGTAGTAGGACACCAAGCCGTTTCCAGACTATCAGTGCATTTGCTGTCAGAAAGGCATGTCGACCATGTGGAAAGAAAGGTGCTCACCCATTGAGAGAAGAAGGCAATGGCGATGATGAGCCCCATGCGCTTCCTGTTACCACGGGTCTTCCAGAGAGCAGACCATCCAACGTTGGAAACAACGTTCTTGTCGAAGTCAATGGCGGACTTAATCTCCTCGAACTCGTATCGCACAAGGGGGTCGTCCTTGTTACCATCGGCATGGTAGTAGGCCAGGGTCTCGAGAGCCTCCTGATCCCTGCCCTTGCCAACGAGCCAACGTGGAGACTCAGGCGCGAACCAAACAAGGCAAACCTGGGCGATAGCGGGGAGACCTTGCAACACGGACGGGATACGCCAAGACCAAGTGTTCTTGATCTTGAAGGTTCCGAAGGTAGTCCAGGCGGCGATGATAGCACCGGAGTACCAGAGGGAGTTGTACATGGAAGTGATAGGCGCACGGTAAGTGGGGTACGAGCTGAGGAGCTCTTCGATTAGCAGCCGGCGGTATAGCAGAGGTGGGCGCGCTTACGTTTCGGTAACCAACATGGGTGCGGCGTTGGCAGCAAAGGTAAGACCAAATCCAATCAAGAACCTAGCACCGATGAACATTTCCTATCATAGAGGGAGAAACATAAGTCGCACGTAGGAAAACCTGACAAGGCAACGACGTACAGAGTTTGTGGACGCGGTTTGAAGCGCGGTCGCGGCAATCATGATCGTAGCACCAAAAATAACAGCCTTCTTACGTCCCAGACCTATTGACATTCTGTTAGCGGACAAGAACGCAGTGAAAAGTTACACCAGCATACCATCAGAAACGTATGGGGCGAAAGGGTAGGCGGCGAGAGCACCGATGTTCTAAGAGTAGGCGTTCAGCGAATCAAGCCTGCTAATTATAGTGAGTGGGTGGCATTACCTGGATGGCGTTCAAGAGCCCAAGACGAGACGCGTTGGGGTAGTTGAAGTATGCCTCCCACTGTTCAATGGATTGCAGACCGTTCATCATACTCCCATCGTAACCGTTGGTTGAAGAGGTGATAAGGCTAAGGAAAGGAGTGGGTTAGTGTATAGCTGAAGGTGAATGGGGAAATGGCGTACAAGAGCACGAGCCATCCATTCAGAGCAATGATACGACGATTGTTGTACCACTTGCGGTTGGGGTCAAGCAGATGCGCGTAGCTGGTGAACGTCGTCTTCCATGAGTGACACGTCGAGGACAGGTTGACATCGTTGAACACTCACTTTCCATGCACACCTCCAGTAGCAACTGCACCAGCGCCCATTGTTGAAGCGTTTGACCGGGGATGTCCTAAGGATAGATGTGGGGTAGTCCGAAGAGCCGCAATGAACCCCAGACCTGGTGGGCTTCAATATATAGTACCAGACGGGCTAGGTGCCATGATGGAAAATTGACCTGAATGGTCCTATGAGCTGTTCCTCCGAAGGTACGCCGTGGTAACCCCTGCGACTCTGTAAGGTCACGGTGAGTTACCCATTCATTCCTCCAGCAGCATTGTATAGGCCCCCAACCGCCAGGACGCGTCAAACTCCATCAGCGTTGGGTTGTATTCCAATCAAATCGCCCAATTAGGCATCGGGAACGATGCAGACCCTTACAGGCATGTAGTTGGTCGCTTGAGCGACAGGCGGATGCAATGATTACGGAGATTTAATTTTGAAATTGCTCCATCTTCCCCGCAAAGCGGTGAAACCGACAAAGAATAGCCCGCCCTAACCACAGTGAGCCCAGGTACCAACCCCTGGTAGAGACGTAGTTTGCGGAAGCTCTCGTCAGGTTTAGATTCGACCGTGTGAACAGTCCGAGAGATAGGCCCAGATTAACATCATATGGCGCTTCCGCGTGAGAAGATCGGAGAGTTTCGTCTTGGTAGATGGATCCTGAGACAGATCTGGGCGGAGAACAGAGTTCATCTTTCGGCGACCATCGTTTCGGACGGATTACCGCGATGAGACTTGTGCGCATCCACATGCAGGAAGTTGGTGCGTTCGTCAACAGGGGCAAGAACCTAAGATGATCCGAATCTTGCTTGGTCTTCCCCAGATTCGACTGGTACCGATGAACATCACAAGAGCAACAGTGTTGTGATTTGGTCGAATAAGTCAGGAGTATACATTAGATCGGCACCTGCACCAAAATAAATCTAAGCTTGGATCTAACAGGTAGCGTGTGTATGATGGGACAAACGACTGAGTGTACAGTATTTCCCCGTTCCCATTAACAGCCAGCTCGAGTGCTTGACCAGCACCAAAGTTGCGCAGCGATTATGCCTCACGCAAAATCGCGAACGAAGTGGCATTAAACTTCAGGTTTTGCTTTTCTAGCAAACGAAACTCCCCAACTATTGGCAAGGTTGGCAAGGGCACTCGTGGCCATAGAGCCCCTGCGGCCACTGTTTCCCTCCGACACCGCCTCACCGGAACTTGCGCCGACCTCGGGACCACGCAATGGCGACGATCGGGGTACATGGTAGGATGTCGTCCTCTTTCGACTGTGCAGTACGCTGGACATGCCTTCCGTGAGCGATCCCTGTGGTGAAGGGGTGGAGGGGCCTGAGTGTTCTTCTGGCGACTCAGACAGCGATGAGAATTGCGGTTCCTCCGCGAGAGCGGTCGTAGGTGCCGCTTTGACGATACCGCCGCTAGAAGGGGTCCCAAATGTCGGTAGTTTCCCGGCAGACGGGCGCGAGGTAGTCGAGATACGGGAAGACCTAGAGCCAGGGCGAAGAGGAGAAGCGAGGCTGGCTATCTGCGGATTAGATCCAGAGTGCTGGGACGGTGAAAGTGGAAGTGGAAGCGGAGGTGGAGGCGAAGTGCCTGGTGATACAGCCTCGACAGCAGGGACGGGCGGCGGGGCTTCTACTGTTGGAGATTCGACAGGAGCCTGAGCCAAAAGTCTTGATAGTGAGGAGGGGCGCGCATTCGGAGAGGAGCTAGAGCGTGAGCGAACGGGGAAGAGATGCGACGTTGGAGGTCTTGTGACCTTGAAGGAGTCTTCAACCTCTGCCTGAGGGGGGGCCAGAATCATTTCGGGCTCTGGAGGCGAAGTTCCGAAATGCTCTGGTGGTGGATGATCTGCTGTCAAGGCCAGCAAAGACTTCTTTGTGCTGCTTCGTCGCCTGGTCTGTTGTGCTGGCTGCGTCCAGTCTTCCACCTCGAGCAAATAGTACTTGACACCGTCTCCGAGGCCATAGGGGTTGCTTTCCGGGTCCTTCAGGAGAAGAACGTCCATTCAGCATCTGGGTCTCGCAACATCATAGCAAACACAACACACCTGTTGATCAACAACCCTCTCCCGAATAGACGTGATCCGGGCGACTATCCATTCGCGCGTTCTGAGCTGATCGGCCAGATGTCCTGTAGCCTGCAAGAAGTAGTGCGGGAACGAAACTGTCAGGAGAAAATTCGGCATTCATAGATAAATCAGCGCTCCAACGGTCTGAGACGAGGCAAAACTAACATACCATTGAAAGCCGCCCATGGCTTCGATGCTGAGTTGCGAGTGGGCAGGAACAGAGCTAAGTCGCCTTTGGCGAAATTTCGGAAGGATATTCTGCCCTTGGCTCGCTCCCGGTATTCCTTGCATTGCTTCTGCCATTTGCGGATGGTGGATCCTGTTTTGCCGACCACCTCCAGAAAGTGATCGTGATCAAAGGCGCGAAGAGTCTCCAGCGCCGAGACAGGATCGGTGGGATCGATAGGCGATTGCTCCTCAGGCTCGCCAATAACGTTAGGTCGTGGAGAGACGAAAGCGGAATCGCTCATGGAGCCAACGTGGCGAGAGGAAGGATGCGAGGCCATGGCGTAGGAAGTCGCCAGTGCTTTGACGTGCGAGTTGCGGAAGGCGATGGCAGTATCAAGGATCGAGGCGACCAGCTGGCTGCTTTCTTCAAGGTTCTGTTCGAGGTCGAACTGCGAGAGCTTCCCAGAGCTGATATCCTGCTTCAGCTCGCGTTCGGTATGCTGAACATCCCGCAGCTTGCGCTCGACTCGCTGCAGCTCCTCCCGAAGACCGATAGCATCGCTTTTCGCGGCTTCGGACTCGAGGCAAGCGTCCCGAAGTCGTTCCTGGGTGCTATGCAAGGCCGCCTTCAACTCGGAGTGCTGATGTTCCATGACTGCCCGGTCCCCATCGGCCTCTGCGATGTGATCACGGATGATCCTGTCATGCTCGCTGGATTGCGCCCTGAGAAGCTTGTCCTTCTCCTTGCTTGCGTCCCTAAGGGCGCGAGACAGCTCCTCCGTCTCCGTGCGCGTCGTTTGAATCTGCATCTCCAAGTCCTCGCCTCTGAACCTCGCCTCCTCCAGCTTCCCGAGGTTCTTGCTCTGCTCCTCGAGGAGACTCGCAATCTTGGCCGCGTTCCTCCCTTCCAGCCCTTTGAGATCCTCGAACTCAACATGGACCTGCACTAGCTCCTGTCGTAATCGCTCCGTCGCTCGAGCATGATTGGCGCCGTTCGACAGTGCCTCTTCAAGAGAACACCGAAGTTTCTCCGCGTCACTGATACATTCGTTATGTCGATCTTGGAGGATTCTCCGCGCCACCGCCTCGCTCTCCATTTGAGCTCGAGTCTGGCCTAATTCCCGCTCGAACGAGTCCGCTCGTTCCTGCTCGGATGTCACCAAGCCCTGCTGAACATCAAGTTCCATTCGAAGCCGCCTAATCTCGGCCTGAAGCTCCATTCGTTCTTGATGAAACGCAGTGTCTTGCTGGGTTCTTGCGTGCTCTGACGCCCGAAGCTCGTCCGTTAATTGCTGGAACGCCTGCTCATCGACTGCGCTTACTGAAGAGATGATGTCAGGGTCAGTACGGAGAACAAGGTCAGCAGAACTCACATCGTCTCCTCGACAACGAGAGTCGAGACGCGGATAATACTGGAGCTGATCAGCCAAATGCCTCAGTGGACCAAGATATTCGACTCACAAGACCGTTCAGCTATCTTATCGAACCCCGACTCGATGCCGTCCATCTTCACTACCAACTTGTCCACATTCGAACGACACTGGCGGATCGCATCCAGCGCCACCATGTCACTATCTGCTTGCGCGGACTGTTCCAACTCTCCGAGCAGTAGAAGGATAGCTATGTCAATGACAATGAGCGATGGCGAACTAAACCGTTGACTGGAAGCACTGTACCATCTACATCGCCTCGTTCCAGAGAGTATGAGACATCGGAAGTCCGAGAGGGTGTGAAATCCACAGTTGGGACAACGTCGTCCAGCCCTCGAGTCTCGAATGGTAGCTGTCCGTGTAACTCGCTCCGATACAGTTGTCTGCGCTTCTTCTCGCTGGCACTGTATGAGAATGTGAACTTAAACCAAGCGCGCGCTACAACAACATAGCTTACGATAACTTCGCCATCACTTCCAGAATACTCTGAGCCCTTTGGTAGAAGAAACGGGCTAATGGCGGTCGGTCAGTGAAGCACCACGAACAGCAAGTATGGAGCTTACAAAACTCCTTCCTGCGGACAATCTCAACCACAGTAGCGCAGTATGCGTATAGCATATTATGCAAGCGCTGTATGTGAGCAAAGCTGTTCTTCGCCCGAAAGCTCGCTTGTAGGCTAGCGAGGGCAGCGGGCAGCTGAACCAGCGTGTTGTTCAAGCTGCTGATCTCGTGGAGCAGCGTGAGACTCCGCTTAGTGCTTTCATTCTATCTCGAGAATATTACTAGGGCTGCACATCGCGGGAATGATAAGATGAGGAGTACCTTGCAGTCAGTAACAGCCTGGACGGTATTCCTGAGCGCCGAATCAAGGCCCTTGAGAGCTAGAGGCAGGTGAGATGGGGAAAACAGTTCTGACAGCGGAGATCGCACCTTTTAGAATCTCCTCCGCATTCGCGTTCGGAGCTGCGATAAGCGCGTCAGTCAAATGGTTGGAGCGCAGTGTGAAGGCGACCTCACTTTCAAGCTTAGCTGCGGTGTCGCATATGTTGGTATAAATCTCCTTAGCTTGCCGTGAGTGAGAGTCAGCGGCTTGGGCCAAGCTGTAAACGTTTCGTCAGCGTGCGAAACAAGACGATGTTTGTTAGTGAACTGAGGTACCTCAAATCATGAGCAGCGACCCGAACATGATCTGCCCCATGTTGCAAAGCAGTGACAGAGCGCTCAAGCTCGTGAGCTCTGGAATGTAGATCGTCTGGGGACAGCGTTCAGCGTCGATGTACATATATTTATAGAGGGTATCAGGCGTACCGTGCGTCTTGCTACAAACCTCAGCAACTTGCTTCATCTTCTGGTTACTTACGTAGTCCCCTAGGGTCCTATGTCTCTCCCCATTCTCTATGGTCTTCCTGACGCTGGTCGACATGAAGTCTACGTGGATATTGACGCGGTTGATGATGTCCAGATCTGCGTCAACGCCGGCAAGCAGCAGCGCTTGCCTCTCTAGTTCCTTCTTGGAGGTTTCGGAAATGGTCTGGAAGATATCGGCGACGGACAATACGTTCATGTCGAGACTTGTCGAGGCTATCCGTATACCATCGTGCTGCAAGGTGATGGAATGCATGAGCTGGGAGACTTGCTCCTGGTGGATGCTTCCTATGCGAAGATGGGAAGCCACGAGCTGGGCAGGCCTGAATGGTGGTGTTGCCGCTATACTCTCTGTGCGCAGGTTAGCTGGTGTCACATAGCATTCTTAATGCGTGCGCACCTTCGATAGACGGCTGCAGTGATGGTTGAACATATAGTTCATGCACGACTTCCTCGAGGTCATAATCCAGATAGTGTTTGTTGAAGACGAAGATGGTCTGTTGTATTATCAGTCAGTCAAAAGGTTTCCTGCTTGCAACGTGAAGCATGGATGCCCACCTGGTCTGTGGAACCTGCGAGCTCACGAATGTTGGCGGTTGTCAACCGACGGCCATCCGAGAGAAACGCAAGAATGGCCTGAGCATCAACTCCTGTCGTCGAGTGCAGGAACTGCTCTAGGCTTCCCGTTCTATCCGACAGTCAGCTAGGCCCTGCTCGTGGAGGATGATAACGGCCGACCAACCTCTCTATCTCGCGAACGGAAGCATTTGCCTGCAGATGGTCAGTGCTCTGGCTTTGGAACATGCAGCGATATGCAACGTACCTCAAATATCTGCCCGTCCTCAGCGCAACATATGCGAAGCATGTTACAGCTGGTCGTGCAGAGAGGATGTAAAGAGTTAGAACCTTTCCGAAGGCAAGTCAAGGGTAAGTGTAAGTCGAGTGTGCGTAACTGTCACGCAACTTCAACTTGAGGAGTGCCACAACAAGCTGATCCGGGGCTAGCGTCTGTTTCTATAAACGCATTTGGTCATTGCAGCTCTTCTCTTGACCCCTCTCGCCAGCTTTACTTGTCCTGATAAGCATTGCTGAAGATAACACTCTATGCTCAGGAGTATATACAGCTTACTCTCGAGCTCATACTCGCTATTGACCGCAATGCAAGCACGGAAGAGCGCAAATGCCATGCCAAATCGAACCTTCGACCTGTGAACGTGATTACCACTTCGGGATCCATGTGAAGCTTGTCACCAGATAGTGCCTTGCAGCTCTCTTTCTACCACCACAGCACCATATCCCTGTCACCAACCAACAATGCCACGTCTTAGGGTGCTAGCTGGTCCCTCCGTCGAAGAACTCCAGCCCATCACCGAGCTCGTCAACACCACAACTCCCTATCGTTTCTCATCCACTTGCGCTGAAGGTGGAGTCACGAATGGCTACTCATCTGGCTGCATCGTTGCTGAGCTATCAGCTATTTGTTAGGTGAATTGGCAGTCAACATCAAGGGCTTGACGGATCCCGACGGCCACGTCTTGACCTCGGATTACTTCCAGAGAGAAGACAGGAAAGGGATCACTTGGAGCATCCAGTTTCAAGGTGAGCTTTATTTCTATTTCTCTACTCGCCAACGATGAGAACGAGTGCTCATCACTCGCCTATCCAACCTTATCTTCTGTCTATCGGTACCAGGCAAATTCCTGCGCTCTCATTACAAGGATGAGCCCGTTTCTGCTGATGATGTCATGTTCGGCAACATCTTCGAGCATCCACTCAAGCTCCCCTGGGGGTCCGCCGCTGCTTTCAAATTTATGAGGTGCCTTTGTGCATCATCGAAGCGTAGTGTAAAAAGCTCATTTCTGTGTTACTCAAATCCAGCTATATCGATCCAAATCTCACCCACGATCTCGCGTCCCAGACCAAACCATGGGCGCTATCACCATACGTCGCGACCATGCCCTATCTTTCCCACACCAGAATCGCCGCTCCCACCCATAAAGACTCCGATAACGAAGACTCAGAGCCTACTTCCCCACCCAAGTTCCCCCCTCCCAGTTCACTAGTTGAAAACACCTCCCAGCTGCACAAAACCATTCGCGAAGTCTCGGACACCACAAAACGCGAAAAGCTCCCCGAGTTCCCAGGCCCTACCGAAAGAAGGGCCTTCTTCTCAGACGTTGCCCATCGCAAGAAAGTTGTTTTCGGCCGTCAGGTACGTTCTCGCAGGCATCTACCACCACTCCAACTCCTGACCCACTCTACCAGGACGTTATTACCAGCGACTTTTGCTACGGCTTCCTAGAGTTCACGCCGTCTCTCTCCCTCATCATACCAGGAGGCCTGTCCTTCGACTTGATGCACTATTGGGACGGCCAGCCGGTCAGGTTCGTGTGCTGCGAGAGGAAACGCGGTGCTGAACAGGGCACTGCCAATGCTGATGCTTGGGGCCCAATATTCTGGTGCGTTACGATCGAGCTGGCGAGCGACGAGGGCGAGGCTGGTCCTGTGGAATCGCAAGAAGCACTCCCAGATAACTCGCAAGATATTGATTAGCGACTGTTCGTTCACCCATTATCAACTTGGGAATTGCTACGCTAGAATATGGTGCGGCGATGCGTACTCACTCGTACAAGACTTCAGGAGACGAGTACGAGAACCAACGTTCAGACAACCACAACGTGTATATGTACGGGTAGTAGTCACTTATACGAGTAGTTCGCGCCAGCAGAGCATACCGGGATATCAATAAGTAACTAAACAAGAAAAGCTTCGATACTACCGGGGAGCGTACAGCGTGTTAACAAATTGTAAAGTACTCCTTCAAACTAGAGAGCCTGAAGCATGAGATAGCAAAAGCGACGGCAGAAGAATGAAGGAGAAAATGATTGTGAAATCGTCGCCAAGGTCGTGAAAATAAATGATAAGAATACTCCACCAAACCAAGTACCCAAAAGACAGACCACAGGAGGAAAGGAACCAGGTTAAAATAACAGAAAAGGGGAGAGGGAGTTTCGCTGCTGACGTGTGGTGGACATCACCAAAGTGAGAAGGCTCCGAATATCTTCGACGAGTACAGGAGAATCGCTGACACCACGAACACGAATGAGCGCGGAAGGACCTGACTTGCGGCACCCGTCGAGCTGGCAGCTATGGTCGGTGCGTAGGCAGCACCGCATTGGTTCTGGGTGAGTACAGTGCTCGCGCCATACGTTTTCTGCAAACCCGCCAACGGTTTGGTCTCGTCCACCACTTCGGCGCCCATATCGGGGTACTGCTCGCTGAGGGAGAGAGCGTACAACGCCATCATGCTCTTCGTGCACGCAGAGCACGTCGGCTTGGTCGTCTGTGGCAGAAAGATCCCCGATGGCAGCGAGTAGAAGTAGAGGTCTGATGGGTTGGTGTTTATGACCGCCGACATGTAGCAGTAGCTGTTCGTGCTGGGGTCGACGAGACACGCAGCTTTGCGCATCATGTCGTATGCTTGGATGTCTGTGGACGCAGTGAGCTCGGAGCGGTACGTTCTAGCTCGATACGAAACTTACCGGTTAGCGCCGAGAGTACGCGATCGTTGCGTTGGGAGAGCTCTTGTCGGCATTCCACCTTCATCTGTGCGGCGAACCAGTCCATGTTGACCTTACATTCGTCCGCAGGGGTCGAAGTGTTGCAAGTGCCCCAAATGAGGGTGTTCATCAGCGTCAGGTTGGTCTGAGCCTACAATGCAGTCGTTAGTAAATGGCGTACGATAATAGACCAAGCAGCGCACATTGATGAACTCGGCGGAGGTGTCCGCGAGGAGAGAAAACGGCCGGCAAGAGCGGAAGGGAGAAGTGTTGGTCATGTTCACGAAGAAGTTCTGGCAACTGCCGGAAGAAAAGTTCTGGCCGATGTCGGAGTCGAACGCCTGTGGGAAAGGCCTAGGCACATCAGGCGGCGTCGATGGTACAGTCGGCAGACTCTGAGGCTTGTCTGTGGTTGTCGACGATCCAGGGTTGGCAATGAGGCCGGCTGAAATGAGGGTCATCATAAGTTGGGTTTTCTGGGAACGGGTATCGGATGTACTCACTCGGTTGAGCATCAGCCTCAGCTGGATGGCGTTTGTGGAGATGCCAGTCGCTGAGGTTGTCTTCCATCTGTGACCAGGACATGGTTGGATCACTGAGTATGTCCATCACGGGCAGATGTGTGATGTAACGCGTCGATAGTGCAATGAGGATGAGGACTAGAGGGACCACGAGGACGGCCCATCGCATCCTGCGACCTATGTTCCGCTTGACTTCTTCGCTTGTTGCATGTGCTGAGATGACCTGCTTCTCGGGGATAAACGAAGGGCCGGCTAGTGGCGATGGCGAGCGTGAGGCGCGCAAAGGGAATGACTGCTTGGACGCAGGCAGTGGTGAGGAGGGTGGTGTGAGCATGGCTGGCGCGAGTGCACCACTTGTGAGAAACTCGGGGAAACGAAAGAGCGTGTGATCAAAAGAATGTGGTGAGCTGATCCTGAGGCCAGCTAAAGGATTAGAGTTTTGGTTGATGAGAACGCTAGGCTGTGGGAAGTACGAGAGGTCTGACTGACTTGAGAAAAGAAAACTCGACGGACGGAGGAGGGTGAGGTGAAGGTAGTAAGCAACAGGAACAAGGCAGGAACCTGAATTTCAAACTGGAGGATCTTGACAAACTTCAAATGGTACCGGTGCCTTGGGGCTTCCGCCTCCAGAGCGCGTCACGGCTATGCTACTCATCCATCAGTCACAAAACTTGCTGCAATTTATATTTATCAACGCCATGGACGTTCAAAGTCCTTGGTGTGTATCAAGTCCTTATGAAGTACAGTACAGCTCGTATCATGATTTGAGGCTCCATCAATCTCTCGCACAGGCTCAGGCTAAAATACGCTTCCACCACCTAAAAGTGCAAAGGAGAAGCGCGGCAAATCAGCAGAGGTCTAGCGACGGGAGGGTTGACTTTTCTTACCGTCGACGATGATGTCACTGCCCGTAATGTATCGACCTGCGTTGCTGCAAAGCAGGATAACGACACCATTCAACTCGGTAGGATCACCCATCCGTCCCATTGGGTTTCTCGCATACCATTGCTCCTTGACGGCATCCAATCCAGGGCCCTCGTTGAGAATCGTGTCCATGTAACCGGGGCTACGACGCGACCAAAGGCGTTTAATCCTCAACTGGACGTTCACAGAGGAACTTGAGGACTGACCTGATGCTGTTCACTCGAATACCGTAGCGAGCCCACTCAGCAGCAAGCGAGCTTTTCAGCTGTAACAATGCACCTTTGGAAGCATTGTATGCTACCTGGGGCTGCGGAAAATTCACTCGGTGCGCGCTGAAGGATGCTGTGAACATAATGCTGCCTCCCGACCCTTGGTCGATCATCTTCCTGTGGGCGGCGATTTGAGCGCCGGATGAAGCAGGGACGACGAGACACGTACTTTCCTACAGCCTGAGCAGTGAACCAACTCCCAGTCAGATTTATGTCCACGATACGCCTCCACTCATCAGCGTGCACGTCGACCGAATGCTTCGAGCCAACAATACCAGCAAAGCACAGTAAGATGTCGACAGAGCCCATTGCGCTATGGCAGCGGGACACCGCCTCTCGCACATTGTTCTCGTCAGTTACATCCAATTCTTCGGTGAAGACTTTCGCGTTGGGGAAGTCGCGCTTTAGGCCTTCGATGGCCTGGGCAGATGAAAGCAGAGATGTGGCGAGATCGAATAAGCAGACAGCAGAAGACCCATGCTCAAGTAAAGCGCGAGCATTAGAGAGACCCAAGACACCGGCGCCTCCTGTGACTACACAAACGGCAATGGACGCTCAGTTGCCCGCATCTCGTCAAGTGTCCATCGGAGGATAGACTCAACTGATAGCGTTTCCTCGCACCGTGAATCGTTCCAGTGCTGGGTCGCGCGGTTCTTTGCCCTGCGGCGCAACTATTGGTGCCGTGAGGGGGTTGTCCGCTTGAGACAGCACCATTCGGGGGATGACGCGAGAGGTGAGTTCCTCTCTAGAGGTGATAGAGCTGGACGTGGCTTTCAGGCGACGAGATTGTAGGGAGCGTGTCGTGGTCAAAAGTCGAGATAAAACAAGGATTCATCGCGGATCGTCCTTCAATATCGTTGAACCAGCTGACCATGGGTGTCAGAAGTAAGTCAGAAAACTGTAGGTCACTGACCTCGATCAGTAAACTTAGGCGCCCGGTCACTGAGCGTTAGAGCTAGGTAGTCTTGGGTAAGGTGTCCATGATGGGCATAGCGCGGTCACCGAAACGCGGTGACCTGCCCCTATGGAATTCCGTGCATGTCTCCTGGTTAACTACGTAACGTTACGCAACTCAGGTACAGTACAAGTACGAAACCTCGTTAACTCGTTTCAGAGAGACAAAGAGAGTAAAAACATATAGAAGATTAGAGACAGAGTGTAGAGAACCTTCAATTCAGTAGAGGTATGTCAGAATAGCAGCTGAGGAGAGAAGAGGGGCGGCGAGGGCTGCCGGGGATTCTTCTTGGAGCACGAGCACCTGGACACGCACACAATCAATTGTGAGGCTTTCAATGCGAAATTATCATTATGAGATGCGCTGAATTTAGCAGTCCTGGACATAGTATAAAGCGACGGTGGACAGAGGTTTTGGCTTTCTACGCGGGAAGGGCCGGCATTATCCTGACTGTCTTGCCCTCGTTTTTAGCATGCTTTGCTAGTTTCTGTAGTAGCGGCGTATCGCGCCAACGCTCGGGAGCAGTGCGGTTTCCCGTTGCCCAGTAGTAGATATCCCAATCCGGCTCGTCCAATAGCTGCAGAACCGATGAGCGACGAGTCATTAGAGTTTCAGCTGGAAAACCTACCCTATCGTACTCTTGGAGCTCTTGCTCGGACATGACAGGAAGATTATCTCTGGCAAAGGTGCTGAGCAGAAGATCACTCTCGAGAGTTCCTCTCTTGCGAGATTGGTACACCAGCCTGGCGCGTAATGTGTTCACCGACTCGTTGATGCGAGGAATGGGTGTTGGCGGTGGTAGATCAGACGGTGTTTCGGTCGACGCCATATGTTCTGGGGAGTGGGGCAGAGGCCATGGGTCTGCCTTGACGCTGCGAGATAGCGAGAAACCTCTGGTGGAAGAGGTTACTGCAGAGAGGAATCGACGATGAGATACTCGGGTGGCGGCGGCGAACGACATGCTGAAGGGAGATCACAAGGCCACCACACCCAAAGAGCCATCAGCTCCTCCTCACCCCAGCACCGCTCTTCCACAACATCACATCTCGCCTGCAGCCTCTCTGCCCCATAACCCTTTCGACAGACCTCTCTTATACTCAAAGCGCATCTCGGTTCATCAGCCAATCAGCACTCTCAAACAATGGCTACAGCAGCACCCTCATCCTCATCAACGTATGTCCCCTGATATCACACCTTGTGCTCCAAAAGTACATGACGTCTCCTCCCATGCAGACCCCAGAAAGACTGGAAAGCTGGCCTGCAAGCTCCCCCAAAAGATTTCAGACCAAGAACCGAAGATGTTACCGGCACCAAAGGCACCGAATTCGAGGACATGTTCCTACGGCGCGAACTCCTCATGGGCATTTTCGAAGCTGGCTTTGAGAAGCCATCCCCAATCCAAGAGGAAGCCATCCCAGTAGCCCTCACCAAACGCGACGTTCTCGCCCGTGCCAAGAACGGAACAGGCAAAACTGCAGCATTCGTCATCCCCACCCTTCAGCAAGTCGACGTAGCCACGAAAAAAATACAAGCGTTGCTGCTCGTCCCCACTCGTGAACTCGCGCTCCAGACCTCGCAGGTGTGCAAGATCCTCGGAAAGCACATGGGTGTCCAGGTCATGGTGACGACCGGCGGTACAACCCTCAAAGATGATATCCTGCGTCTATCGGAAACCGTGCACGTCCTTGTGGGCACACCCGGTCGTATCCTTGATCTGGCAGGCAAAAACGTCGCTGATCTCAGTGAATGTCCTGTCTTTGTTATGGACGAAGCCGACAAGCTTCTCTCGCACGAGTTCGCTCCGGTCATGGAACAGCTGCTTTCCTTCCTCCCTAAGGATCGTCAGGTCATGTTGTTCAGCGCCACTTTCCCCATCATCGTCAAAGACTTCAAGGTGCGCTTCTGCTTGTCGCGTACGCTGGTTGGGCACTCACTCATATCCCTTTTCAGGAGAAGCACATGAAAGACCCGTATGAAATTAACTTGATGGAGGAGTTGACGCTTCGAGGTGTTACCCAGTATTACGCGTACGTCGAGGAGCGACAGAAGGTTCACTGTTTGAATACGCTGTTCTCCAAGGTCAGTTTCTCCGCTAAAGTACCCACATCGCAGCTCTAACATACGCACTACAGCTTCAAATCAACCAATCTATCATCTTCTGCAATTCCACGAACCGAGTCGAGCTCCTCGCCAAGAAGGTCACTGAGCTCGGCTACTCCTGCTTCTACTCTCATGCCAAGATGCTCCAAGGCCATCGCAACCGTGTTTTCCACGATTTCCGCAACGGCGTATGCCGCAACCTCGTGTGCTCCGATCTCCTCACCCGTGGTATCGACATCCAAGCAGTGAACGTGGTCATTAACTTCGACTTCCCCAAGAACTCGGAGACCTACCTGCACAGAATTGGTCGCTCTGGTCGTTTCGGACACCTCGGTCTCGCTATCAACCTTGTCACCTACGAGGACAGGTTCAACCTATACCGCATCGAGCAGGAGCTCGGGACCGAGATCCAGCCTATCCCACAGCAGATCGACATGCACCTCTACGTCGCACCGAGTGGATCTGAACAGCCCCCTCCTCAGCAACAGCAACAGCAGCAGCAACAGAGGCAGATCGCAGGCGCAGCTCAACCCAACGGACCTCAACCCGCGCAGAATGGTAGCGCACCAGGAAGTCAATCACGAGCAGCTCCCCCACCACAGTCTGCCCAAGCTTCTTACCAGGGACAGCGATGATCCATACCGTACTCCTTGACAGCAGTGTATGACGCTGTCTGCCCCTCTTATCATCGCTATATCTGTTTCGCCATCCGACGTTGTTCTGGTATCACCCTCTTTCTAGTAGACTGTTTCCCATCCAGTACACGTCCACCCTGACCTCTTCTGGATCACTTTCCCTTCCGTTTACCATGTCCTTCTTCCTCATTCTGTGCGATTTCTACCCCAGGCCAACAACACCGTTACCTGTCCTTAACTACCCTTGATTTCGGTCGACCATGGTCCCTCTTCTGCGATGCATCACTTATCACGATAGCTACGCTTCCAGCTGCAATGAGTATGAGTCTGTGTAACGCCCAATCGTTTTTACGCTTGAATTTTGCGTGAGAGCGCGAGAGATACGTTTACCTGTAAATAATCGAGAGGATCGGCGGCCTCATGACCCCCGATGGCCAGATGCTGAGAAGATTGTAGCTCGCTACTGCGGTTAATTTGCGTTCACACACCACCGCGTTGTGCAGGAATTTTCCATCAACTGCATTGACGGCTGGAGCGAAGACAGCTTCCTCCTCTGTCGTCGGGGACTCTTGCAGACTCACCCACGTTCCACCACCATCTACAGCTCGCATTCACCATCTACAGTAGCCACAGCCTAGACTATCCTAGCTGCGGTTCATCACGGCATATCCGACTAGGCTCTAGGTTTTGCCACCAGTTTAGCGCTCCTCTCTCGCGTCACGTCCACTCACGAGCAAACGACCCCTACACCATCCTTATGCATCCAGCATGTCATCTCGTCGGGACTTTGAACGATTGCCAATGTACGCCTTCTCCACCTCTGCCACAACCCGCCACCGCTCCTCCTCCAACGCCCCGAACAAATCCTCCGCATCATCCATAAACAACGCCCTCTTCTCCCGCTCCTCATCCCCTTCTCGCTCACGAATATTCCGGCGGCGCTCCTCTGGGACCGGGGGCGGCAAGTTTCCCTCCGCACAAAGCCTCTACCAACTACGATCCTCCACATACATCACTATTCTCAAGTTCGTCGCATCCGTGACGATCCTCACCCTGTGCCTGCTGCTATACATCTACGAACCGCATATCGAGCTCGCGTTCTACCACCGTGGGTGGGTGGAGAGGGAGATAGAGAGCGTGCCGTCGCTAGGGGGATGTTTCCAGGAGCAGCGCGTCAGCGCGAACTACAACCTCACCGACTCGCTATACGGACGGCGTCGGACGGAGGTACAAGCAGGCATGCCTCTCCGACGGGGTTTAGACTGCTACGACTTTGCCGGAACAGTGCGCAACGACCCGAACGTCCCCAGTACACCGTACCCCCCACTCCTACCCGCCGAGAAGACGCAAATCCACACATACTGGAGGAAAGACCTCGCGCCGTTCGGCCCACGACAAGAATGGATGCTCAAATCGTATTTCTCCACCCAGAACCTCGCGACGACGCGGCTCGTCCTCTGGTCGAACGGGGACCTGAGCGCGAACCCGATATTGCAGGGGTACGTGAACAAGTACCCGGGGTCGTTCGCGTTGCAGGAGGTGGACATTACGGGGCTGGCAAGGGGGACGGAGTTGGAGGGGAGTCCTTATTTGACGAGTGTGGAGGATAAGAAGGCGTGGGTAGATGGGGATCTGGTGAGGCTGTTATTGTTGTGGAGTTTTGGGGGCGTGTGGGTGGATATGGATTCGTTGCTCACGCGGGACTTGGAGCCATTGTTCGAACATGAGTTTGTTACGCAGTGGGACTGCTACGGTGAGTAGCTCTCACTTTCCTTTACTACGCTCTTTACTGACGAAGTTTCTTATCGCTCTGCAGACAAGAAGTACCAACCCTTCAACGGTGCTCTCATGCGATTTCGTCAACACTCACCATACCTTTGCGAAGCGTTCCATATCATGGCTACTTCCGCCCCTCCCAGACCCGGCTCAACGGACTGGGGCGCCCTCCTCTACTTCAAACTATGGCGACGACTCGTTGCCGCCGCGATACCACCCTTCAGAGTTTTGCCTTTCTGTTTCAGCGACGGACGATCGTGTCGGCTAGATAACCGACTTCCTGATCCCTTCAAACCGGATAACTCGCGAGGGAAATGGACACTGGGGCTGGGTTTGGAGGCGGGAGGCGGTTTAGACGTTGCGTTGGGCAAGGTTTTCAGCGTACATCTTCATAATCAGTGGGAGAAGGAGTTCCCAGAGGATGGTTGGGTAAAGCGATTGCTTCTTGCACGGTATGACGAGAAGTTAGGCGTATATTGACAGAGGGTGTAGAAAGACAATATTATACTCTACAATACTTACACGTACACATACATGTTCATAACTATACTGGTACGTGGGATTCGTCCACGATTTGCTTTGCGGTATAAGATGTTTGCATGAAGAGACGTCTCAGAAACTCGGTGATGAGGGCGGACGCTTGGTGTACATGATCCCGCTACCGTCGTTGTGCGAACGTTGAGGGGAGGGCACCTGCCTGCGAATAGCTTTATCCCCGCCTTCCAGCTTGTAATGGTCCTCGAGCGTGCGATGGTGATGGTCATGCTCATGAATGGGTTTCTTCGCAGGCTCGTAACGCGAAGGAACGGAAGACGCCGTGAGGGTGTAGCTGGGCTCTGCTCTGATGGGGGTAGACTTGTGCTGAGCAGTGGCGGCTTTGGCAGGAGACTGAAGATCCTCGACGACCTCGGGATGACTTCTGTAATTGACGTCCTTCAGGCGATTCTCCCCTACGGTTGAGATGAGGAGGTGAAACTCGAATGAAAATGAAGAGTAACTTACAAGATGGGGTCTGCCCGGTGAGCTCTCTCTTTTGCTGCATTCTGTTGAGGTTCATGTAGAACCCGGCTAGGCAAAGTCCAGCAATGCCCATCCCAGCGAGAGCGGTCTGTGTGGATTCTCAGCGACCTGTGTACTCACGAGGAGAAGAAGAAGACTCACCCTGCCGAACTTGGGAGGCCCAGCTGGGAGAGGGTTGGGGTTGATAGGTGGAGGGACGTGTGCAGTAGCGACCATGGTGATTGTGGTGACTGGAACTGGGAAAGAGTTGTAGGGGGTTTTTCTTTTGTGACCAGCCTGGGAAAGTTGGGTTCCCATCTTATACAAGTAACTCTCTGTCGATGACCACACTCGATGGCTCGCGCAGTGGAAAAGTCCGAGACACATGACGCAACCGGGATGCAGGTCTGAGCGAATATGCATATTTGAGTGGGGTCTATGGACAGACAGGAGAGCAATCAAAGAGCAATGCAACAGGCGCGAGAAACTGCAGTGTGTAATGGAGAACAAAAGTTCACCCTTTCGCTAGAGACAGTGTGCACTTCGTCAAATCGAGGAGGCCAGCATGGGAGAAGAATCAACGCAGTACTCACCAGGCTCGGTGTTCCACGCAGCTCTGGACTCCACCTTCCGTTTCTCCAAAGTCCTTCTCTTCACGAGATAAAACGCGAACGCGCTAACCACCGATACGGCAACGAATCCCTTAAACTGAGAAACATGATAAAGAATGCAATGTTGCAAGGCGATGCTGTCGATCAAACTTTCACAGGACAGGTTTGAGGTTTCGAGAAGAGACGAACCACATGAGAAATGATTCGGGGTTGCGGCTTCGGTTGCTGGGGCTGTACGCTCATACGACTTAGTGCTTCGTTGCTCTGTACTTAACTCTAAGTTGGAAGTGTAAGCAGTAGATTGGTTTGAGGGTGGCAGATGGACGTCTCGAGGCGGCTTGCCGGCGGCTTCGGGGTGCTACGCCCACGTGTCAGAGCGACCTCCCAGCATCGGCGCGTGTGAGATGGAGCCCGATGTACCTCCGGATTGTTGCTATCCAGTGTGAGCAACGAGGGAGAGTAAAGTTTGCTAGTTGGACCCCCGTCTCCTCCCGGTTGCTTGAGCGACCAGTCGCAAAGAGTGGCGTCAGAGGGATAACATTACTATGTATCTATCCTGTATCTACAGAGCACAGCTCGTCTTCTGAAGCCTCAAGAGCAACCTGAACTACGCCAGCTCTGTAGGCTCTCTTGTGCTTATCCAACGCAGCATCCCAGCTCGACGCTTTCTCCTGAAAACCATGCGGAACTTGAACCAGCGTACCAACATTGCTATACTGGTCAAAAATCCCGACCCGAGAGCCGATGGTGACTACATAATAGTCCGTACTGCTGAATGAATGCAGCGCTCGTGGCTTTGGGGCCGCCTCCTTTGAAAGTTGATACCATTTGCCGGAAGGCCTGTGTCGGAAGAAGCCCAGCCATGTCAACGTTTCGGGCGAGAGACGTTGGCGTGGACGTGGAATGTGACTGGATAGAGAGGGTTGGCGCGAGGTGGAGGAGGCCGGCCTTGTATTTGAGAGCGAGATGGTGAGATGGGTGTGAGATGGGGACTTGTGCTGGCGGCGCGGCGAAGGAGCAACACGTGAGAGAGTAGATCCTGAAGTGATACATCGCCTCGAAACATATCCAAGATGCACTAGTGTGAGAGTTTGGAAGTCGTCGGTTATCTCCGTGTGCATACGATGGATGTCCTTGGTGGATGGTGGCGTGCCGATTAACAGCGGTGCTTCCTCATTGGGGATAGATAGACCATAACTGGTAAGCTGTGAGCTAGAACTTGAGAAGGATGGTGGATGTTCTTCACAAGGCAATGAAATAAACCACTGCACAGCGCACAAACCACGTCAAAGACGACCTTTCCTGCCAGCAGTCAACTGCAAAAGTGGAGCTGATGGTATGATGATGTCGCTCGGTGTTTGTTGAGAGCACAGCGGAGAACACCGTTTGCAGTCGATCGATGATAACATCAAAGCTCCTCAATTGGCCTCGAGGATGGATGCTATGTGCATATGCATCATAGCCAACCGCTCTACAGTATGCAAAAGAATGGGTAAGTATGGGTGGAGATGACGTCGCAAGGACTTCACGTGACAAAGAATGTAGCAACCCATTCTTTCACCGAAATTTCAATTCTTTTGCCGAGACCTCGGTCACGGGTATAAAGGCGAGCCATTCCAACTGCTATCCTTCTCCCTCACAACAGCTCGCAGCAACCCAAACTCTTCTCTCCATCTCTCGGATCGTCCTCTTTCATACCTCCATCACAAAATGGCTGCCATCGCAAACGCAACAAGAATATGGGAAGCCGATGTACGATGGGACCTCTATAGTCAGTGTGGGGTGTGGGATGGTAAAGGCGTTAACATCTGGGAATGCATGTGAGTAGTACTGTAGTCCACCCTCTTTCCATGTGAAGATCTTACTGACTCTATCGCGATTCTAGACGTGCACACACCTCTGCAATACCTGGATCACAGGTCGGTCGGTTTATGTCCGCACCGGTCGCGCTACATCCGTACTAAGAGTCTGCATCTGCGTTTAGCCTCCGAATACCAACTATTGGCGTTACATCGGAAGAAGATGATCTAGAAACAGAGGCACAGTCCGAAGAAGTCCTATCCCACCTACCTCAGTGATGCTGCGCAACACCCACCACCTCCTCCCGGGTACCGCTTACACACACCCACCCGCCAATACCTCATACGGCACCTCCATCATCCGACACCAATCATTCACCTCTCACTCCATGCCCGATCATCCACTCCCCCCTCACAAGGATAACCGCGAATCCGCCTCGCTAGCCCAAGTCGCTATGTCGACTTCAGATACGACGCGGAGATGGATCGTCGAGTGACGGATCTATCGTCAAACAGGCAACCGCCCGCCTGTTGCCTCTTTCTCTCTCTCTCTCTTCATACATCGTACCCCCGTCGCGGAACAGGGGCTGGTTGTTTTCATCGTTTCATCTTCATTCGTTCGTTCGGGGTTTCACAGCGCTGCTTCCGGTTCTCTCTGTGCTTTATCGTGTCATGTCACCTTGCTTGTTATCTCCATTGCTTTACGGATCTTGCTTGTTAACCTAACTTGGATCACAGTATCTACTAAGTCCTCCTCCCTCTTTGTGTTCTCTCTTCTGGTCGGTCGCGGGTATGTTTATTCAATGGCAGACGACGTCATATTTACCAAGTTACATCTTGATAACGTGTGATCCGACGTTCCTATGCATTCAATCACAGAGCTGGGATTTCGCCTGAGCGACCAGATTGTTGGCACCGGTTGACGTCGACATGTCGCGAATCAGCTTCGGGTCGAGGGGTGCTTGAGCCCGATTGTGAGAAGGAAACTCAGGACCGACACCAAACGAGGCAACGCCGTCGTCACGCAACGAGGTCAATCCTTGGCGTTTCACGGCACTCTGCACTTCCGTCGTTATGCCAACGTTATGCCGCCAGCTTTTGTTTCATCGTAAAGAGCAAAGAGCTTTGCGATTCGCAAGGTTCGGAGCGGAAGGAAATTTTTCGACTCTGGTTAGACTCTGGTTCGGCTCAAGATAGGCAAGCGGCAGCTAATAATAAGTACCTGCATAATTAAACCGGCGCCAACTTGGAGGAATGCTAGATTTCAGACCGTCGCCTGCCTAAATTATTTATCGCAGGCCCCAGGGACGCCATTTGACTGTCTCTCCGACGGGCGTTGTAGACTCAGTCCGTCACCATGTCTTGTCGTCGCGCCTCCACAGGGATATTCTTTCAACCGTCGCGACCCCACAATCGTGCGCCTGAGAGCCCGTGGCCACGGTGCTCCAGCATATTCTGCGCCATGGTATCGACGCATAAACGTCCTCATAGGATGCTCACAGGCACAGAATGCTCACGTACTTAGTCCTCCCTTATCTTCCGGGACTGAACACATGGCCGGACCAAGAGCCAGAGGTTTCGCCGTGCCAGCCAAATCGGATTCGCGAACTTCGCCTATATACCTAATCGATCTAGACCGCGGATGTCGCATCCATTACTGACCATCGGGCCTGTATGCTCAGGCCTCGGGGCCAGTGAAGCCTCGAATGCCGCAACGCCGACCAGCTTCCGGTTCGCGCTCAATAGGACACTCATCGCAAAAGCGCGATGGCCGAGACGGATTGGGAAAGCTCGAAGCAAAAGTTATGGTTGACCATGGGTAAGTAGATCTAGGCTTCGTTTTAGTAAACCGATGTTCGTTGGGGTTATACCCCGTTGACCATCTGAACGTCCTCCTGGGCATTTTCGTTGACCTTCGCTTGATCCATGAGGTAGTTCAACGAAGACGTATTCTCTTCACACCTGCACGTCACGTCAGCATCATATACCAGCCGAGATGAAGAGGAAAACTCACAACCGAGAAATAACAGTCTGCGACCCCAACAAGCTCTTCTGCAGCATCCTCAAAATACTCGCAAACTCCCCCGACCGATTCTTCAAAAACCTCCCATGCACCATCAACAGCGAGCTAGCCCACAACAGATCAAACTCCAAATGCGGGCTGTTCTCCAGGTGCTCCGCGATGAACCGTATCAACGTGGGAACGTACACCTCCGGCACCTGTCTCGCGACGAGCCGGATGTCGCCCCGGGGGATTCCCTCGTAAACGCGCTGGGTGAGGGCCTTTTCGTTGAGACGGAAGGACATGATGAGAGCCTTGAGGTACTCGTGTGATGCGAGGGTGGAGAGGATGGATTGGGGGGTGAGGTCGATGGAGAGCTCGAAGGGGTCGAAGAGGATGTTGTCGTCTAGGGAGTAGATGAGGAGTCCCTCTGTCGAGGCAGCGGCCCAGGAGCGGCCTGTAGGAGAGAACCTGATGCATTTGGTGCGGGCCTCGCGCCGGTAGCGGCGCTTGGAGAGGTCGCCTGCTGCACGAGAGGCTCCAGGGAGACTATGGTCCAGTCTATCCTCGAGATCGCTCTCGTCGCCCCGGTCATCGTTCATATCCACGTTCAGCCCTGCCTCGTTAACCTTCCTGCTATCCAAAAACTCCTGTGTTCCATCAAGGGACAGGTTCTCGGAGATCTGGTACTTCTTCACCATCACCCCCTCGCCCTCACGCACGTCATACAGTGCGACGTACTTGCTGTTCCCACCTGCGAGAACACATCTTCCGTCGGCACTGTACGCAATGCTGTTGTACGACTTCCCAGACGTGCTATTGGCCGCCGTCGTCCGATCCCCCATTTTCCGCCCCCCGGCAACGTCTTTCCTCCCCTCAATCGTATTAACCTGCTTCAAGCCCTCCTGCGCAACGCTAAAAATCGTCACCTGCCCATCCAGCGTCGACGCACAGATCTCCTTCCCATCGGGACGGAAGGCGACCGCGAGGACATCCGAATTGACCTCGACAGGCTCAACAGCCCGGGATCGACCGAACACGTTCCATATCCTAATACTCCGGTCCCACGAGCCGCTCGCCAGCTGGTTGACTCCGGCGGGGGAAAAGTCAAGTGCACACACCGGTCCCTCGTGGCCTGTGAGGATGTCGAGGAGCTTACCGGTCTGCACGGACCAGAGGTAGATCTCGAACGAGTCTGTAGATCCGGCAGCGACGACTTCGCCTGAGGGGTCGACGGCGAGGGAGGCAAACTGGACGGGGGAGGGAGAGGTGAAGGTGCGGAAGTTTCGGTACCGGATGAGGTCGTATGCGCGGACTGTGCCGTCGAGTGAGGCGGAGAAGAGAACGCTGCCCTGTTTGGCGAAGAAGACGGAGGAGATGGGGGCAGAGTGTTCGGTGAAGGTGACGAAGCAGAAGCCGGAGTCGGCGTTCCAGACTTTGACTTTGCCATCGTCGCCGCCGGTAGCGATCGTCTGCCCGTCTGGAGCGTACGCGAGGGTGTTCATGTCGTAGTAGTGACCTTGTTGCTTGAGAACGTATGACTCCGATTGCCATTCCCAGACCAGGAGCTGGCCGAGCTTTTGCGCGCCGAACGCGAGCCATTCGCCAGACGGGTTGATCGCGACGGACGAGATCTTTTCTTGGGAGATGCTGAGAGTGTGGATGTTGGAGAACGCCGGCATCTCCCAGATGCCGAAGACTCCGGTGGAGAAGCCGACGATGAGGAGGTTGGATGCGTGGTGGAAGGTGGAGCACACGACTCTGGTGCCGGGCTGGTTGAAGAAGTGCTTTTTGTGGATTCCCCAACGTGTTTTCGCGATCATGTCGCCGAGGGCTTCTAAGCGAGAGCTCGACGCAACAGAGGCGTCTGAGTCTGAGTCGTCTTCGTCCATTTTGTTTTCGTCTTGCTTGGCTTTCCAGACGAAGACGGCGCCGTCGCGGCTGACAGTGTATATCTTCACCAAGAGATGAGATCGTTGATTGGTTGCAGAAGCTCGGAGCGACTCACCGTTTTCCCGTCTGTGGAAAAATACCCTGCAATTACCAGGTCTTTGTGGCCCGCAAAAGTTTTTGGTTTGAAGCCCTCCAGGGGGTCAAGAGTGAACAGCCTTGCCGTCATGTCGCGGGAGGTCGTCAGGAAGCACCTGAAAACCAATGAAACCCTGGCCAAACACGAGCTCGAGAAAGAAAAGCGCACTTCGAGTCAGGGGACCACTGAATGCTCTCGACATCTCCATGGTGAGCGGTGTACGTCCTATGCAGAACAAATGGCGCGAACTCGCGTACGAGATGGTTGGGGGTGCGCCATACTTGTACGTGCGATCCGTGAGTGACAGCAAAGTATCTGGGAGGCTGTCAGTAAACAGGAGACGGAATGAAGCTTTGTTGGAGCGGACTAACTTTCCGCAAGGCGAAAACTTGATGTCCTTGACTGGCTTTTGGAAGTTGTGGTGGTGCAGCACTACACCACGACGGAAGTTGACGAGAAGTGCACGGCCATCTGGAGATGGAAAATGTGAGCCCAGGAAGAAGAACAGTAAATGTGCGACGCACCTTCGTCTACTGATATCAACACGCTTGAATCTGGGCTAAGAGCGATAGCCGCTATGTTCTTGCGATTTTCGAATGGGTATGTACGCGATTTGTTACTATCAAGAGTTCAGCGAGCTGACAAGAGAGAAAACTGCAGATTCACACTCACTTGACCAGGTCGAACACCGACACTCGGTTCCCTACCGGACTCAGGATAGAGTTTCCATCTGCCGTGAAGACGAGGTTACCCTGCTGGTATACAGTCCCGCAAAGATTGCTGAACTAGACACGATAATGGACAGGAATCAGCAACTCCGAGTAGACCAAAAAGTTTGAGTAGCAGAACGCGGCGTGCCTTGTAATTGGCCTTCATCAAGATTTGGAGGTGGCACAGCCGCTGATGCATGGACTCATTTCTCGATCGGCATCAACGGTGGGACAAACAAGGCCAACGCCGAAAAACACCATGGGGTTTACAGGATATTCATGTTTATCCGGATAAGGTAGGGATCTCTATCATACAACACGATATATACACAAAGCAGCAGAGATGAAGAAACATGTGACAGACTGAAAGAAAAAAACTATGCTCCGAAGCCGTATAGTGTTCGGCCACTTCGCTTGAGGGCGTAGACAACGTCGAGGGCTGTTACGGTCTTGCGCTTGGCGTGTTCAGTGTAAGTGACTGAGTCACGGATGACCTGCAAAGTAGGAGTCAGACAAAGGCACATAGTGTGAAGAGATGAGTGCACTAACATTCTCCAAGAAGATCTTGAGAACACCTCGGGTCTCTTCGTAGATAAGACCAGAGATACGCTTGACACCACCACGGCGAGCAAGACGACGAATAGCGGGCTTTGTGATACCTGAGGAAAGTGTAAGTGTGTAATTCTGTCTCAAAGTTGCTGAGAGCCACATACCTTGGATGTTGTCACGAAGAATCTTGCGATGCCTCTTGGCTCCGCCCTTTCCGAGACCCTTTCCACCTTTGCCGCGTCCAGACATGCTTATGAGAAGTTGTAGAGGGGGTTTGAGAGTGGTAGTGGTGAGTGTTTAGAGGCGAAGAGGGACGATAGGAATGGAATTAAAGTCAAGTCCGAGCTCTGTTTATAAAGGCCCGGACTTATTGACCTTTATTGACGCACGCGTGACTTGGTTGATGTTTGTTGAACGCACTTGTGACCGATCGATTGTCAACGAACGCGGCAATGGACGCGTCAGGACAGCCACAGAGCGGGCGGGTACTTAAACTCGCTCAACTCTGGCTTCATTCATTCTTACCAACCCACGACTTTCAGTCTTCAGTCAACCCCACCTTCTACCTTCAACTTCATTTCTTGCCCTCTCTCTTCTCCGATGGCCCGTACCAAGCAAACCGCCAGGAAGTCTACCGGAGGAAAGGCTCCTCGTAAGCAGCTCGCCTCCAAAGCTACCAAGTCCGCTGCCCGCAAAACTGCCACCGGTACCACTGTTAGTATTCCACGCGTTCGACTGGTGTGTGTGTTTCCGCTTTCTAACTTTAATCCCTTAGGCCGCTGGTGGTGTGAAGAAGCCCCATCGTTTCCGCCCCGGAACTGTCGCTCTACGTGAAATTCGTCGTTACCAGAAGTCGACCGAGCTCCTTATCCGAAAGCTCCCCTTCCAACGTCTCGTTCGTGAGATTGCCCAGGACTTCAAGACGGATCTCCGATTCCAGTCCTCTGCTGTTATGGCTCTCCAGGAAGCCGCTGAGGCTTACCTCGTCAGTCTTTTCGAAGACACCAACTTGGCTGGTAAGTTCTTGTTCATCGATTGCCTCCATGTGTTGTTTGCTCATCTATTCTCTTCTAGCTATCCACGCTAAGCGTGTCACCATCCAGCCGAAAGATCTTGCTTTGGCCCGACGATTGCGAGGAGAGCGATCATAGAGCTTGTCTTTTCTTGTCTTCCTTTTGTTGTTTCTTTTGTCGTTTTGTATCTCTCTTGTACTGTGTATCCCGTATCCCATACCTCGGCCTATAATTCATAGCATGCCTATTCTCTAAATCTCAACCAGTCTGCCGCTTCCCCAGACAATGCGTAGGGTCTTGTTTCGTTGGTGATTTAGACGCGTCCTTGAAAGGAAATAATCCAGGTGCACATAATGATGAGATGTTAGAACAGCCACAGACGCGCTAACAGGGGTAGCGGACTACTACATTAACCGACTTGACGTGAACGACCACAAACGGTTCTTCCCCCCGTTTTCCAGCTGCCTCAGTCGGCATGGCCACTCCTACCAACACCCCTCCTACCAACACCCCTCCTCGAAGAACGTTTGGGCCTATGGACTCTAACCCAGATCCTAATGCAGAACCCACTGCTCGAAACCAGCGTATCTCCTTCTCAAACTTGGTGCGACCGAGCATGAGCTCCCAACGACGCCCTAGCTTCGCAGCTCGTTGGAGAAGGCCCTCAAACTCCACTGCAGGGGGTAACGATGATCAACCCAGTATTCCATTCGAGAGGCCTCCCATCCCGAGTGCTTTCGAACCGACCGGCGAAGTCTACTCCACTCCACTCCCTGCCCTATCCATGATTGTGTTGTCCATAGTAAGTCCCCCATTGACCCTACCACGCTATGCAACTCATCTAGTTCGTAGACCATGTTGGGAGAGTTCTTATCGGCCAACGTAGCTACCCCTTTTTTGCTGTTTATGGTGAAAGGTATGAATTGGTCGGCATTGCGTCACTGGGAGACCGCCTGACCCATCTTCTTATCCAGGTTTCGGCGAATTGGAAGATGAGGCTGAGGTGGCCTTCTGGACTGGGATCATTGGTTAGCGCGTCGTGTCATTCAGTGGGGGCCGCTCTAACTAATGATGCAGTGTCTATGTTCTTCTTGACGCAGTTTGCGACTTCACTGCTTTGGGTGAGTTGTCCGTATGCGCCGCATACACCCACTGTACTCACATCATTGTAGGCCACCGTTGCTGAAAGACACGGCAGGCGTGCTGTTCTTGTTGTTTCATTGGCTGGAAGCGCAGTAACCTGCGCCCTGTTTGGAACAACAACGTCCATCAAGCAGGCTATTGCCGTTCGTCTTTTGCAGGGCATTTTTGGCGGAGCCGTAGGAGTCGCAAGAGGATCCGTGGCGTTCATCACGGATCCCTCGAATGAGGGCAGGGCTTATGCTATCATTGGGTTCGTCCACTAGCTTATGCTTTCTACGTGCTCTTGACTGATGATGAATGTAGCTTCTCCTGGGGATTGGGTGGTGTTGCCGGTGCGATCATTGGTGGAGCATGTACGTTTACACTCGAGTGCATCTGTTATCCTCACTTATTCCAACCTCTTTCTACGTTTAGTCGAACGACCAGCAGACAAATGGCCTGGAGTGTTCATGAAGATTCCCCTCTTCGTCGAGTACCCTTATCTTTTGCCGGGCCTCATCGCCGCATCCATCACACTCACAGGTAGCATGCTTTCGTGGTTGTGTGTCTACCTTGACTGACGGTTCTTCTCAGGATCCATCTTGAGTTTGTTCTTGAACTACGAGGGTGGTCCACGACAGGGCGCTATCCAACTGCCGGACAAGGAAGACCAACTTCGCGACACAACTGCAGGAGAGACGGAGTCTGCCCCGCCAACCCCGCGCCTCGATGGACCTCCGACTCCAAACCGTGGGTCTATTGGTCGCAGATTGTCCAAGAAGTTCTCTGGCTATTTCACTTCGGGAGAGACTCAAGCGGCAGCACAGCCAGAACCAGAAGCCACTGCTCCCATCGCTTTGGGCCCTCCTCGCAGTCGCAACTTCTCTCGTACCAGTCGCTACAACGGATCCGCCTATGGATATTCTACCGCTTCTCGAAGCCGGGTCGCTAGCGTACGAAGCACGGGAATCCGCCGCGGTTCTACCACCAGCACTCTTCGACGACGAAACAGCAGTGTTGGGCCCGATGGACTACCCCAAGATGATCCTGTCGAGATGCCAGACATGAACTTTGCCCAGCGTCTCCTGATGGCGAACGAGCATGCGGTTACCAACATCGCCGATCTTTGGGTTGCTGCAGCCATGAATGTCGACAACGAAGAAGTGTTCGAAGACGACAGTGATCTTGGCGCAGGTGATGACGAACAACCCTTCCTGGACTCCGAAGACGCGGTGGAAGATGGGCCGGAGCAATCTCCCCTGGCTTCGCGTCGCCCGTCTTCGAACGTGCCAGCCGGCCGCTCTTTGCGCGTCAGCTCCGCGTACGGTGGATCTCCCGGCCCCCGTCGGTACTCTCAAGCCGTCCCCAACGTTGGCGACGGTATGGCGGGCAGACGATTCTCTTCCAACGTCCCAGCCATTTTTGCCCATCCCGGTGTCAAGGTACCCTCTGCCGTACTTGATTCTCAACAACTGGCCCCGACAAATTCCAGACTGGGCGAGCCAGCGACACCAACGCACGACGGTTTGCAACGTATCGCCGAGTCTAGGGTCGCCTCTTGGGTGGAACCCTCTGCGAGTGACATGGATTTGGAGAGTGGACCGTCGGAGAAGCAGCCTAGTTTGATTGCGCAGCTTCCGATGCTTATTATCATCCAGTATGGTGCTTTGGCGTTGCATTCGACGACGCATGATCAGATTTTCATGTCGTACCTTGTGACGTGAGTCCTTTTCGCGGTGCCTCTGGTACGTTTGCTGATGTGGTCTTGTAGTGACTTTGAAGCTGGTGGGCTGAACTTGAATGCGGGGCATTTCGCTCAGCTCAGTAGGTTTCGTTTACTTGGCTTCGTTTAGATGATTGCTGACGCACTCTTAGTTGCCCTGATGTGCCTCGCTCAAATTGCGTACCAATTCTATCTGTACCCGTAAGTGCTGGGTATGCCTCTTTAAGCGCGTTAGTACTGACATTCTTCTTGCAGAAACATCGGGTTAGTTTTCCATGACTCGCTCCCATTGCTCCTCTATCCTAATTTGACTCAACAGGCCTCCGAGAGGGCGCTTCTCTCATCTGTCGATGTACCGACTTGGATGCTTCCTGTTTATTCCGTCGTACTTGACGGTCGTTCTGTATCATCCGTTTGCGAGCGCCGAAGACGACGGGAACTTCTTCGTCATGGCTTGTAAGTGCAGTTTGAGGTTGCTAGTGTTCTCTTGCTGATGTTACTCTGGATAGGTCTCGCTTTTAGCACGTAAGTTGCATCGAGTGCCGCCCTATAGAAAAAGGATACTAAACTGCTGCCGTCAACAGTGCTATCAGATACTGCGCTATCTGCTTCTCCTACACGGCTGTGTCTATCCTTCTGAACTACAGTATGTCTATCTCTGTGCTGAGTCGGCGTGTTGTTGCTGATACACGTCTCTTAGTGACGCCTCCTCATCTCGTTGGGTACGCGAACGGTATCGCTCAGAGTATCGTCAGTCTTGCTAGGTTCTTTGGCCCTATCATCGGTGGACTGGTACGTGTCTTTCCTCCTCTTCACTGCGTGCAAAGTAGCTGACGCCTCTCAGCTGTGGTCCGTCAGCATAGAGGGCAACCCTAATGGGTATCCCTGGGGATTCGTAGCCTGCGCAGGCTTCTGTTTCATCTCCATTCTCCACAGCTACTTTATTCGCTAAGAATTATACACGTGTTGTTTGTTTTTTCATTCCGCCTCTCTCTCTCTCTCTCTCTCTCTCTCTCTCTTTGCGCAGCCCTAACGACCCTGAATATTTCATACCTTTCTCTTGCATCAATCCGTATTCTCGCATAACCGTTTCGGCCCCCCAACTTTGCATCTTCGTGTTTCTTGTTGATAATGGTACATACTAGTATCCAGTTCTGCACCGTTGGACTTTGCAATACATACATAGAGCCTTTCCTGTCATACATTGGAATTCTTTCGATATCCTTACATTGACCATCTTGAACCACCGCGACCGTAGCGTGAACGCGATTGCCGACCGTATGTACATAGTGGCTGTGCCAAACTTTGGGTTTTACCACCTACATTCGCGTTCACATCTCTCGCGACGAGCGCTGCTTTCTCGCGCACAGAGCACCACCATGCCTGAACTCAAAAGCCGCAAGAGGAAACTCGCGCAGCAAGCAGCTCCCCTGCGCAAAAAACACAGAGTCCTCAAAGCCGATGATCTACCCTGGAAAACCGTGTCTCGGCCGGTAAACACTGGGCTTGACGGAGATGATGGTATTCTTGAGCTGGAGGAGGTAGATGATGTCGAGGTCGTGTATGAGGATACCGATGGGGGGAGGGTGGCTAGATTTAAGGTGTGTGTTCATCCGACGGTTGTTTTGAGGTTGGAGCAGGGAGCTCATGTGTTTGTTCCCTCACAGGTTCTGGATCAAGGGAGTGGGAAAGCTGGCGAGGAGGGTGTCGCTGAGGGTGATGATGATGATGTGCAGATGCTTGGAGGAGAGTTCCGGGGTATACAGGTTGAGCAGGAGGAGGAGAAGCCTGTGCTTGTTACGCTGCCGGAGTTTGATCGCAAGTGGTCTACCTTTGTCTGCGTGCTCTGTATCTGACTGGGCTGTAGGATCTGCGCTTCCGGAATGGGAAGGGTGTAATTTGCACCCAGCTCTTCTCGGAGCATTGTCGCAGCAGGGCTTCGCGAAGCCCACACCGATCCAGCGCCAGGCGATCCCTGCTGCTTCGAACTCGCGCGATATCGTCGGCATCGCTGAGACAGTGCGTTACGAGCCTTTCGTGTCGTTTTCGTGAACTAATGTTTACTGGTACAGGGATCCGGTAAAACGCTAGCCTACGGCCTCCCCATCCTCCACCACATCCTCACCCAACGAACCACCATCCCAAAGGAGAGAAAGTTATCCGCCCTCATCCTCGCCCCCACGCGCGAACTCGCTCTCCAAGTCTCCTCGCATCTAAACGCGTGTCTGGCGCAGATCGAGAGCCACCGTCGTGGGACGGGGGTAGATGGTGCGAATCCTCCACCGTTGATCAGCGCGGCGGCGCTTGTGGGAGGGTTGTCTGCGCAGAAGCAGAGGAGGATATTGGATCGAGGGGTGGATATCTTGGTGGCGACGCCTGGGCGGCTGTGGGATACTATTCAAGACGTGGGTGTTCTATGAGAGGTGTTTCGTTGGCCGTGGACTAATGTGTCGATTGTGCAGGACGATGAGTTGGCTGCTCAGATTAGGAATCTGCGCTTCCTTGTGCTGGATGAGGCGGACAGGATGATTGAGACGGGTCATTTTGCGGAGATGGAGAATATTCTGCGGTTGACTTTGCGGGAGACTAAGTAAGTGTGGCATGTTCATTGAACCGGTGTCGCCTTACCAAGTCTTCCTACAGGGGAGAAGTCATCGAGCAGGACAATGACGATGAGGATAATACCAGCGATGGCAACAACAGCTTACAGACGTTCATCTTCTCGGCCACTATGAGTAAAGACCTACAACGGAACGTAAAGAAGCGCTCTCGGCCACGAATGACGAAAAAGAAAGCTCCTGCTTCAACTCTAGGTGAGTCCAGCCATCAGTTTGTTCACCAACACGAAACTGATTATGTCGTTAGACGAGCTTCTCCTTCGACTGGACTTCCGGGACCCAGATCCTGAGATTATAGACCTTAGCCCTCAAGGAGGTGTCGTTTCTACCCTTGTTGAAAGCAAAATAGAGTGCCTTGCTGATGAGAAGGTATTTCCCGTAACGACTATCGCTTCCCCCCTGCTGACCCTCTCTTCTAGGATGCGTATCTGTACTATTTTCTTCTACGATACCCAGGACGCTCGCTGGTGTTCCTATCCTCCATCGATGGAATACGAAGAATGACGCCACTACTGGAGCTGCTGAATCTTCCAGTGTACCCGCTTCATTCACAGCTAGAGCAACGTCAACGGATCAAAAACCTAGAAAGGTGCCCAGCGCTGCTCTCTGCATGGCCTACTGCTAATGCTCTATCCCGGCAGGTTCAAATCACAACCAAACACGGTACTTCTTGCCACGGACATCGCAGCCAGAGGTCTGGATATACCCTCAGTGGATCATGTCATTCACTACCAGATCCCTCGCACTGCTGATACCTACGTGCATCGAAACGGAAGAACCGCTCGTGCATCGAGGAACGGGTTCAGTCTGCTGCTGTGCGCCCCTGACGAGCGGAAGATGGTGCGAGCATTGCTCACGAGCCTCGATCGAAGTATGTCCACAATTCTTGACTGCACTGAACGCCTCATTGAACTGTTCTTTGCGTAGAGGACAACGAGATCCCAGAGATCGACGTTGAACATAATCTGATCGACAAGCTAAAAACACGCGTCCAGCTTGCGCGGAAAATCGACCAATCGCAACATAAAGTTCGGAAGGCGAACCATGAAAGAAAATGGATGCGAGAAGCTGCGGAGGCAATGGAGCTGGAGCTGGGATCGGATTTCGCCAGGTTCGTCGCCAGTGTTCGCCACACTGTCCATCGTCTTATCACTGTACAGTGACTCCGACGACGAGGCGCCTACTATGCATAAAACCAAAATCATGAATTCGAAGACTGCGCGGTTGAAGGCGGAGTTGCAGACTCTGCTAGCAAAGCCCATCTACGCCAAAGGAGTTTCTGCAAAATACATCACTTCGGGCAGCCGACTGGATATCGACAAGCTTATGCTAGGCACTGGTACGTCACTGTCCACATGATGTCGACCTTATGGGCCTCATCGTTTTCCGCAGCCAACGAGGCGATAGTTGGCGCTGGTGGAGGAGAGGCGCGTCAAGATATAACGCGCGTCAAAAAGAAGGTAAAACCGCCGGTCAAGGCTGAGCAAGAAGAATGGGGCGGGATCACCACCACTACCGAATGAGCGACTTCTTTGGTTTCGAGAGGGAACACTCCCAAAGTCTTCTGAGCAAGGGTTCCGACCGAGGTCCGAGTATGCGATCGCTGCGGTTTGCGCTGCGCTACGACTTAGGAACATCGCGACACAGTTTTGTAATTGATGCGTGGGCACCCTTGTAAATTGCTTCCGCCGTGCGTTTCCGTATTAGAGACTGTGGATCGAAGAACCCGCGTTGGTTAAAAATCACTCAACTTGTCCAGAACGTGTTCTGCTGCGTGGTCCTTGACTCATATACAACTCCAGCACACCGTTTCGCGTATTCCCAACCCTCACCTAAATCTTCATGCCGCTTTCTTTCCACAATGTCGCCAATGTTCTCGTCACTTTGCGTCGGCACGCAAAGGCGGTTCAGGACAATCACCTCCTCACCTTCGAATCTGGCACACCAGTGACCGACAACGCTATCGAAGGAGACACCTTCACCCAAAGCGAACTGCCCATCACTCGTTCGGAAGTGTACACCTGTACGGGTGGCGTGGACTCAGAGAAGCTGCTGCAAGGGACTCGACGTGCTCTTTACAGCTCCGTCGCAGCACTAGGGGCTAATGCGTTGGTAGAAGAGCAGTAAGCATCAGCGAGTCGTATTTACGCCAGCTCCCCTAATCATTCGACGCGTACTCAGATGGTCGTGCACGATCTGCACGTCGAAGAAGCGCGTGAAAGACTCGGATGACGAAACGTTCATCGTATATGTAGGCACACCCTTTTCCAGAGGCGCATCCACAAAGCACTCATCTGACTGCCAACACCAGGTCGACTACTCAGCAAAGGCAACGGTGTCTACCCAGGAAGATCCACAGAACCCGGTACACCTCGAGAAAGCGCAGGTGAGGAATCGACCTTCCTCTTGTTATTACTTACACATTGATGCATACACCTTCAGCGCATTCCCGGCTTGATGACCATTCAAAAGAGGAAGACTCGATGAAGTAATGGTGCTTTTCTCCTCATGATTCTGTACATAATGCCGCTCTCTTTGCCGCCTCGTCGTGTCGTCTCTGATTGTCTCCGCCGGACTACACACTGGACTACCGCCCATTCACATACTACACGCCTTCATGTTCCCCATGTACCTCAGTTGCTAGACCTGTAAACCTCACAAGCCTCATCATGTACACATTGCTTTCGTATCCGCTTCGCACAGCGCGATCTCATTCATCTGGTGTATATAATTAGCTCCGAACCATTACATATCCGTACAAATCTTCACTGAGAGTAACTTCTATCGTCCTTACTGCATCTCCTCCAAATTTCACTACACTTGTGCACCACATTAGCGGAATCCGCCAGGAGGTGGATAGTGCGGGTACTGCTGGGCTCCCGGGAAACCCGGAGCAGAAGGGTAGTGGTGCGCGCCCGGGAAGTTTGGGGGAGCACCAGGAGGTGCGCCGTACGGCGGCTGGGCATGAGGCATCCCCGGTGCTGGGGATCCATGACCAGGGAACGAGGGGCCTCCGGGGCTTGGGAAGGAGGGAGGTCCACCGTGGCTGCCAGGACCACCAGGATACGTGGACTGCGCCGGCGGATAGTTTGGGGCGCTGTAGGATGGAGAATAACCTGCATGCTGGGGAGGCGGTGGCCCAGACGGCGCCGCATATCCTGTTGAATCTGTTAGAAGGTCGCAACAGAGGGCTCAAGGGTGATGAATACCTGAAGAAGGCGGTGCGCTACTTCCTCCAGGGCCAGCAAAGAAGGAAGCCGCTTCGCCAGACGCAGGTGGTGGTCCCGAGGGAGGCTGATGAGAGCCAGGTGTATCACCAGAGAACTCTCTCTTGTTGCCGCCACCACCGCCAAACATACTCTGCGCCTGTGAAACGCCAGGGACCTGGTTTAGGTAGCCAGACACAGTGGATTGGATGTTCTGCTGGAACTGTGTTCCTTGGGTGTGGGCGAATGTCCCATGTGCGTCGGGTGCGCCTCCTTCTCCGGCAAGGCGAACGTTCTTGTGGTTTCGCACCGACTCCTTCTCCAGTCGCTGTAACACAGACGACTGCTTCGATCCGAGCCCTTTGAACCAGTCACTCATATACTGCATCATCTCGTGTTGAATCTTTGAGTTCGAGTTTTGGAAGTCCGGATGGAAGCTGAAATTGCAAACGTTAAATTAGGTTAGTTGGGACCCTAGGATCCACGCACAGGCAATCGAGGATGTCGGAAGTAACACGACCAACGTCAGCCGAGGTATCGGACCACGCCTTTACAACAGCGGTCACAGTGTGTCTCTAAGGTGGAGGTTAGAAGAGGTGCTAAGGGACGTTGTGTAGTAAAACATACCACGATGATCATAGCGAGGTTCCCTGTAAATCTTATGAGCGCAGTACAGCTTATGTGCAAGGTAGAGCCTACCTCCGGTCTCGTTCAGGATGAGGTTCTGTAGAATGAAGAGATCAGAGTGCGACAGTGAACGAGGGCAGAGGGAAACGTACGAAATGGTCTTTGCTCAAGAACGAATGCGTTGGGTCAGACTTAAAGGGCAGTCAGTGCCGATACGCTGAGATATACTCATTTCACCCACAGCCCTAGGGTCATTGAACACCTATAATCATGTTAGCTGCGCAAGGCCTAGACACGATACAATAGACTTACCTCATACTGGTCATGAGAGTCGATAACTTCCGCTGAGCAATTCGTGAGCCCCGAGCTAGCAGACTTCAGAATCGGCTTGAGGTAGGGCTGCAAGTAACAATGAGATCTAGCTCTGTGGGAGTAAACTTCCGATGTCACTGACCTCTAGTGTTGTGAAAACAAAGACTGCTCCAAGTGGGTTGGTCAGAAGAAGGGCTCATAAACCAGCTCATTTACTCACTCGAAATCGAGTCCATCAGCTTCTCAATCAGCGGCCCCAGACCTGGAATCTTCTCGATGGTCTTCGAGATCTTCTTGACGACTGGTTCGGGTGATATCACTACGCATGTTCTGGACAGGCCTGACTGCAAAGCTTACCGCCATCTCTGAACGTAAGAACCTGCCACAGGACCGCGTGAAGCTCCTGAGGAGACATGTCTTCCGGCCGCTTCCCCCCCTGGGCTGGACCAGCGCGTATACGCTCGATTCCTTCCATGTCACGGGACATCTCACTGCCGCTCCCGCCTGGAAGTTTGAAGAGGAGCTCTCTGAGCACATCCCCTGCGTTCTGAGGGCCCCCGGGACCTGCTGAGCGCGAGCGCGCTTTGTCGAGCTCTTTGTTGAGATCAGAGATAGAGGCCTGAAGGTATACCAGTGAGTTTTAAAGACTCATCTCGAAGAGCTAGGAGAAATACCTCGTTCTGCGAGAAAGAGATCGCTAGACGTGAGAAAGAATGCGGAGCAAGAGCGTGAAAAGAAGCCCACAAGGTGATCAGACGCCTCTGGAGTGAACGTCAGTACAGTTTGCGGCTAGACAGACATAATCCACCCACCTCCCAGGAGACTGTGGATGAAATCATCTGAGCCGAATGTGCCTGACGATCTGGTGAGCATACATTGCAATAACACTCGGCGGGGAAGGTAGGACGTACCAGTGATGAGCGGAGCAACTCGCTTGCCATTGGGGGCCTGAATACGGACGCTGTCACCAACGTGAGTGAAGACTTGCTGATGGCCCATGGACACGAGAGCCAATTCGCAGAAGTTCGAGTGTGCGGGGAAATCCTCCAGGGTGTGAAGCTGACGGGTGGAGAGATAAGAGGTCAAAAGACTCCGAAGCGGAGAGGAAGAAGACGCACTGCTTGACCAAGAAGACGGAGTGCCTCGTATTCATCAGCTTTGTTTGCTGAGTTCTTGTTGCGGCGACCCAAATGGATACACTGTTCGAGAGTACGTCTGACTAGAGCTTTCGAGGTGTCCCAGTGACCGTTCTCTGCAGCTAGAGTGAGAGACATTTCGCGAAATTGATGTTAAATTTTCGCCGTACCATTCGCAATGTAGTTCTTCATTCCGGTTCTAGGATCGATCTCCAGCTCGACGGGCTGCAACACATGGCTGAGCCAGGCGGCACATATATAGACACAGTCTACTCACGTCGACCGGTCCACGCAGTTTAGGGTGATACTTGCGCGGGTCCTCTCCGTCACCATAACCTTTGGGGTTATCGATGTGCTCGGTCTGAAGAACACTGTGAGCCGACAAAAGTTTGGAGACAAAACTGCACGCACAGGAAGATACGTCCCTAGCCTCTCCTCGGTGACCTCAAACTCGTTGGTGGCATACCCATGGGCCTAGCGGATAGTTATAGATCAGAACAATAACTGGTAAGTTGAGAATGTGGAAATACCAAGAAGCCGAGCGCCATACATAGGTTGATGATGGTCTAACCGTGTTCGTGAGTGTCATGATAACGAGAGTCACTGTATGAGACGCGGACATACCTGAACTTGCAATTGTTTGAGTGTGGCGATATCAACGGCCTGGGAGTAAGGTTAGGACACAGGTTTACGCGTCTCGTAGCAAAAGAGACTATTTACCTGACTGTAGTCGCGTAGCCAGTTGCCAAAGTAGATTCTCTTCACGTCCAAACCTCCAAATTTGCTTTTCATGCCGACGAAAGCCAAACCTCCGCCCAAGGCACCACCAGCGCCTTTGGCGATCTCGGCGATGACATCTTCCTGCAAGAAAACATAAGGTCAAGTTCAAGAGTCATCTTTCGGCCCACGTACAATGTCGCCATGACGAAAAGCTTTCCCTTCGAGGTACGAAAATCTACAGGCGGTGATTAATCTCAAATGGATAATCTGTTCGTTTCGAGCGCACGCACGAAGGGATGTTGCCTGCACCAAAGGCGTGCACGCCGTTATTTGTTAGGCAGAATGCGAGAACAAAGACAGTCAATAACAGGGCTGTCGTGTGAGAGGCCATCGTGGAGTTTAGTTAACTCTAATCTGTAGCACCGTGATTTATAGATGTGCCCGAGGCAGTGACGTAGTGCTATCAAGTGGAGGTCAATGGCTGCGCAACAACAATGGGGCAGTTTGGCGTCGTCCGGCGATATTTTATGTCGTCGAGGCAATGCAAGAAGGTGGCGAGGAGATTGAAGAGCAGTGTTGACTAGAGGGATGCTCTAGATTGTGGTAGTTCTGAGATAACAATGTAGCGGTTCTCAGAAGTACTTGATTCAATCATTATAACGAATACGGTGGCTGCAGCCATCAAAGCACTCTGAATTTTTCTTCGCTTGGTCAGCCTCCCCTCCTCACCACCACCAACTGAATCGCCTCCAAACGCCTTTGAAACGGCCACATCTGTGTATTCTTTAGATTTACTCTTCTCCTTATATTCTCTTTCTAATCGTACGTGTCTTCATCTTATGCGCGATTTATCTTTCATGAACAACATCCACACCAGCATCATGACCAACTCCGATTCCTCTGTCGTTCCTTCCGAAGTCGGATGGCAGTTCGTGCCGCAGTATTACACCTTCGTCAACAAACATCCACAGCGACTGCATTGCTTTTATACTAAAACATCCACCTTCATTCATGGTACCGAGGGAGAGGAGATCACACCATGCCACGGTCAACAGGTGTGTCAACGTCACCTCCTCCACCCAAAACATGCGGATGACTCACGCCTCGTAACTCGGTAGGAAATTCACGCGAAAATCACTTCGATCGGCTTCGAGGACTGCAAGGTCTTCATCCACTCGGTCGACGCGCAATCGTCTGCGAACGGCGGCATCATCCTCCAGGTCATCGGGGAAATGTCGAATAACGCGGAGCCATGGCGAAAATTCGTTCAAACCTTCTTCCTCGCTGAGCAGCCCAACGGCTACTTCGTTCTCAACGACATCTTCCGCTTCTTGAAGGAGGAGTCTCCCGAGGGCGATGAGGCTAGCGAGGCTGAGAGTGACGCGGCTGCCACTGAGGAGTCACCTGCTGTTCCTACCTTTGACACCACTGTTGAAGCCCCCGGTACGCAGACGGTCTCTGCACCCGTCGAGGAGCCTGCTGTTGAGGAGACCGCCGTCTCTTTGCCGCAATCCGTTGCGCTTTCGGAGCCCAACGGCATTCATGCTGACGAACCTGAGCCAGAGGCTCGCGTCTCTCCCGTTGCTTCCTCTGCCGCACAACCTTCGCCTGCGCCCCCACCTTCGACCACGCTGCCTCCACTCACTACCACTGAGGTGGAACCCTCCCCATCCCCATCCCCCGCTCCTCCATCCGCTCCTGCCCCCGCCCCAGAACCATCACAGCCGCCCCCAGCAGCTTCCTCTGCACCAGCACCAGCACCTCCAGCAGCCACCCGATCCGCCGCGCCCGCTGCTGCTCCTGCTGCTGCTCCTTCTCAGCCTTCCGCTCCCCCAGCTCCCAAGACTTGGGCGCATCTTGCTGCCGCAAACTCCAAGAAGTGGGGAACTGCTGTCGCTGTAGAATCGAAGGGCACTTCCGAAGCTCCCATCACTACCTCTGCTCCCGGTTCCGGCGCCGGCACTCCTACATCTGCAGCACCCGTCACTCGCGCTCCTCCGCAAGGTCAACGCTCTGAGCACCCAGCCTACCTCGCTGCTCAGAGCTTGACCACTCCGCAATGCTTCGTCAAGGTTTGCCCCCACTTTCTACGCGTCTTTGCTACATCGGCGCTGACTACTGTTTGTATCTAGGGCGTTCTGGAAACCCTCACCCAGGCAAACATGACCAACACTCTGACCCAGCGATTCGGACCCATCAAGGATCTCGAGATCGTTCGTTCCAAAGCGTGCGCCTTCCTGGAGTTCACTACGCTTGAGGCCGCGAAGAAAGCGATCACTTCTTCGCTGCCTCTGAGCCAGGGTGGTGAGGGTGGAATCCGGATCGACGTCGGTGGTGGCGAGCACCAGCGAATCACCGTGGAGACGAGGAAGGAGCGGGGCGACCGACCAGTGAGCCGTCCCAGGGGCGGTTCCCCACTGAACGGCGACCGAGGTAGCTTCCGAGGGCGCGGCGGAGGTGCTGGTCGCGGGAGGGGTGTTCCAAACAAGTAATCGATTGCATGCGTGCTTCGCGCGCGATTTTGTCTTCCTTTCCTCATGTTGGTTGGATCAGTCCCATGTCACGAGTTAGCATTCGAAGCAGTTGGGTCTCATCACTCGGCGGCGACTTTCCCGTAAACATAACAAGAAAATCTGATAAAAATTACTACGTCTCACTCCCCTCTCCCTCTGCCTGTCATCCATCCATCCATTCACTCCTCCATTCTCTCCCTCCCACAATTTTGCAACGCTGTCCTTCAATTGCTTTCTTCCCTTGCTTTTTCACCTGTTTTTTTTCTTGGTCGTGCTGCTGCAGGGTTTCTTTCTTCACCTCACTATCTCTACCATTGTGTTCCGGCGTAAACCCAAGAAATCCATTGATCGGCGTGCGATGCATGACATGTATGATACACTTTGCGAAAGCAAGACAATAACAACAACAATAAGAAATGCAACGCAAGCGAAATGACTCGGTGAAAACGAGGGGTGCACGCCCGCTGCAAGCCCCAGACAAGAATACGGGCAATGGCGCATGTCCACCCATCTCACAGCTCCAATCAGCGGCGTGAATGGAGGAGGGAGGCACAATCCCAAATGGGGCTGTGCGCGAAAGAGAGATTGTCTGCTCTCCCTAGAACGGATGACAGCCAAAGAAAGTATCTGAGCACTATGCAAAGTACGAATCGTTCCTTTAGCTTTAAATTGCGGGCGTGAAAGTCATGATCTCCTCGTAAAGCAGCTCTTTCAGCTGTTCGCGACTGATGTCGTCCTTGTGCACTAATTTAAGGGCGCCGTTAGATTTGCCTCCGTAGACGTATTTGCGCAGCGGACGTACAATCAAATTCGAAGAACTCGGGGTCGAGAGGGGGTGCGACGGGCTCATCATCAGGGTCGTGCTGTCAATAGTCACGTCAGAAATAGGACAGTTGCGGGGGAGGGTGAGGTAAACTCACGTATGCTTCGAGGTATGGGTGAGCCAAGGCTTCCTCGCAAGTGTAACGCTTCTTGGGGTCAAAAGTCTACATGTACAACGTTAGATCATCGTCATCTCTCAAGAAGCACGACGCACCAATGTCTTCTCCAGGAAGTCCACGGCAAGGGGGTTGGCGTTCGGGAATAGCTGGGAGAATGGTCGACGTTTCCTAAAGGGAAGGGCACGAATATAGTCCCGGGATCGGCGCGTGGTGATCGCGTAGAATTCGTCGAGTGTGGGTGTGCCCAGTACGTCGAGGATAAGCGTGAGCTGGTGATGGTAGTCTCTTCCTGGGAAGAGAGGCTTTCCGGATAACATCTCCGCCAGAATGCATCCCACGGACCAGACATCAATGGCCTGTAATGAAAGATCAGCACACGAGTTAGATGAGGGCATCTCAGCCCGACATACCTTGGTATACTGCTTAAAGGTCAGCATGATCTCTGGCGCCCTGTACCACCTTGTCGCCACGTATTCGGTCATGAAACCGGTTTCGGTGCCGGATGGTTCAGCGGTCTTGACAGATCTGGCAAGGCCAAAGTCACAGACTTTGAGGTCGCAGTTGGCGTTCAGTAGAAGGTTAGAGGGCTTGAGATCGCGATGGATAACATCTGCGGAGTGGAGAGCCTTCAAGGCCCTGAGGGTCTGGTATATGAAGTACTGGGCGTGGTCGTCAGAAAGGTCTTGAGTGCGGATAACCCGGTGCATGTCTGTTTCCATGAGTTCTTGGATAACTGTTGTGATTGTATCAGAGGGCCCAGTCTGGTGGCGGTAATAATCTCCAACATACGGTATACTTCTTTGAATGCATCTATCGAGGGAGGCTTGATGATGTCGAGGATGGAGATGATCTGATTGAGGAGCATGCGGGTTAGTGTTACACGAAGAAAAATTGTTGAAGACGGTGTGCGCACGTTCTCGCTGACGCCAGCCTCACTGAGGAACTTGAGCAACTTCAGCTCCCGAAGGGTCCTCAAGCAGAACATCGAATGCTCAAAGGGTGCGATCTTCTTGATAGCCACCTTGCGGCCCGTCGGACGATGCACCGCAGAGCAGACGATACCATAGGCACCCTCGCCAACTACATCCAACACCTGGTATTGAGTGCCTGGAGGATAGTGACGATCAGGGCTAACGAAGCGGCGACAGGCACGCGGTGGAGAGACGGACCGACGTTGAACCTGACTTTCCTGGGTGCAGCTGCGGCAGAGGTGGAACTTTTGGAGGATTTGGTAGAAGCGGCTGCTGGTTGCTCTGGCATTTCGGAGAGGGACGGGGAGGAGGAGAGAAAGAAAAGGTGTGAAGAGAAGGACGATCAGAGCAGCTTTAGAAGGAAGACAAGGAACAGAATTGTGATCAGAGCCCGTTGATTTGGAAACGGCACCCATGACAATACCTAGCCACTGCCAGGGCAACAACTAGCCAACAACTGATGGCTAAGTATTGCCTTGCCTTGACCATCTCGGCTTTTCTCAGTTCTGCCTCAACTGCCCCCCTCTTTCTGACAGAGAATTGCATAGAAAATAGATGGTAGCACAGCTCCAATGCTATCTGTTGCTTACCGCCCCTATGAAACTTATGTTCTGACGTTCACCGCGACCTTGCATCAATTATGGGCCTTCCTCTGTGATGTAACATCGCCGATTCGCTGTGCGGCCGGTGCGAGCTGCCCTTCGAATGTGGCTTGAACCGCTTTTTCATCTCGGGCAACATACGAGGAACCCTTCTGAATGATCTATGCTCTTTCCTTAAGCGCGTCAGGGTCTGCAAACAGCCTCATCTGCTCTCGTTCCTGGAGCTAGTAATGAGCTCAGTAGATGATGCGCGAGATGCTTGCGTTGTGCGACGTGAAGGCCTTCGCTTGCACCATCGTTTCTGTGAAGCCTTGTGAGCACGGTTAAAGACGCACAGTGTGGGGAAACTGGAGAGGTACTCAACTTTCAGATAAGATTGCAAAGAGGTAAAATTCGACACGTGTTTAGTCAGCTGACCATTGAGCTGGCAAGAGGCACGATTGTCATCGAGCAACGTTGCCTTTAACTTTCACCTCTTCCACTCCAGGTTCGTGTTTCCTAGCCTCAAAGAATCCTGCACCCAATAGCTTATCGTCGGTCTACTACAGGTCACTTCAATCATCTCCTATCATGGAGCAGCAGGCCAAAGCACCACCGGAAATCAAGGCAACCGCCGAGTTCTTGCGAAGCGGAAAGGCAGGTATCAAGATACGTGTCGGTGCCCTCAATGGTAAACGGATGGACTATTTCAAAGGTGAGCACATCTACCCTCATACACGACGCGTACTTATCATGTCTTCGCCCGCTCAGGCTCCTCCGCCATCAAAGCATTGCTATCTCCCGCATTCGCCAAGGTCAAGGGCGCACCAAAAGTCACCTCCGAGTCTGAGGCGGAGGCTTTGCTTACCACCGTGAACACCTTCGCCTACTTCCTCCGAGTGCGCCGCGGAGAACCCACTGGTTCCTCATCGAAATCCCCCAAAGCTCTCCAGATCATCCCAGAGCAGAAATTCACTAAGGAGGAGTTCTTCGTCTGGTTCTACGAGGGCTCACAGTTGACCACGTACCTGGGCGGTGCCCTCCTTGTCGTTATCATGCTCGCTGGTGTGATGTTCCCTCTGTGGCCACCGACCATGAGGCTTGGTGTCTGGTATCTCAGTATGGGCATGCTGGGCCTCATTGGACTCTTCTTCGTCATTGCGATCATTCGGTTGATCTTCTATATCATCACCGTATTCGTCGCCAGCCCTGGTATCTGGATATTCCCTCAGCTGTTTGCCGACGTTGGCTTTGTGAGTATTCCGTTTACTTCTCAGTCGGAATCTTGCTGATATAGAATGTCCCTAAGGTGGAGTCGTTCATTCCCTTGTGGGAATGGGATCTTCCCAAGAAGAAAAGCGGCAAGAAGAAGAGAAAGGAGAAGGAGAGCACACCCGCTGAGCAGTTGGCCTCTAACGGAGGTGCTTTCATCGAGGAGGTCCGGGACTCGGGTGATTCGCGCCCACAGAGCCGAGGGGCGACGATTGAAGAGGTTGAGGATGAGGACGCTTGATCCATGCTACCTTCGTCATGTACTTCTTGTGTGGCTTCTCGATTCCTTACCACTATGATACACCCCTACCTCCTCTGCGATACCCCAACAATCCACTGTTCGTCACATTATAGAGACTCATGACGGCAAACAATCGTAGGATACGCAGACTGCATTATTATTCTATCTGGAGTACACTAAGCACAACTCAAAATGCATGCAACTCAGGCATCTGGAGTTACTTTAGGTCTAGTGGAGGCTCGCTGGACACGATCCAGTCGTCGAAGAGCCAGGGTTGCCTCAGAAATCCCCTCTTTGTGATTGAGCTTCTTCGACTGCAGTAGACTTTTCTTGAATAGCTGCTGTGCTTCCACTAGTTCGCTTTTCATCTACCAACAAAGCGTCTCGTCAGTCATTATCAAAACGCCTCACGGTAATAGATATCCATACCTCTAGCACCGAAGCCAAGTTGAAGAAGGCGACACCAAGGGACTGAGCACATATCGGTGCGTCGGCGTTCTCAGGTTTGTCGAGGATAGCGACGGACTGCTTTGCCCAAGCTTCCGCTTGATGTAGCCTCTCGGCAGTGGTCTTCTCTCGGATGATGAGCTCAGAGAGGGACGACATGAGTTCAGCACCTATGCACCGCAGAGGTAATTAGTGACTAACTGACAGCCCCAGATACAACGAGTTCACACACCTTTGCACATGTTCTCTGTGGGAATCTGCTTCCTCTGCGCGGTTGGAGGTATCAACGCCGATATCGCGTGCAGGTATAGCGGCATGGCATATCTGTGGAAGAGCATCAGCACGGCGACAACGGAATATCTAAACGCACGTACTCCAGCTTCCCAGTTCTAGAATAAAAGGCCCCAAGTGCATGCAGCGGTGCACTCACATCCGACACAGTAATCCACCCCGGCAGGTTCAGATCCGCAACATCCACAGACGGTGCGCCTGCTGCTTTCTCCTTCGCCTGCACTTGACTCTGCCCCTGCGAGGACGCGATTTTCAGAACCCAGTTAACACCCAGCGTCAGCCATCGCTCCTCCTCCGCTTCTGGCTGGGAGTACGTCTCTGCCAGTTCTCCCAGCTTCAGTGCGAGCGCTACACCACGCAGGCGTTCTTCGCCGGATAGACGTGCTTCGGCCTTTTCGAGCATCTCTAGCGCGCCCTTGTACGTTTCGTACGCCTGTGCCGGGAGCTCTTTCTCCTCCTGCGCTTCTGCGAGAGCGATAGATATCCCCGTGATTCTCAGATACGGTTCCTTGCCCCATGCATCGAGAGGGAGAGTTTGGGCGACTTGCAAGGCTCTGCAAGGCTTACAGCCAAACGCGTTAATCTTCGGAGCAATGAAAGAAGAAGAGTGAAGAGTATGCTGCATACCTGAGATAGTACCGGATGCTGGTATCCAGGAAACCTTGGTGTTTGGCGGTGAGAGCAGCGCGCAGGTCTTGTCGCACTTCCTCCGGCCACATCGTCAACGTAGAGTATATGTCGTAGCTGCAAACGAAATGAGCGGACTTGCAGAGGCACACGTGCATAGTTTTAAAACGTACAGGCCAAAAGCAGTCGCGCCAATGCCGATGGCTAGTAGAGCGGCGAAGATGGCAGAGACGCGGATTTTGGAGTTGGAACCACCCGACGGCGCCTCACCTTCACTACCGATGGGATTCGTAGAGTAGGCTCGCGCTCGCTGTGATGTATGTAGCCCTGTAGTCCTGTTTGACCTCAGAAAGACTGCCGCAGAGCTTGAAGCCGTTGGTCGTAAGCAGCGCGTAAATTTAGCATGATGAGCAATGCTCGCTTGGGGTGGTGAGGGTTTGAGCATGAAATCTGAATACAGTCGCCGTGGCGTCACAGCGGTTGTGAACGGCTGCATCCTCCGAGTCCATGTGCTCATGACACGCTGCAGATTAACTTGAAATCAACGAGAAGTTTTGCAAATGTACGTCGACCAGGTTGCATTGGATCACTCGCTCGCAATAGGGTGTAGGACCATCTGCCTTGTCGTCTACTAGTCGTAAAAGTACATGGGGGTAATCATCAGACAAACAAACAGAGACGAATCAAACGATGAGTAAACTATGTATACGAAGCAAATAAGGTATTCCAAAAGCCCTCCCAAGTCCTGCAGATCATACAACGCGAACAGAAAACAGCATCCTGAATGCTCGAGACTATGAGCTTCTGCCAAGGAGCTCAGACTTCATATCGCTGAAGACGCGTACCGCACCGTCCCAGCTGGGTATAACGGTTTCACCGTCCACGAATCGAATCAACAAGAAGACGACACCAAGGACGATGCAGATAAAGAAGAGGAAGCCGATAACGCTGTATCCGACGAGGAACCAAGGGATTCCCTCGTCATACTGCGCGAGGTCTCGAGCAGGGTCGGCGTTGTACTTGTTACCGTTGGCGACAATGCGCTTCCTGTACTCGGACAATCGCTGCTTCTGCTGGAGGTCGGCGTCGAATTTCATGTCTGCCTGGGCGATCTTTGCTCGTGGGTCGGCGATGCGAAGACGATGACCCTCCCCTGTGAGCTCGATGAATGATGGATAGTTCTGTTCGCACCATTGCTCGATCTGGATTATTCATTCAACGTTCGGGTATACAGGGAAGACAAGAGAGCGACAAACCTTGCCGCAAGCAACACCGAGAGCGAGGTAACTAGGGTCGGACGAGGAGGCGCGAGAATGGATTTTACGGGCGTAGTCGCGGAACATGTAAGCCACGTCGCGAGGATTTGTCGAACGCATAATCAGCTAGAGGGGTTATAAGCAGCAGAACTAACGCGGTCAGTGTGGAAGGGGCGTACCGAGGCCGCTTCAGCTTTTCGTATCTTGATGTTGCGTTCAAACATGGTGGGGTTCATGAAGCACAGGCTCATCGTTGCCATCGCCATTGTCGCAGGGATAGCGCAGAAGACGAAGACACTCTGGCTCTTGAGCAGTCGCAGGTAATCCAGAGCGTCGGTGGCATGGCGGAGAGCATCGACAATCATAGCGGTCTGCACCCACTGCGCCCGAGTCTTGTTCTCGGGACGACACATCTCCTCCATCTCGTTGAAGCCGAACTTGCCCCAGATTTCTCGTGGCCAGAAGTAGCGCTTGTCCTCCAGATCCTCGCGGTAATCGCGAATTATGTTCGTCTTCTGCAGGAGGAGCCCAGTGGAGCTACTGAGCTCCAACTGACCTCCGAGCCATGGCGCCTCCTTACCGGTGGCGGAGAACAAGCGGGAAAGACCTTCACCGACGAGGCCAGCAACGTAGTGGCAGTACAGGTCGTACTCCGCGGTGGTAGCCAGATAGATGCTCCCAGTTTTGGCGGCTTTGTGGGCGTAATCAGCCATGCCATTCTCCATCTTGTGGCAGATATCCAGGATAACCTCCCTATACCTGAGGGTGGAGCGTTATTAGTACACGTGATATGCATATTCGCCTCTGGGGAATGGGGACGTGGTGGTGGTGGGAGGCAGTCATGGAAAGAGCGAGCGCAAGGTGGAAGAATCTATGAGCAAAATCACATACTCAGGCTTGATACGGCCTAATTCCTCTACCACGTTGTCGTATTCGACCAAAAGCTGTCGGTCTTTTTCGTCTGGACCACACCCATCGTACTTCCAACCGGGCGTCACGGTATGGATATGAAATGAGCGGAGAATAGGCTGCTTGACTTCGTCGGGGATGGTCATGTCATCTTCAACGGTGTCGAGGCCTCGCAGCACAAGATAGAATAAGCAAATCTGTCGGAGAAGGAGATTCAGTGCGCGCGGGGAGAGGCGCCGTCGAATCCTGTGTAAACGTACGGTGCGTGCCAGGTCCCCTTCCAACTCCTTAATAACCGCTGAGAAGCTGCGACTGGTCAAGTCCAGGAAGTGCCAGCATTTTCTCATGCTCTCCCTGTCCCAGCCTGAAGTAGGGTGCTCCTGAACGGATTTGATGTCTCGCTTCTGGTCGTGATAAATCCAGAACTGAATCAACGTTCTGAACTCGGTGGGGTGCGTGAAAAGCAGTTTTAGCATCGGAATGACGGCCATTATGAAGTGTCGTAAAATGAAAGAGGGGGCAGGAGAAGCGAGGGGAAGGGTGGGTCGACTAAACTTTTGAAATAAGTACTTGCGGTAGTGATGAGTTGATGCCCGGCGCCGGGGCGGCAGTGTTTCCACGAGTCGCCAGCGAATCGTACGATTGACTGCTGCTCCTTTGCCTCCATGGTGTCGGCCCACTACTCAACGAGTACTACACATCTCGTTGGAAGCGTCATTCTCAGACATGTATGTACAGTGGTATGGCCTTGATATTGCCCGTGTGCAAGAGACGTTTGGCAGACTACCCATGTTGCATTTCTACGCATGTGCTGGATTCAATGGTTCGCCCGCCAAACCCGGGCAGTTACATACATAACTGAGCACTTCAGCGCATGGGAATATATCGGATCCACCACAGTTCGACGAAATAACCCACAGCGGAGTCTATATTGGGACGCGAGGGGCACGGGTAGCTGGAGTGGCCTTGATAGTCGACGGTAGCGGAGCGTTTCGGTCCCAAGGACTAGGTTGACATAGCTAGCCTCGACTGCATCGAATGACTTAAAGACAGTAGTTCTGCGATAACTGGGGGCACATTGGCCTGACCTATGGAGAATGCGACTTGAAAGTGCGTGAACCTGGTATAAGGAACCGGGGTGGTCGATGAAACAAGAATTGCATGCAAAGCTAGGGAAAGAATACAAGGGAGATACACTGCTAGTCATAATCGCCGCCTGAAAGAAAGAGGTGTGTATCAGGGCCGGCGACGCGTTGAGTGAGAGGGTGTACTAACCTCCACCTTCATCACCTCCACCACCTCCGCCGAGGTCATCCATGTCGTCACCTTCACCGTTGTCGAAATAGTTCTCGGCATAGTCATTGTCGTACTCTTCGTCAACGTCGTAATCTGACACTTCTCCCTCGGAGACGACTTGCGAACCCTCTTGGTCCGATTTTTCCTGCCAACGATTAGATAGGCGTCCAAGCAGGTTTTGGCGGAGGACCTACTGCATCGTCATCGTCATCTGCCAAGTCGTCTAAGTTGACTCGTTTCTGGGGCCGTTTGGTCTAAGCACGTAGGTCACTGAGATGTTCTGTTTCCCATATACAGCTGTAGATATGCGGACCTTTTTGTTTTGGCTCGGATTAAAATACTCCTCAAGGAGCGCTTTGGGAAAGAAAGGAGCATGGAGGTCACCCTTTCTAAGCGCGGGCCGTGAGCTCACAGAAGGGCGGTACTTGTCAGAGTAACGCTGCAGGTCTGGACGGCAGTGAGATTTACATTCAGTGCAACCGACGCCGTGCGAGCAACTCACCTGTTGATTTGTGTTTCTCGACGACATAGTATTTTGAATGCTCCAGACGGGAGACGAATCCAGATTGGAAGCCAGCTATCCTTTTGTCTTTCTCGGATATGGTTGACAGTACAGGCAAGGGTTCTAGAGGCTTTCAAGTGCTCAGCGAACGGTACTAGAGCTCGGAACATGCACGGCATACAGGATAGAGCTCCGAAGCCTCTCTGGATAGATTCTGGATATCTGCGAAAGTGACGCCTATAGGTAGCATAGCGGCAGCGCCTCCTCTCCCTCCTCCTCGGCCGCCTCTACCACCTCCTCGTCCACCCCTTGACATTGTTGATTACAGCGAGCAAAAAAGACTGACGCCCGTGTCGAACGTGGTGGTGATCAAGGAACGGAGGCGGAGTTCAAAACAACCCGTGTACATAAACCAATGGCACAGCAAACAGCTGTGCACCTTGTGACTCCCCACTCCTCTACGACCACCCTCACGCACCCTTTTCTTTGTTCTTTCTCCAGCTTTCTGTTCCACCATGTCCGCTATGAACATTGACAAGCCTCTCGACGATGTAAGAAACATAGTCGCACCCCTGAACGAGACTGACCCTTTGTCTTCTTTGTCCAGATTGTCTCCGCCAACCGCCAGAAGAAACGCGGTGGACGTAGGACCCCGGCACGCGCTCAAGCATTGGGCAAGGCCGTCCCAAGTCCTGTTTCGCGCGCTCGTGCTGCTGTTTCCGCAAAGCCTGCTGCGCAGCCTTCCAACATCACCTCTGACAAGATCATCGTCTCGAATTTGCCACAGGACGTGAATGAGGGTCAAGTGAAGGTTAGTACATCCACCCCTTTAGGTATCGTAGGCCCGAGTGCTAATTGATTCTTTGCAGGAATTGTTCGCATCTACCGTTGGTGCCCTGCGGTCCGTCTCCGTCCACTACGACTCCAATGGAAGGTCCAAGGGCATCGCCGAGGTTACCTTTTCGCGCAAGGGCGACGCTTCCAAGGCGTTCCAGCAGTACAACAATCGGTTGATCGACGGAAGTTAGTACTCGTTTTCCCACACCGCTCCCTTTACCGTCATCATGCTCGCCCATACACTCGGGCTCATCGGGCGGAGTGGCAACATTGGACGGACCCTTCGTTGACGGCGACGACTCAGGAGCAATGCTATTCAAATGGCAGAGCCAAAGGATCACGGCACGGTGTCAATGCCTTGATCAGGCTTCACCGACAAGATGTGCAGTCTGACCTCGCGTGGAGGTGCCTGATCAGCCCTTCGCGTCAGAGAAGTCAGAACTCCATCTCCTTCAGTGCAAGACCCTGGAACACGGTGGGGATGCTACAGACTAGGGCTCGTTCCCCAGTTCGGTTGCTTCACCACTGTCACCCGGCGAAGGCCAGCAGAGGAGTCGCCGCTCCGTACCGATGCAGCTCGAGTTGCCTGGGTCCCACGTCTGCGATGTCTTCATTAGGGTCGAGCCTTCTTCCCAGAAGACACCAGGCGAGCAGTTGAACCCGCTTTTCTCCGTTGCTTCTCGTCCCTCATGCCTGAACAACTCGGCTAACCAACGTCCGCTCCTCCCTCCATCGTCCTGTCCATCCAGAACGCCCCATGAAGATCGAAATTATCCTCGACCCAAGCAAGCCACAGCCCCTGGCCGCGCGCGTCGGCCCTCCTCCTGCCAACGGCAATGCCAATGCAGGAGCCAAGTTCGTGGCCGACCGACATCGATGCGCCTCCGTTTTGATTTACATACATTTCTTATAGATCGCAACCGGCCGCCAAAGGCAAGAAGACGCCGAAACCCCGCGTGAAGCAGACCCCGAAGACTGCTGCCGACCTTGACGCCGAGATGGAGGTATGTAACCACTGGCGCTCTCGCAGTGACGGACTTGATAATGACTGTTCATCTCCAGGACTACACCGCGAGCAGTGCCGCTCCTGCTGCTTCTAGCGCGGCCGCTTCGGCTTGATATATTCTTCTTTCCTCTCGTGCAACCCTTCTGTCCTAATTCTTGTAGTCACGTATACTGGTATCAATCGTTTATTATCCGTAAAATCCTTTCGCTTTTTTTTTCTCTCCGGACTGGCCTGTATGTCAACAATCATAATCCAAACACTCTGCTCGTCGTAGGAAATCCTTTTGTGGAACGTACATACCACGTTCTTGCGCAATTGTTCTTCATGTCTTGTGCTTGCATGCGTACCACATACGCGGGCTCACTTTATCTAATCCTGTGATTCACCCTTGCACTATGACTACCACCACCACTACTGACTTGTATTCGGACGACCCCCAATGGGTGGATGTAACACCTATCCCACAATACGATGGAATAAACCCTGTCGCACCCATTCTTTACACCGACGAATGTTCGTCTTCTCAGCTATCGCCTTCGTGAAACCACCTGCCAATACATGACCCTTGCAGATAAGGACGCGACGGATTACTTTCGAGGAGTGCTGAAATCGGGGGAGAAGAGCGAGCGGGTACTGGAGCTCACAGAGCGTGTAATCCGTATGAACCCCGCACACTACACCGCTTGGTCAGCTACTCGTCTCTTTGGATTCATCCCACCATTACTTTCTGACTTGAGGGACTTCCTACCTCCGTGCTTCCGGAATCCAGGCAGTACCGCTATCAGACTATCCTTGCACTGGGCACTCCTCTCGATGAGGAGATCACTCTGATGAATGACATCGCCATGGATCATCTCAAGACGTACCAGGTTTGGCACCACCGACGTCTGATACTGACGCAGACGAAGCAGGCGGCGCAAGAGCTGGCGTTCCTGGTCAAGGTTTTGGGACTTGACAACAAGAACTACCATACCTGGGCGTATCGACAATGGATCTTATCTCATTTCAGTGACGACGACCTATGGAGACATGAGCTCGAATTTGTGGATAGCATGTTGCGGGACGACATCAGGAATAACTCTGCGTGGCACCATCGGTTCTTTGTGCTGTTCGAGGCCGGTGTGAGGGCGGGGGACGAAGACCGGGAGGCTCTCGCCAGACAAGAGATCCTGTGGGTATCTTTGTGTCTATCGTTGCGTCCAGAGCTCACAATATGCTTTTCAGGTACTCCAAGGAGCGGATCTCACTGGCACCAAATAACGCCTCAGCGTGGAATTACCTTCGAGGTGTTCTCGACCGCAGTGGCACGGAGTACTCATCTCTCGCCGGTTTTGTTGAACCGTACGCAGGTTTACCTGGTCCGACTGCATCCGACGCGGATACCATCGATACGGAGAACCCAGCACCGCAGCCGGGAGCTAGGCTGCCATCCGTTGCGGCTCTGGAGTTCATGGCGGATGTGTACGAGAAGCAAGGAGGAGAACGCCTGGCCGATGCTCGGAAGGTGAGCACTATGAGTACTATTGTGGTGACAATCTTTTGATCGAGACCGTACACAGCTGTGGACATCTCTAGCGCGTGAGCACGATACCATAAGACAGAAGTGAGTCCAGGCGTTTCCTGTATACACGTTGACTGAGCGTTATTGGTTCTCTAGATATTGGGAGTATAGAAGTACGGCGGCTGGAAAACTTTAGGCCAGAATATAACAAGAAGCAGATATATTCTTGTTACTCTTTGAAGTTGTGCCAGTAATGTTAGTGCCCTGCTCAACTTCCGCGTAATAAAGGCACTGTTTTTGTACGCAATTTGTCGGAACGTGCAGAGGGTACGATGTATCCGCCCGTCGCCAAAGAAAGCCCCTGGGGAACGGGCTTATCGTCGTCTGTGGGCGGCGGGATGATCTGAACAAGACTCTGTGTGTCGACATTATGGATCTCTACGCTGTGGTTTTGTAACAGCGCAGTGATATGTGGATAGTCAAAGCCTGCATTCGGGTCAGCTCTGCGACCCGACACGTGGTGGGAAGAAGACTCACAGATAGAGATTGGGTAACTTGGCCATTCAAGGGTCCCACGCGAGGGATCGCCGTCGCCCTTGACGAAGACGCCCAGGGCGTTTTCTCCGGTCCACGACACAAGCAAAAATTCACTGTCGCCAATGGCCACGATATGCGGTCTCAGCTCAAAGTCGACTTGTTGGCCGGTCTGATTGATGGGGAGGATGGGAAGCATGGAGAAGGTCTCGAGGTTTATGAGGCTGAAGTATTCTTTGTCCGCAATTAGCAGAGATGGGCCAGACCGTTTGGCAGATACGCCGCCCCCGGGTAGAGGGATTTCCTAAACGCGGTATTTGAGAAGGGGAAGAGCAGAAGCGAGGGTGAGCGCATACGTTGAGGTAGACAAGACGGTCGCGCAAGGTATATAGCTGTATGGCCGCACGTTTAACCACTACAATATCGACGGCAGCAGGTTGCGATGCTGTGACTTCTGACGGATTGAGCTGCCGCTCGTCGACCGCAAAGGCGACTACCCCCCTTATTGGCCGCATGACCGAGGCACTGACTGGGTCGAGAGACGGAAGCGTGTAGAAGAATAACTGTCGATCTGTGGAGGTATGTGAGCTTGTGTGTCCGCCTTCTATTGGCGGTGGGCTACGTACCAGACTGGACGAGAACGCGATTTAGGCCGGTGAGTAGAATCAAGGAGTCTATCGGCTTCTCTCCAGGTAGCGATTGCCGGGACAGTAGCGTGTATGACCCCAGCTTTGATTGTGTTGGTGGCAGCAAGTTGACAGTCGTTGGCCACTACGCACCTGGTTTGGATCGTCAGCCTGGAGGGCGTATCGCAGCAGCTCTCCGTTACTGCAGCCGACGTAGATTTCTGAGCCTATACGACATGAGTTCTACGGTGGCATTGTTCGTGACTAGGTAGTGGACGAACCCGAGGCTTGGATAGACCTAACATACGCTGCTTCCATAGGAAACCCTGACCATGAAGGTGTTTAGTTGGATGGATACAACACAGAGGAGTTTACCTCATGCCATATGCATCCAGTATCGTGGGCACTATAGATTGCACCTGAAACACGTCGATCTCAGCTGCAATGGCAGCTATATTGCTCATGAAGAAAAGAGGGCACTTCCAGGAAAGATGTTCGCAGGTATGAGAAGCTGAGCGCTCAAGTTTAAGCAGTGATGGAAGCAGTTGCTAGAACGCGTCGCGCTTGGCGCCTGCCTGCCTGACCAACCTTGATCTGCACCACCAGTTACCTCCAATCCGAACGTCCTTAACAGCAAAACTTACTGGAGCACTTAAACCAGCTAGCTCCTCTCCTGAGCCCTTATTAATGGACTTGGCCAGGCGATCTTCTGTGGTGAACCGTCGAACGTCGGTGTCGTGGGCCTCTGGCACTCGTCCCGAAATCTGGCAGCCGGCTGACAACAGTGCACTGTCGGATAAGTGGGGATCAGTCTTGGCCAGAGGTACGCTTGTCTTTGGCTGCCAACTCGTGTTGATCTTCTGAGCAGTGGCTTCTAGACATCATCGACCTTCCCTTAGTCACGGTAGACGAGGAGATCAGTGTCGAGCAGGCTTGTGAGGTGAGGCATGCAACGTCGACATCAAGAACGTCATTTCTGAACTTTGAGCAGGCTTTACTCGCTAATAAGACATCGTGCTTGGCTATTCGGTCAGCAAAAGCTGTTGGAACTACAGTGCCATATATAGGACTCTTTGATGTGCGCTCATCTGTACAATGTCCTGAGTATTGGACTGACCACCTTTCCTCGTTAGTTTGCCGACGTGAATGCTTTTTTGACACTGGCCGCCACGAGGTCAACTGCGCTGCCAGAACACCTTCGCAACAATACTCAAGTAACCGATATAACGTCTGCTGCTCGTACCGGGCTTGTCCCAGTTAAGCTCGTCAGCAGTGCGTTGCCTGTGGTCTCTCACCAGCTGAGGTGTCGACTGTGAGAACCCTAGATCTGTCCGAGAAGAATCCGCTACGGATACTGGCGAACGACAGCTCGCTTTTATCGCTACTGGAAGTGTTTTCTCAGGGTACTCACAGAGGTTAGCGTTTGTGTACAGCTTGCAGCTGCTGTCACTGACTTGTACTCAGTTTTGATCGAGGCTGAGGACGGGAGCTCGGAATACTTGGGATTTGTGTCCGACCGTGGGCTGCTTTCGTGGCTTTGCTCATTTGCCCAAGAGTCTTCGATACTCCAACAATACTTTGCGAACTCTCTGGAACACCTAGCTCTGCCTTCTTTGAATCTGTTCAACTCTGTCATCGCCTGTGGGACTCAGTCCACCGTTCTCGATGCCATGAAGCTCATGAGCGAGGAGGGTGTCGGCAGTGTCGCAGTTGTTAACGAGGAGACAGGAGCCTTACTAAGTGCTATCAGCGTCACAGATATAGCGAAGGTTCGTGCACCTTCATTGTATGTCAATCTTGCTAAATGACGTTGCGTCAGATGGTTGTGCCCTCTCCAGACGGGAATATCCTGACGATGACTGTGGGCCAGTTTGTCTCTCTGGTGAAAGTTAGCGTTTCTGCGTTTTTACCGTTTCTTGGCACAGTACTTGACGTGTTTCGCAGGAGCCTGATGGCGTCACCGATGGCGAGGACAAATTTCCTGGTAAGCCGCGTACTGTCCCGGTCGTTATCCATCGCAAGGCTAAACGCCTCATCTTGTGCAGTCTACTCAGTGAACCCCATAAGTCCACTTGGGTACACCATTCAGAAGCTCTTGGCCAGTACGCTTTCCCGTCGGGATACTCTCCTCACGATTGTTTGACATTCGCGATAGCAAACGCACATCGCTTGTTCGTGTCCAGTACGGCTTCGATGACAGGCGATCTGGGCTCTGGTTGCCTCTCTGGCATTGTTTCCGTCGTAGATGGTGCGTGTCTTTGTGTACTTCCCATTCTTCACCGTCACTCAAGAGCCTGGTTCCAAAGTTTTGTCGCAGTTTGCTAGCCTGGTCGACATCTCGAATATCGATCCGCAAAAGATGCACCGGCACCGGAGCATGTCCACCTCTTCGTCTGGTTCCCATCGGTCTGCCAATAGCCTTAGCCGACGGTCAAGCAGGCAAAGTCCAGTCAGAAGCCTCGTGTCGTCGGCCAAACAAGTCGCTCAATGAAAGAGGTCCTATCAGAAGTAAACCCTTGTCAGCACCTTCGTCGGACTGTAACTCCACAAGAAGTATCTGTTTCATGTACAATCCGTATATCTTGTAATACCATACCATTGTAACTTCCAAGTGGACCTGGACCATGGCCGCTACCCGTGATCACCTGTGGCTTGCTGCTTCACCACATCTTCATCAATGCATCGACTATCTCTGCTCTTTCCTCTCCGCAGAGAGCACAGTTCCGTATTGTCGTTCAGCTCTCCGGAGTTATGAGAGTACAAATCCCTGCGCGGACACAAGCGAGGGCAGATACCAGATCAAAGCTTTTGCCTCAGCGCGGGATTCCGACGTCTTCTAACGCCATTTCTATGACTCCATCCCCTCATGTGATGAACGTGTATCTCGATTTCAAAAACTTTGTTCCTCCTCAACTCCTCTCTCGATGGGTCAACACCGTTTCGTGGACGTAGCTCTCGGAGCATCGCTTCCAAATCTAACTCAACATGCCATATCGGTGTCTCTACCAACTTGGAGGGACACGGTGGGATATGAAGAAGCCGAGAAGCGCGTCGTGGACGCGATGAAGAATGGCTATCCTCGGTTCTTTATACATCTCAGTATCCGGAAGGTGCGCTGCTCTCCGGCACAGCATGTGCATGCCAGTCGATAAGCTGCTAATCCATGCGATCTAGCTCATGGAGATATGTGAACAAAAGTTCGGCAATAAAGATGAGAGCTGCATGCTGTTTCCGTGTCAGCAGTACGCGGACTACTGCCGGTCCTTCATGGCGGATCAAGGACAGAAGCAACAATTTATAGGCCCGTTTAGTACACGGCTGGTTCGCTTCGCTATCGCAAAGGACGAAACACTACAGAACAACAACGCCAAACCACACTCATCCGTCGACCTGTACATTGTCCTCTTCAACGCCGATGCGTTCCCCTTGGCCAAGCAGTTCTGGCAGCATACTGGAATGGGTGTGTCGAGTCGACTTGCGGACCATTGTCTGCAGCTACTATCCTCCGACACACCAACTTCGGAATCTCCATCCTCGTCCTCATGCTCCCCGCGCATGCCATACAAGATGTCTAACAGGCATTACGCGCGTTCTGCACAACCTATTAACTCCAGCAACGGCCATCGGCATGGTCTCGACCCCGTTGATCAGGTAGACGGCGAGCGCAGTGTCTATCTCGAAGAACGTTATGGACGAAATCTGCCTCTTACTTCCGCCGCCGCCGCCAAACGCGCTCTACGTCGGCGGATCGCTGGAGTGCTGATCAAAGACGACGATGCCACTTATCGTCACGCGGGGGACCACGACGTGGAGGTTGGGCCCAGTTCTCGAGCAGTAAAAGAACTGAGCGAAGACGATGTCTTTCTGTTTTCCACTGGAATGACTGCAATTTGGCAAGCGCATCGTCTGGCTCGCGATATACGACCGGCCTCCAAATCTGTTTGCTTTGGGTGCATTATTATATGGCCTCTCTTGACCGTATCGATGCTCATGTCACGCTGCAGGTTTCCGTACACCGACACACTCAAGATCTTGGAGAAATGGGGCCCTGGCTGCCACTTCCTTGGGCACGGATTAGACAGCGATATCGACCATCTGGAAGAAATACTCCAGGTCGAACCGGTGTTAGCACTATTCACCGAGTTCCCCTCCAACCCATTGTTGCGATCTGCAGACCTACCTCGTCTACGCGCATTGGCAGATCGTCACGGCTTCCTCATCGTGGTAGATGACAGCATTGGGAACTTCGCCAATGTGGATGTTCTTCCATATGCGGACATAGTCGTCAGTAGCTTGACCAAGATATTCAGCGGCGATGCGAATGTCATGGGAGGAAGGTGGGCCTACGCACATGCGTGTGCGTTTCTGATAGGCTGACCTCCTTTCTAGCTTGGTTCTGAACCCCAAAGGGCAGCATTACGCCGCTCTCAAGGACCGTTTGGGCGACACGTATGAAGATATCTACTTTGACGAGGACGCAATCTACATGGAACGCAACTCGCGCGACTTCATACATCGCGCGCGCGTTATTGACATCAACACCGAAGCCGTCTGCGACTTCCTACACGCCAACTCCGCTCCCAGTGGTCGATCAAACGCCGTCATCCGTGAAGTTTACTACCCAAAGTATACCACGACGCATCATTACCAGGAATGTCGGGACTCCGGCGGGTTTGGCGGGCTGTTCTCCTTGACCTTCACTACTCAGAGTGTAGCGCAGGCCTTCTTCGATACTCTAGCGTGCCACAAAGGGCCCAGTTTGGGAACGAACTTCACTCTGGCGTGTCCGTACACGATACTGGCCCACTACACCGAGTTGGATTGGGCTGAAAGGTGGGGCGTGGATAGGAACTTGGTTCGGGTGAGTATCGGGATGGAGGACAAAGAAGTGCTTCTAGAGCGGTTGCAGTCGGCATTGGCTGAGGCTGAGAAGGTCGTATGATCTCTGTTGATACTGTTCTTTCGATACCGTGGGTTTTCTCATCTTTGACAATGTGTCTGTACACAACATTGTTTAATTCGAATGTCTACTCCAATACAGACGGAGTTGCAGGACGTCCAAGAACTGATCGTATTAACGATAGATGTACAGGGATAGCAAGAACAGAATCTTCATGTTTCGTGTTCGTCGTAAACCAAGGCAGGGGCGAAAAGGACCATGTACAAAGAGATCGGAATAAAGAAAACGAGGTGGAGGAGTCGGCAGAAGAACCAAGGAAGTGGAGCGTTTCATGGGGGATGATAATGCGAAACCGTAGCATAAATGTCTATAAACTCTAGGAAAGGATAGCAGCAAAGCAAGAACCGATAAAGAGAGAAGGAAATAACAAGCCTAAGCCTGCTTCTTGCCCTGAGCCTGACGAGTGCGCTTCGTCTTCTGAACGGGGATCGTGTCCTTCGGCTGACCGGCGATCGCTTCGCGTACACGGGCAAGCAAAGGGCTGACTCGCTCAGCAACCTCGTTGGCCATCAGAGTCACCTTCTCCTGCACGGTCACGTCCTTCTTGGAGACGATATCGCGAAGATGGGTGATGGTGGTGGAGAGGCCGGCACTGATTTCCTGGTAGTTCTTCTGGAGCTGAGGGGAGGAGAGCTCATTTCGAAGGTGAGAGGCGGAAGCGGAGGTCGATGTCTGGAGGTTCTGCAGGGTGGATAGCATGTTTTCGGACAGTCCGTGGACACGAGATTGGGCCTGCGTAAACGTGGAGGAGGCAAGCTCCTGAATATGCTGCGCGGTATCGGTGGCACGTTGACTAACACGAGGATGAGCTTATGCGTGAGAAGTATGAGAAAGATAAGCAACGTACACGAGAGCGTTCTGAGTCTGAATCTGCTTCAACTGCTCATTCGAATAACCGTAGATGTTGTCCTTAAGACGGTGGGAGAGAGCAAGAGCGCGCTGGTACTGGTACTTGGACTCGGCATCGTTGGCGTGTCCGTCAGTTCCGTTGGTACCGTTGTTGGTGTGATCCACGGCAAGCTGGAAGTAGTCGACAATCGGTGTGAAGCGCTAAAATCAAATAACGTTGTCTCAGATAAGATGTCGCGCCTTGACGTCCGGAAAATACGTACCTGGTCAATGCCTTGCGCCATCTGGTAGGCAGGGCTCCTCACTTTCTCGTCGAGGGTCTTGTTCGTGTTCTGCTTCTGCTGTTGTAGGTAGTTGGTGATCTCCTCGGGTTTGGCGTGGAAGGGGTAGGGGTAGCGGGACTCGACGGCGTCCATGACCTTGTTCGCGTAGCCATCGAGGGTTTGGAGAGGAAGACGTTGTTGGATAGGTTTGGTGAGGTTGTATGCGCTCGAGGAGATGCCCACAGCAGCGGCGTAAGGAGAGCGGGTGTATGGGTTGGAGTTCAAGGTGTCGTTGATGGCGCTGATTGAGCTTGACACGAGCGGGATGGACCAAACGCGAGAAAGGACGCTGGCCTCGCTGGCCTCAGCAGGCGCAGACTGGGAGGGAGTACTCTTTGCGGCTTCAGCGTACGACATATGGTTGGAGTCGGAGGAGGACATGAACGGCGAAGGAGAGAGAGACGGAATACTCTGCCTTTTCGAGAACGACACCTTTATCTCCTCCAACTTCCTCCCATGTGATTCTGTGTTTTCCACCACGTTCTCACCATCTTGCCATCTCAACCCATGTGTTTTCAGGATCACACAGAAGAAGAACGGTTGATCACAGTTTATCTCACTACGGCCTGCTACAGCCTCGCTTCTTTTACAATCTCATGTAACAACATACTGCGTCTGGGCCAACGTTCACATCAGACCTAGCTGTCGCCTAGCCTAAGCCTGGTAACGGAGCTATGAACTTGGCAGTAGTGAGAGCTCGGAGCATACACCGACACGAGAGAAAATAAAATAAACACAACAGCGGAATGACGGAACATAGGAACGTGTACCAAATATGTATAAACATTCAGAACTGAGGATAAGCTACGTTGTCCATAATGTAGGGGGTTAATATCCTGGAAAGACACGATAGGGATTACAATTCGGCCAAGATGAGCCCAACGACCACATATAAGATGGTCAAGGGTGGGGTTAGCACGACATATGACCAGAAGATTGTGCGGCTTATCAGACGCTCGAATGCATCTCCCGAGGCCGCTTGCGTTATCTAGTAAGTAAATCCGAGCATGAGTACGAGCATCTCGGCAAGTCCCTAGGTAAAGTGATCCTACCTGCGCGAGTGTCAGAGCAGGAGGTGAGCTGACAAGCAATACGTTCGCCACCACGAACACCGGGCTGACGCGAGGTAATAACCATAAGTATAAGCACAACGAGAACAAACACACAGAAAACTCACTCCATGAAGACCTGGTGAATATCGAAGATTGTTCCCACAGCCATGAGCGGAAGGACTAGCAGCGGCGTGATAATCATACGCGAAGCGACCGCGACGAGCACCGTCTTCGTCTCTCCCTCTTGCCGTATCTCCGTCTTGCTCCGCACAGGCACAGGCCTCGATGATGGCGAGTCGTCTTTTGCCGCCCCGAAGATAGAATATATTTTGGACCGCAGGCTCTGGTTCTTGCGCTTCTTCTTCTTCTCGTCCGGGTTCGGGTAGAAGTAGGCTCCGAGAACGATAAGCGTGAGAGGGATAGAGCAGTCGCCAGCCGCGGTCAGCGCGTTCTTGACGGGGTGCATATGCTGGTCCAGGGCGTGCTGGAGAGGTCCTATCATCGCGACGATAAGCGACGCCAATGCGGCCCACAAAGGTACAGTCATGAAGTCGTTCAACGTGGCCCAGCCATTGGCGATTTTCACGCCTGCTACCTTCCAAAAGCTTTTCTTGGATCGGGATTTGTTATGGACAGGAAGCGGCACCGAAGTACCCTCCTCGTCACCCGAGTCCTGGGCCTGGTTGGCCAAATCAACTTGAGAAGCGGCTCGGGAGGGCTCGGCGGATGGGATAATGGCAAGATTGGTTCTGGATTCGTTGGGTGAATTGGGGAAGGAGCGATAGTATGTCGATTTGCGTCCCTTCTGCATGGCCAGGCGAGGGTTGAATTTCGGGGGTTCGGGTTCTGGAGACTCGGTGCCAGAGACAAAGGTCGTGGTGGATGAGTAGAATTGGTGGTGTCCGTTCATCTCGGGGCCGGTGCCCTCGGGATCTACGTGCGCATTCTCGATAGACTCGGCGAGCAGAGGGGTGCGCTCGTCGTCGGAGTTGGCCCTGGAGGGTACGTCGGATTGGGCCAGCAGTTTCACGCCGTAGCTCCACCGCAACTACAGACAGATGTGAGCGTCGAGATCCCACATGAGGTCTGAAAGACGTACCACCATACCAAGAGTGCTGTACAGGACGAGATACGTCAGCGCCCTACCGAGCATGGCGTTCTTGCTATCGTCATCTCCCCATTTCAGCGCTTTGATAGAAACAACCAGACTCTGCATAAGGGCGATAGGCAGAGAGTTCGAGTTCATGAACATAGAGGACGCCATAGCAAAGGCCCTGTATCAAAACGTTCAGTCAATGATTCTCGAGGGAGCAAAGGTCTACACACCTCTCGGATCGTTTCAGTTTAAGCATCGAGCCGAAGACATAGGCCACAAGCATGGACACCAGGGTCACAATCACAAAGAAAATTGGAATGATCCACAGTTGCTGCAATTTCTCTAGATGCAACACGATTAGCAGAGGTACATGAATTACACGGTAGGGACATACCAGGAGACAGGAAGAAGGCTACTTTCGAGAACAACAAACACGGTGTGAACAGAGACACATTCATGCGGTTCACTTGCTATTCGACGAACGCCACACCTCCATGAGCACTTTCTTTCGTCGTCAAGCTAGCAAAGCAGAGCTCACCTTCTGGGTCTTCTTATCCAGAACGCCCGTACTGGCGAGAATATACCCAGCAATACATAGGAAGAATACCTCGAGGATGGACTGCACAGAAATGTGTAAGGCGCGTCATAAGTAGTGTTTTCGTTAAAAATAGAGCGTGGCGCGTACAGCAAAGACAGTCTGAAGCAGAGGCAGAATCGGGGGGATGCTCAGTCCGGTCGTTACCATTACAGCAGATGGTCACTTGTTGTGACTGGAATGAAGAGGTTTTGCGGGGAAGATGGAACGGGGAGGGGGAATGAGGTCAAGGTACGCTGCAGGCACGTTCGTCAAGTCTATGTATTCATGGTCATACACGCCAAGCCACCAATTGTGCAAGGGAAACCCACGGGGATCAGTGTCGTCATCGTCAGGGAAAGCAGCCAAACAACCGCAAATGGCCCTAGGCCTTGTGAATTGTTGATGGGTTTTTTGCGAGTCGTTGGTGGAAGGGATTTTTAGCGACAAGGGAGAGCAAACGCTCGGTGAGGGTCTTCGGTGATGCGCAGGCGTACTGGCAGCTGCTGGGGTATATATAGCCCTTGAACTCAATTTAGCTTTCGACACTGATTTTGACAGAGGTGGGGACAAGGCGAGGACCTCCGAGGTCATGCGATTGCACAAAAGGGGATTTGGGAACAGGCCCAGTATTCGCATACTGGAATGAGCGAGTGACTCTACGCGTCAACCTACGACGAGTGCAGTGGAGCCAGTTACATTATTACTGGAGAGTCGTAGAACCAGGTGATTGATTGTAGGCCAACAAAGACACATTAAACATTAGAATCCCTTTGGTGGTCGTATAATCCGAGGATATGCAAAGCGAAGAACGATTAGACAGGAATAAAGTACCACAAACTGAGAACCAGCAAAGGATGAAGAAATGAGTATCTGAAAGCACGAAAACAAGTGAAGAAAGGGAAGCAGCGCCCTCTATGACTTGGATAAGATTACAGGCTCCATATCGTCGTCGTCTTCATCGTGGTCGGGTTCTACGCGTATTTCCGGCACTTGCGTAGGATCATCCAAGTCGGGTGGAGGGGAGGGAGGGCCGGTCGTAGAGGATAGTGCGAAGGGCGAAGCCGCTGTCGATTCTGAGGCTTCCGTGGTTACAGATCCCGAGGGTTCCATGCTTTGCACTCTTTCCGGTACCTCGCTGAGAGAAGGCGATAAAGAGGGTGGATCGGAAGGAGGAGGAGGAGGCATTGGCATTCCCATCATGGCGGGGGGATAACCTGTCGAGGCATATGGATGTGGCGGACATGAGAACGCGCTGGGATGCAACATCAGAGGCATCATAGTTGGCGGCTGGTTTGGGTCTGCGCTGCCGCTAGCAGGATTGCCACCGGGATCCGGATTCGGAAGGGCGAAGAAGGGTACGTTGGGATAGTAATATTGGACAGATCCATCGGCAGCGGATGGGAAGGGGAGGGGAGGCTGCGACATGGCTGCTGGATCTATGGCATGATTTGGCCATTCTACTGAGGGCCCAGAAAAGCCGACTGCTGAAGTTACGCAAGGCAAAGATGAGACAACGCGAGAGCAGAAGAGTCAAGGAACGCACCGTTCGCGTTGGAGGAGGCTTTGTTCTTGCGCTTGTACGGCCCTCGTTTGACGCCTTTCTGCCTCTCCTTCCGTTGACCATCGACGCAGGTTGGGGCAATACCATACTTCTCACATCGCTCGCATGGTCTGGTGGAATCGCACCGTTTGCAAGCAGTGGCACAATTCGTGCACTGTCAACCGAACTCTTCAGACCCGACGCGCAAACTGTAGAATGGGAGAACTCACAGCTGTCTTGACCTGCTTGCGTTTCTGACGCAACTCACTTGCCGTTGGAGGCGGTGGGTTCGGGTATGGGAAAGCTGAGAAGAGATACACATTACACTCATGTTGAACAATCGTTTACTCAGACGTGGTGCGTACGTGCGTTCGGAGGGTAAGCGTACATGATACCCTGAGGGTAGAGCATGTATGGAGGCGCATTTGGATCCGCGCCATCCTGCGGTGGAGGTTGAAAGAAGAGATGTGGTGGAAATGGACCAGGAAATTGCTGAGGGTACTGAGCAAGTTGAGACTGGTCAGAGGTGCTTGGAGACTTTGGATCTTCTGTGGCCATGAATGCAACAAGGTTGAATGATATTAGTATTCTGTGAATTATACATTTGTGTGAGTTGGTATGAGAGCAAGGAGCGAATACTTGCCTGCCTTCGCCTTGTCGAAACTTGAGGGTCCGCTTCAAGCTCAGCAGTGGTGCTCTAACGAAATACCAAGAAACTTCATTTCAGTCCAATGTTCTCAATTTGAATATCTTCCGCAGGGAATGTCAGAATTGAGCACAAACATGTCCTTTTAGAGCATGTTCTGTGCAAAATGTGTGCCCTTTGGGAGTGCCAGCAAGCCTGCACTGCCACTGCCGTGTTCCGGCATCCACCAGAAACCAATCACCGTCGACCGCGGTAAGGAATTCCGCCCGGTTGGTTCCCCGCTGTGCGTGTTACTGTCACTAACGTCAACAGCGTCCTCCATCTTTTTCCGTCTCCCAACCTCCTCTAGAAACTAGAAATGCTCTCCAAACAAATAATAGCCGTCGCGCGTAGTCGCAGTGGCCCTATGATGCTCAGGAACTGGTAAGGGCTTGCTACGCTTCAACGCGAAAAAGCAGCAGCAGCCTATGACGTTCTTTCCTGGTACAGGAGCAAGACGACGACCTACGCTCGAACAGCTCAGTTCCACTCTTCTAAGCTCTTGAAAGGTGAGCAACTCATACAATCTGACCGAGAATCACGTCCATTGACTTGGCTTCGCGTTATGTAAAGCCGAAACTGTCAAGGTACCTCAAATGGCAGAGTCCATCACCGAGGGTACTCTAGAGACCTGGTCGAAGCAGGTTGGCGACACCGTCGCTGCTGACGAGGAGGTCGCTAGCATCGAGACCGATAAGGTACGTGCCCAAGTTTGTTCCCGAGACTGTGCCTAGTTGTTCACGCCATCCACTTTCGGTCAGGCCAACGTTTCTGTCAACTCTCCGCAATCCGGAAAGATTGTTGAGCTTCTGGCTCAAGAGGGTGACACCGTCACTGTCGGCCAGGACCTCTTCAGGCTAGAGCCCGGAGAGGCCGGAGAATCCGGAGAATGTGAGCAGGCCTTTCCACATCATCCAGTCCGCCGTTCTTACCACACCTTGCAGCTTCGGCCCCTGTCAGCAAAGAGAGCGAGCAGCAGCCATCACCTTCGGAAGCCGACTCCAAGAAGGATGCTGCGGAGCCGTCAGACCAGCAGGTCGACAAGAAACTACCAGAGCCTCCTGCTCCAGAGTCGTCTGTCACTGAGCGCCCCAAGCCGCAGCAGGGAACCCCCAAGAAGGAGGATCCTGTGAGCAAAGAGCCCAAGAAGGAGAGCAAGCCCAAACAGGAGAAGGAGAGCAAGAAGCAGGAGAAACCTCCAGCCGTGGCAGGTGCTCGCACCGAGACTAGGGTCAGTGTCTCTATGTGTTGGGGGCGACTCTTCTGATCACTGACGGTCTTTCACGCTACTCTACAGGTGAAGATGAACCGCATGCGTCTCAGGATCGCCGAGCGTCTCAAGGAGTCCCAGAACGCTGCCGCTTCGTTGACCACATTCAATGAGATTGATATGTCCTCGTTGATGGAGATGAGGAAGAAGTTCAAGGACTCGGTCGAGAAGGAGCACGATGTCAAGTTCGGCTTCATGTCCGCATTCGCTCGTGCCAGCACTCTTGCCCTCCAAGAGATACCCGCGGCAAACGCCAGCATCGAGGGCGATGAAATCGTGTACAGGGACTTTGTGGATTTGAGCGTGGCTGTAGCTACCCCCAAGGGCTTGGTCACACCTGTTGTTCGCAACATTGAGGCCATGGGCCTCGTGCAGATCGAGAAGGAGATCGCTTCCCTCGCGAAGAAGGTGCGTGTCTTCGGCCATCTGCGTGTGGCGTGCTAACAGCGGTTTCTCCCAGGCGCGCGATAACAAACTAACCATTGAAGACATGGCTGGAGGTACCTTTACCATGTCAGTTTCTCACCATCTCCTCGTGAACACATCCTTTCAGGCACTTCTAACCCGGCATCTTGTTTTCAGTTCCAATGGAGGTGTCTTTGGGTCCCTTTATGGCACGCCAATCATCAATCTTCCTCAGTCCGCCGTCCTAGGTTGGTCACAAGGTGCTGCTCATCATTCTTTGGACAGACGCTAACGGGCTATGTGCCATTGTAGGTATGCACACCATCAAGGAGCGACCAGTTGTGGTAAATGGGCAGATTGTCATCCGACCCATCATGGTCGTCGCCCTCACTTACGACCATCGCCTTCTTGACGGAAGAGAAGCGGTTACTTTCCTCGGTGAGCCAAATCACATCATTATTGTTCTAGTGACCTTTGTGATTCTGACGTCTTTTGATTGTTCGTAGTCAAAGTCAGGGACTACCTGGAAGACCCACGCAAGATGCTTTTGCATGCCTGAGCATTTGCGTCCGACTGGCTGTGCGGTGGATTGGGGGCTGGGGTAATGAAACCTGTGTTATGAGTCACATACCTTACCATGATTTTATTCTATTTCATCTTTTCCGTTATCCCATGCGTTGCAGACGAGGTGCGAACGAGGTGACGAGTATAGGAGAGGTGTGAAGAGCCAGGGAAGGCCTTGCTAATCTCAGTAAGAACACGGGGATTGCGTGAGGATGAGATGCGGATGCATTGCTATCTAGATTCGTGGTGCTAGGCTGAGGCAGGAGATCTGCGGAGCGCACGGAAAGGGGTAAATTCTAAGTGGCCACAATACGAAATGGAGTTTTTTTCGGACTCCGATTGTCACATCACATGAAACCATGTGTCGGATTCCTCAAATAAGGCTGATATCGGGTCTCTGCTCCGTTCCCTCCTTCCTTCCATTATAGTTCCCCTTTTGACCTTCCCCGACTCGATCTTCTCCTCGTCGCCATGCTCGCCGTCCAACGACAGCCAAACCCCATACATAATTCCCCAATCATCCGTTCGAGGCTGCTAGTTCAGCCAACCAAGACACCAGGCTTGCTGTCTCTCTCCAAACCGCTATCTCAACAACAGCGGAGACAGCCCCGGGAGCCTCGTGGCAACTCGCCAAAGTCAAAGCAACCCTCGAACACACCGACAAAGACAACATCAGCTGCGCTGGTGAAGCCACTCACGTCCACCCCATCACCTCGTGGACGCATCAACAACAGTGGCAAGCCAAAGTCATCTCCGCCGAGGTTTGCATTGTTCAGTTTTTGATTGTGGCCGGTGCTTTGCTCGACCAAAACGGAGAACAATGGCTCATTCCTTTCCATCTCCAGGAGCAGCTCACGATCCTCGGTGCGCGTCAGGCGAAGCGATCGCCAACCCTCCCCACCCGCAGTTCTCCTTTTCTCCTCCGATGAGGTCCCTTCCGATGAGGAGGCCACCATGAAAGATCGAGTCTTCACCCCGTCCGCCACATTATTCGACCCTTTTATTGACAACGTCCAGGCTGACCAGAAGGCCTCTCAGTCTTCTTCTCCTACTCGTAAGGCCGTTTTCCCCACTCTCACCGAACGGCCCTCTGGCAAGCTCGCCAAGCGCCGCCAACCTAGCGCCGCAAGCACAGCCACGAGCTCCACCCCTATCGTCCCACCTGCTACTCCAACACAGTCTTCCAAATCGGCTCCAGTCCCTGTTCCCAAGGCTAACCGACGCTCTTCTCCCGTGCCTCTTTCGCGCTCACAACCTGACCCTGCCCCAATCGCGGGCCTACTTCCCATTTGTGATGACTCCGAGGTGCCTGTGGCCGTCCAGTCCCCCGTCACTCCAGTTCGCCCCAAGAGCAACGGTTACGATTCCAACCATGGTCGCACCCACTCTTACGGTGACCTGCCCGGGCTCGACAACCGCGGACCCAAGACCGCTCCCATCCTGTCGTCGTTCTCCGTGAGGGGTCAGGACTTCTTCCAGAGTCCCAGCCCGGCCTCTCGAACGCAGAAGACTCGTAGCCGTCAGCGCGTTCCCAGCGTGGACTCCGTGTTCCCCAGGAACGTGATGGAGCTCCCAATCAGGTCCACAACTACAGTACCACCTACGTCGGACGACGAGTACCAGAAGATGAAGGCCGCCTTCTTCGCGAGTTCCAGTTTCCAGAACTCCCCCAGCCCGGACGACCTTCCTCCTCCAGACTTTTAGTCGCTCCTTTTCTTCGCTTGGAGGCCGCTACCCTTATTGAGGCTTCTGCCTCCGCCATTCCTTTGGATTCTCGGTGCATTTTTGGAGCACGTTTTTCTTGTTCCTGATAGCAGTATCAACGTGTATTATTGGTGAGTTCCTCGTACCAACGTGCACCACGACTTCGACTCATTCTCTCCACTCAGACTAGACGCCTCCTATCTCTTAGATTTCCCTCTCGCATCCACGTCCCGCGTCATTCTACTTCAGACGTACTTCCTACCCGCCTCCCCCCTTGGTCGTGCCTCGATGCCTATGCTTCATGATCGCCTCTTCACCGCGCCACATTCATGCACCCTTTATTCACGGATTGGTTCCCAGCTCCCTCTCTCCGACATATGGCCTATCTTCCCCGGTTTTTCGGTTACCTCGCTCAGGACGCCCGGCACACTCGCGCGATCTCAGATCGCTCCACCACATCTCCCATCCATCCCCAACATAATTCCAGTTTCTCCACGTCTAATCTCTTCTCTCTGTCGTCAATCTCGTCGCGCTCGCAAGTCTGTATAAACAAAATCACTGGACCCACTGCGTGTGGAAGGGCGGGCTTGTACCAACAGTTTTTGTCTCCACCAAAAGCCCCCAGATACCATCCGCCCTACCCACACCCTACACCCAGACATCATATCTCCCTTATCGGCTCGTCTCGAAATCTGGCATTTGTATATACGTCGTTGCATTCATCCCCATCATACCTTTTCTTCCGACATTTCCGACACCACCCTCCACCACACGCCTCCCCATCCACCCTTCCCCTCCTCGTCTCGTGTCGCTCGTCCAACATCGTCCAACATGTATATGGTGTTTTATGCCCGTTATGATTTCTCCGGCTTTCTCCTCTTCATCATCTTGCTCTTTGGGTTATACTGTGTAACGATGGCGCTTTCTTGCCGTCGTTGTTGCTCTTATGCCTTACCTTCTTCTCCTCCGTCGATGCTGTTGTTTTCACTAGTATCTATTTTATTATCTCAGTCGTAGTCGTCTTTCTTCTTCTCTTCTCCAGGGTACCACCCATTCTCATGGACCTTCTCCCTGGCTGTTTTGTCTCTTTACGTTTTCTCCGATCGCTGTCGCGCAACTTGTATCAACTATCACTATACTCCCCCACTCCACCATCTACCCTCTACCCTATCCTCATTCTTCATCCGCTTACCCCCATTCCCCTTCTCTTCTCCGTCCGCTTCCACCCCCTCCCCTTCACTCCACTCCTCGCGCGGAAATTGTTGCGCCTCTGTCGTTCCTGCCAATGTAGCAAAGTAGGATCGCAAGGCCTTCTTCCCCCCCTCCGCTCATCTCGTGGTTCACGGGATTGTACAAGTAACTGCTCTGTCTTGTGTTTCGGGTTGTAAGCGTTCTTTCTTTTCCTACACCCAAGCCCATGGCTAACGTCGCAACGCAGATATATTACGCACGCCGCAATCCACCTGCTCGTCACCCAGGATTGTTTGCATCTAGACCCACCTGTTATCCCTCCACCCACGACTCATGGTCGTCTGGGTCATTCCACACTCTTTAGTGACTGTCACTACCCTATACCTCTAGTTCATCGCGTAGTTAAGTAGTCGTTACAATGAATAGACCTGTTGACCTTTTACTGCTTGGTTGAACGTCCTTCGTAGGCCTTGCGGAGTAGTACACGCCCAGAGCATGTCCATGAACAGCATCAAGTGTGAATGAACTTGATTCCAATCGCCGGTGCCTCTCTCACTTCGCCACTCGGTCGTCGGACCCCTCCGAGGTATAACATGTAACATCTAGACCGCTCCCAGGTGGCGGGCATGGGCTCTCACCAGGCTCTACTCTTGACGCTCATGAAGCCGTTCACGTCACGATGCTCGCTCTCGACCCACTTACTGTGAGAAGGTCTCATGGGCTCTAGCCTTCCTCGGGGTTGGTTTCGATGTCGACGTCGAGACTGGAAGCCGCACACTTCTTTCGGCTCTCTGCGCGTCTCATGTCAGCGACAAATGGAGCTCTCGTAACATGGTCTGAGCTTATTCGAGATCTTGGAGACGCGAACTACTGGCCTTGCTCTCCTCAAGTTTCAACGCAGGCCTTGAGCGCGGTGATGTCCACTACCATGACTGGCCCACGCCCATCTGGTGAAGGAACTACAAGCGACTTCCTGCTCGCCCTCTAGTCAAACGTTCTTGAATCAGGTTGGACTGCTCTTGACCGCCTGAACATGAACGCAGCGCTCAACCTCCTCTGACGGGATTACGTCTATCACTGCGGGCCCACACGAACGTTCTGCCCGTTCTCGACTTTGCATTCCAAGTAGACATGCGAAGGAGGAAGGATCGGCTGCGAATAACGGGCTTGTGGCATGGGTATGAGGGTTCTGCGAGCGCCGACAACGTTCACCTCAGCCCTAGTAGGTATGAAGCCGATCAGCTGGGAGGCATAAAACCTAGCGAGTAAGGTGAGGTTTCGTTTCGACCAGAGAACTCCCTCTTCCCTCCCTTGCTACTCTTATAAGTTACTACGCAATATGTCTTCTTCTGAAACTGGATATACTCAGATGCAGTGGCTCGTTGATAGGGCCCATATTGAGGATGCGCTGTATGTTTTGCCCTTTCTTTTCGCTGGGAAGATTCATGCTGACATCGTTTGGTGTAGTGTTCAGCTCGTGAGTCCTGAGCCCACTTCATGTATCATATATCAGGTATAGAGGGTGTCTCTGACAACGATACCTAGTGCTGGTCCCTCGACCGCAAAGACTGGGACATGGAACGCGCCATTCTCAACCCTGAGGGTGTCAGCTTCGATGATAGTATGTTCACTTGAACTTCTCTCAATGTCTTTCTCACACTCAAGCTCACCCGTTTGCAGGCGAACTCTTTGGTCCTGCCGCCGCTGGCAAATGTAGGTGTTCTCTCGTTGCCTCTGGCTGACACGAGTCCTTACTTACTGTTTGCCCACGTAGTCGTCTCGGTCGAAGAGCACATCCAGTCCGATATGAACTTCACTTCCTACATGGATGTTACCCACAATGCGCTCAGGTACGTAAACCACCCACTGTGTTGTCCTCCTAAATCTAACCATGGCTTCCCAATAGTCTCATGCGCCACAACCTCCCTCAACCGGGCCCCAACGTCAAGAGGCCCACGCAGGCTGCGACTGAGGTGAACGTGACGACCCACATCGTCAACGAGCAGGCTAAGGAGGGGAAGATGGCTATTTATGGCGCTTACTATGAGATCCTTGTTGATCGTGTTGAGACTAAGGATGAGTACGCAAATCCCTGGAAAGTTACGTCTCTGAAGACTACCAGTACGTCGGAGTTTATTAGTGTTGCACCAGGGCGCTGACCAACCTTCTTTCCTACCCTCACAGAACTCTGGCTGGACGGCAACTTCAAGGCGATGTTGCCCCTTGATGCTCAGTAATTTGGTGGCTTCGGATGGATAGGAAATAAATGAAGCTAGTTCGATATATAACTCGTAAATGTAGATATGCAATGTGTTCGAGAAGACTGCTGCTGTAAGCCACCCAGTGTCAATGTCCACACCTTTATACGCGATGAAATGACCTAGGCGTGACCGCGTTCCAACTTAGCACTCACCTTCCACGACCGCCTTGCACTTATCTTTCATCTACCGCGACCTATTACTCCTTTGCACTTCACGCCGATCATATCATTGCAATGACGGTGAAGACCGCTTTGAGCCCACAACCACCAGCGACGGTCTGACACACTTCTGCAGGACCTCACGTACTGCTACCTACATATGACCCGCAACGAGCTCCTGGTTCTGGACACTCTCGAAACACCTGATTACATAGACGGCAGTCTATCAGACGATGGTCCGTATGCGCTCCCTTCCGCAAGGGTCTCGTTCCTGGTAACGACAGTGGCTGGCTTCTAGCAATGGACATACCGCTCTCGATGGTCCCACCGAACCCGGAAGAATCAGACAGTACGTGTTCTTACCGTTCACCTCTGCGCTGTTATCTGAGCAGTGTGCACTCTAGTTCTGCCTTCTCAAGTTCATCCGTCTTATCCGTACGGAAACCCGACTATGATGGACCATCCGTCCACACAACCCAGACATCCATGGGACCCTTCATCACGAGCTTTGTTCGAGGACATGGACTACGAAGGGGGCGGCGTCAACGGACTAGGGCGGTGGAATGAGCTGGCATTGGAGGAGCTGCTACCTGTAGACGAAGAGAAGGAGACGGCAAAGAGAGCGGCAGAGGCGAGAAAGATGGCGAGTGGTGCTACTGGGGGCGGACAACCGCCGCCTCAAGCGGCTCCTGTACTCGATCCAGGCGACTCCGAGGAAGGGGAGCTGGATGAGAACAATGACTTGGAAGATTACTTTGAGGAGGATGACACGGAGGAGTTTGTTTGACGAGGATATATGCGCTAGCAGTGACCATTTATCGTGTATATTTTGTTGTCGAGAGCTCATGCAATTGTATTAACTACGGCTACCAGCTGCTCGGCGCTCTCCTGCTGGAACAAGTTCTGTGCATCCTCCTCGTGCTCGATGCTCCACTCATAAGCTTCAGCGAGACGCGTATCCGTCAGTGGTACGAAATGCGCGGCTAAGATCTTGATGATGTTCGACACCCTGGTGATAGCTTGTCGGGTTCCAAGATCAATGTCCTGAGCAGCGGTGAGTACTCTCCCAAGATTCATAGCAGCGAGAAACGTACGTCGTTCATGTTGGAATACACGGCCTCTGCATCGAACCCCTCCTCGCCTTCCTGTTCATTCTCCCTGACGTGCTTGCTCACCCATATGTACCCGTTGAGACCAAGAATAAGGTCCACGCCACATGCAAGCGCGATGAAATGTGATTTGAGCCGACGAATCAACGCCGAAGGCACTACGACCAGTTGCCCATTTCGCAGCTAACGACGTTCCTCAGCGCCCCACATCCGTCACGAAACATAAGGCAATGGAATGAACAACTCACCTTCCCGTACTTGAGAGATCGCGTGTGGAGAGAGATGGCGCCGTCGGAGAAGAAGGCTTGGACTTCGGCGACCAACAGATCACCCTCCTCAAAGAAATTGCGCATCTGCAGCTCGTCACTCTCGAGTTTTCTGCGCTGGAGTTTTTCATTAGAAAACTCATGCAGGTCGATCGAAATAGTTAATACGGCGTACCTGCACCCCTCCAGGCAAGTTCACCGAGGACAGCATCAAGATCGCGTCTTGACGCGCATTTGCATCCACCTTCCAACGTTTTGGCTGAACCTATCGCAATGGTGTCAGATGAGACTATCACCGAGCGTGGATACAGCAGGCGTACCTCTGTTATGCGGCCGACGATGAGATCGCCGACTTCAGCGTTGTACCTTCAATTTTCTATCAGAAATCCATAGTAGATGATATATTTCTGAGCTATACTCACCTGGTACGGATAGCTTTCACGGTGATAAGCTTGTTCACGCGTTCAATGGTCCCAGCAACGGACGCTACCACATCTTCCGTATCCACATACGTCCCATGTCCCCTGAAGCAATCGCCATATCCGTATCAGAGCAGAACCAATAATAAGATGACAGTGCTTTACCTCATGTACGCTTGAGACGATGTGAGAGGCTCTCCGGGAAGCGCTACTCGAGACTTGGTGAAGTCCATCACCTCTTCTTCATCCACATTCATATCCTCGTCCTTGAGGATAATGGGATGGTTTTTAGACCCGACCTGGACATTGTGCGCGCGTGGAGGTCGGTAAGGGCTGAACTTGAGCATTTTGTTGGTGTCGCCGTTGTGGTCGTCGAAGTCAAGGAAGAGGTTTCCGCACGTGCAACAGCTTGCACACGGTGTGCTGACTTGTGTGATGACCGCGATCCGCATTTCCAGCAGCTTTTCATGAGGTGTGAGAGATACCCCTCACAGAAGTTCTTTCGAACATTGACCAAGAGTACATATCCATTAAGACCGAAAAACGTAGAAAGGCACCTCCCATTAATACCAAATACTCCTAGTTCGATGAACAGGGACAACAGGCCCAGAGTTGAGCTCTACCCCACGACCATCTATTACTTCCTCCCCACATTCTACTCTCTTCGCCAGATCCCAGAGATAAAAGTCGATAAGCACGCTGCTGACCTCTATCGAAGCCAGCCGCCTCCCATCTTCTTCGTCCAGACGGATGATCTCTTTCCTGACCTTCTCCACAGCCAATATGCTGACGCCCCGCAGCGAAATCTCTTCGGCGCACCCGTGAGCGAGTGGGGTGCCGTCGTGGAGTAGTTTCATTAGCTCGGGTGAATAGTTTAGTACGTTGAGGTGGTGCAAGATCTGAGGAAGGCGGTAGTCGGCGAACATGGTAAGCTGGTATATAGATGGACCACGATGACCAGGGAAGATCGGGTGAGGGGACGTAGGGAGAGTGTTGTCTAGTGTGACGGGAGGGTGGAAAGCAGCCCATATCTCGGCTACAAGGATCTGGGCGCGCTTCCACAGCAGGACTGCAATGCACAAACGAGTGTCGGCTTTAGGAAAGTCGGGAATATTTTCAGACGTACCTTTACGCCCTTGGAAAGAGCTCTCATCTCGGAAACTGGGGAACGTATCTGTCACCACCTGGACAAGATCTAATGCAGTCCCTTCACCGTTATGAATACGATGGAATGCTTTGAGTAAACCGCCAAAACTGCCGTTGAATCGCTGGACAGCGTCAGGCCAAGTAAGATGACTATTCTGACGGGCTCATACCTGACACAGGATGCTCCCATTCTCACGAAGGATGCGAATGCGCTGCTCGAGCAAGGGAATCTCCTCTTGACTCTGCGCTGACGGACGGAATATGTGGCGGATGAGTTCGTCAGGACATCGCTTTTCGCACGAGTAAAACGCAGGGTCGGTAAAAGGGATCCCCTCATCCAGAGCTGACAAGACGCATGTTTATCAGCCAGTTGCAAGTTGTATGACAAACTGCTCGATACGCACCGCGGTTGATAGCAGCGACCAAACTCCAGTACCCCGTCCATCTCTCCGTGCCTCCCCGAGGAGCCTCCCATCTCTCGTACCAGTCAACGCCATACCTCTCATCCTCGTTCTTCTCCGACCAAAAACTGAAGTTCAGGGACGAGATCAGAAAGATCCAGTTGAGCACCAAGGCCCGCCGTGCTTCAACGTTCTCTTCCGTGTCCGTCCCTTCATCTATAGGGCAGATGTGCAGAGCGTGCGTTTTCCACGTGCACGGGGTATAGGCGGAATACAGTATCTTGCTTCTTATCTGCACAACACGCAAGATCTCAGCGACGGCTTGGTGAGCGTGAAAGCGGACGCAACGTACAAACCTGGCAGCGCTCTTCAGCCCAGGCTCGTTGATCGTCACAAAGTTGGTTCCCTAGCATGCCAGCCGTAAATCAGACAACCGGCAGAACTAGAGAAGATTAGACATACCTCTGTGATGAACTGCGCGCTATCCAATACAGGGTTACGCGGAACGTTCAGCTCGACGCTAGCCTCTCCCTCGAGAGTGCTCGAGGAACAGCTGTCTCCGGAGGGATGAATTCTGTGTAGTAGAATTGCCATTATTGGAGTGCCGAATGGAGTGTATTGGTCGTGTTGTTTTAGTGCCGCTGGCTGTTGTGATGTTAATGTTGCCCGGACAGGGATCGCAACACTGCAAGAGGTCGGTTGATCGCAGACAAGTCCCGAGAACGTGCAGGAGAGGCAATCGTCGGGTACCGGCAGGGGGGTATTACTGCTCGCCAGTCATGGTGGTCGGCGACAAAAGGCGATCGGCGCACAGGGAGGCTCGACGGCGCTTCCGCACAGCTCAAATTTCACCTTTTCATCAAGGCGAGCCCATGCTTCTTGCGATTGTGTCGGCAGTACTTCGAATGGCCAGCCCCAGAGCGTCAAGCGTGTTAGGAATGCATTAGGACTATATGATTCGTCACGACCCGTAACGCGTAAACATTCCCACAAGAAAAACAACAAAATAACCTGGTATACAGTAAAGCAAGTCGACCTTATGGGTAGTAAGAAAATAACATGACAGATATACAGAACGCATAGTAGGGGCATTAGAGCCGTACAAGTCCAGTCCTTTGCAGGTGCTGGGTAAGTAAGTCCGTGCTTAAGGTGAGAATACCGTCAGGTCAGCAGGGATATCATCGTCACGAGAAAATATCATCTTCAGATCGGAATATTCGTGTATAGTCGTGAGCAGCGTAGAGTTCTTCAAGAACATCCTTCGTAGCGTTCGTTACGCGGGAAGCCATAGCCGGCTTGGGCCCAAGTGGTGTAGTTCGGATTCGAGTACGCATTCATATGCCTAGCAGGTGCGTAAGTGTGCCATACTCCAAGAAAAGCCGGCAGCATCTGAACTTACTCTTCGATGTACTCTGCCGTGGGGTGAGTGGCAGGACTACACGACACCTCGTACGTGCCCTCGCGCTGGTAGACCCGAACGTAGTCCACGTACATCTTGGCAGGGAACTTGAGCCGACTCCAATCTTGTCTTTGGAAACTAGGGGCCATGCCGAAGTTGAGGATCATATACTGTGGGCTGAGGTCAGTGCCTGCTATCAAAGAGTGAAGAGAATGGCGCACCATGGGCTCCTCTGGTATTATCCTGGAGCTGATCGTCGTGTACGGATCGCCGACAAGACTGTCCGACGTGACCGTCCACGTCGGCTTACCATCCGTGAACCAAGTAATATACCCATCCTCGCGCTTCTTAGGATCGGCCCAGTACTCGTACGCATAAGGCGAATATACGTCGCCGCCATAAGGCTCGGTGCCGATATCCGTCAACGCAGAGACTGCTTGCTGGTAGGGACCACCAGTGTACTCGTTCAGATGTGTCGTCGAGTGGTCGTGCACTGTCGTGGCGGGTGTCTCGTTGTTGTATGTGTAACGGAAGTTGTAGGGCGCCAACTGCAAACTCTGCGAGGAACGTCCGACCCATCGTTCAACATCGATTTCGGCCTCGAGGATATCAATCTCTGGGGCACCGCGACCGGTAGACACTGTTGGTCCTGGGTGGTCTGAACCGGGGCAGGTGCACGCCGATAGCTTCTGGCCAGGCAGGAAACTGAGGGGTCCGCCACCGTTGCCGCCATTAACGGCTCCCGCCGGGGTAAGATCTGGGTTGGACTGGTTGGGGAACGTCCCTATGTCACAGCTGTCGTAGCTGTAAGGCCAGGTTCCTTCTGTCGAAGCACCGAAGCCAGCGCGCCCCTAAAGGAACGGAATGAGTTGGTGTACCAAGAGGCGTCGCATGGAAGGTCGTACCAGGTTGCCCAATGTCCAGGCAGCTGTAAGTCGACTTGGTAAGTGGGTATCACGCAGGTACTTGAGGGAGTTGACTTACCAGGCCAAAAGCCTGCAGCATCGGCAGAGCCTGGAAGGCTGATGGACACCTCAATGTAGCCGGTGGTGAAGCAAAACTTGTTCCAAGAGGCGATCATGCCGCTTCTGAAGTTCAAGCCGTGGATTTCCATCTCCTCCATGGTGATAACGAGCTTTCCGTCTTCGGTTGTGACGGCCTAGAGTAGTATACGTCAGTCACCGTGCGCAATGTGTGATTGAGACGACTCACAGCAGGGTTATACCACTCAATGTTGCCAGTGGGCCTTTCGGTGTCGTATTAGCTCGCGGGCGGAAACAAAAGATCGGAAGCAATTCACCAGTAGTGCAAGTCGGGAGCTTCCCTGGGATCATGAAGATCGACGTGAGCGTAGGGCTCATGAGGGACACAAGTATCTTTTCTCACCAGAAGGGATCATCACCTGCACAGAGGGTTCAGGATAATGCAGGTACAGCTTAGAAATGGTGACTCACCAGGCCAGAATGTCCTCCCGTCTCGGTTGAACTCGTCACTAAACACAAGTCGATACTTCTCGCCGTCCCACCCGGTGCGCTTCCGAACATCTTCTGGGGTATCCTTGTCTATTAGTGTGGGCATATTGGGCAGATCCGGAACTTGGCCAGTTCCATTGATGCCCCCGAGGTTCCATCCAGCTATGCGCAGTATGTGTGACCGATAGAATAGGATTATGGGGTATGAGGTGAACAAGAGAATGAGGCCGACGATCAGAATGGACAGAGCAAACATGTTCATCCAACCCCGCCCAGAGAAGCAGGTGAAGGATGTGAGAGTGCCGTCTCGCTTCGGGTCGTAATTGTGCAAGGCATCATCCAGTTCTGGATCCCGATCCCAAAGATAAGCGGGAACAGTAGACGAGTTCTTCCCCATTCTCGGCTCTTCAGTGTTGTCTGGAGGCTTAGGGGAAGGTGACCGATGTTGCGCCGGCGGTGCTGGTGCAGCCATATACGAGGTTGGTGCTGGAGAATAATGAGAACGTGGGTCATGGCGAGAAGGGGGCACTTGGTGATGTTGCTGAGGTGGTACTTGATGCTGAGGATGTGAGTTGTTTGGGTTGTACTAAGTTCGAAGGAGTGAGAACATGTACGGGACCAAAATAGAACGACCAACAGTGTAGGGGCCATAACCGCCACCGATGCGCCCTGTGGCTACACCATGGGTAGTAGACGATTTAGATCTCGGACCTTGTGGGGTAGCAGGAGCTCGATGGCGAGACTTTGTTGGACTTGTTACTGGAACTGCATCGTAATTTGCTGGTGAGGGCGCACGCTTCCGGCGAGGTGGTGGTGGTCGGCTCATGGCGAGAACAAACTGTTCACATGATGCTATTTCAGCCAACCATACCCTGACATTATACCTGTCAGCAACGGTCATTTCAGCCCTTGCAATTGAACCTGTTCATTCTCGAAGCGACCTCCTCTTCAAATGTCGGCCACTGTTCGCCTTGGTCTGGAAAGAATATCCACTTTGGCCTCCCATCTACCCAAGTTCACACGTCCGACCTGCCATATAGCAGGTACAAATGGGAAAGGAAGCGTAGCAGCAATCCTCTCATCAATCCTTCTGGAGTCATCGTTATCTGTAGGCCGCTACAATAGCCCTCATCTGGTGGAAGTTCATGACTGCATCGCCGTTAACGGGGAGTCCATATCCTATGATGCGTACAAGAAAGCGCGAGACGTCGTGGAAGAGGCCGATCGCAAGCACACCTGTGGTGCCAGCAGTTTCGAACTCCTCACTATGACGGCGTTGATCGCATTCGAGCAGGCTCGGGTTGACATCGTTGTTCTGGAAGTTGGCATGGGGGGCAGACTGGATGCTACGAACTGCATACCGGACCCTGTGGTGCTAGTGTCTGCATTAACCTCTGTGGACCTGGATCACCAGAGGTTTCTTGGATCAACCACTGCTGCCATCACAAGAGAGAAGGCTGCCATCGCCAGGAATCAAGTACCCTTCGTGCTCGGTGCTCAAAAGCACTCCGACGTAGGTCTTGTGGCTCGGGAAACCGTGGAGAAGCTCGGCGGTATATTCCTCAACGCCCCGCGGGTCCATCACCACCACCGCGATAATGAAAGTAGCTTAGACGTCAGCGCGTTGCTATCAGGCGAAGGAGGAGCCACTCCGTCACAGTCGATTCGATTCTCCATCCTTCCATTCCCGCAAGCCATTGAAGCAGCCCTACCTCTACCAGGGGATCATCAACTTGACAACATGGGAATCGCCGCTGGAATCATCTCGTCACTCCTTACCTCCCCTCGACCAGGACTACCTTTCGACCTCGCATCGAAAATCACTCCGACTTCTGTTGCGACAGGCATCCAGAAAACTCGATGGCCGGGGCGATTGTCATTCCATGCAATTCGCAGTCTTTCTTTAGAAGAAACCCTGCCCAAGATGGTCCTAGCGGACGGAGCACACAATAGAGCGTCCGCAAACACGCTTTCCGCCTACGTGCACCAGCTACTGTGCAACCTCCCAGCCGATTCGCACATCAACCTCACATACCTTCTTGCACTATCCCACTCTCCACCGAAAACGCCCATCGACACACTGACTCCTCTTCTCGCTGCTCCTCATCCGAGCCATATCCGCGTTCACGTCAGGGTAGCCTGTTTGCCTTTTTCGCCTCCTGCTGGCATGCCATGGGTTACACCAGTACCGCCAGCAGACCTCGCTCGGTGCGTGGAGCAGCTGGCACCGAATATGCGACAAAGCGATGTGTATCTACCGGGTAGCGAAGATCCCCGCTCTTCGCTTCATGACGCGCTCAGGTGGGCACATCGACAGGGTACATCCGGATCAGGGCAACAGTGCTTCGATTTGGTCGTGGTGGCGGGCAGCTTGTATCTGGTTGCGGATTTCTACCGTCTGCTTGCTGAGGAAGGGTTGGAGGATGGTCTTCGTGGTACCAAGGGCTGAAGTACTCGAGAACACCGGCTGCTGGGTAGCCATACTGTGTATTGCAAATTTGTTGGGACAGCCAATTCATCTTGTATCACCATGTACTGGAAGTGGTTTGCCTCGAACTATGTCTGGCCTCGCCATGTTTATGGATGATAAAGGACACAAGCAAATTTAATTCGACTGACAATTACGCGCCCACATGGGCGCACGTGAGTGTAATTGTAGCTGTCTTTCGCTTCGACATCTCTCCCAGCCGCTCATCGGAGTTGCTGTCGGCACGTCTCTGCTTCCCTCTGAGCTTTCGTTTGCAGCTGCCATTGAGCAGCCCAATGCTCTGAGAACGAATGCCTCGGAAACCCATTCCTCTCATATCAACCTACGAGCTCCAGCCTTCCACACCTGCGCCATACACTCCTGATGACGCGTATGGAGACGTAAAGCCTAGGACTTTCTGGCAGTATCTACCAGCACTCGGTATGTACCTTCCTTTCCACACGAATCTCAGTCGATGTCTCACCACGCGCCGTCCTATGCAGCTGTGGTGATATTGATTCTCCTTCCCCATCCCTCGTATCTCATCATGCTCGTGGACTATCATCTTAGAACACGCAACGACCCTATCGCATTTACTATCCATCTAATTATCGCTTATACCCTTACGTTTCTCGCATTCTCTTCTTTTATTATTTGTATCTCTCGGGACCCCGGTGTTGTCCAGCAGCCTGAAGTCTCCGACGAGGACACCCATGCATTGTTGACTCCAGCCGACGACGACTTTTTATCTCCAGGCAAGTGGTGCCGGAAGTGTTGGGCACCCAAGCCAGAACGGACGCATCATTGTTCGACTTGTGGACGCTGTGTGCTCAAAATGGGTGAGTACACCTTCTCCCCCACTGTCGTACAAATGCAATACTCAACCGCTGTGGTAGACCACCATTGTCCATGGATGGCGTCGAAGTGTATAGTACGTGCTCCCCTCGTTGTTTTCTTCTTCTACGTTTGCTGAACGTACGGTAGGGCTATAACACATACCCCGCTTTTGTGCATTTTCTGGTTTCGTGTACTCTGCTAGCTCTGTACATCGCTGTCGTATCAATCTTCGCGCTAATTTACGCCTTCAGTAACCCCTACGCACTCGTAAGCGGGCTACTCTTCTACTTTCGTGTATGTCTGACGTTCATCTTTCGTCACTCTAGGCCAACCCCTCTTCCACGCCCATCCACGAGATATTCCTGGCTTTCGATGGACTCATCTTTCTTTTGGTTATGGGCTCTTTCCTAGGATACCACATTTACCTTATTTCGTGAGTACTTTGACCTCAGTGCTTAGCACACGGTTTTCTCATGGTTATGAATATTCCAGGACGAATCAAACAACAGTAGAGAACATCTCACACTTCTTCCTCCTTCGGTACCTCCCATCTCCCTCCGAAGAGAGCACATCCGACGCGCAACCTACCTCTCGCCGGCCGCTGGCCTTCCCACCTATGGAACACGAGCTATCGTATCAGCAGCGGACCTTGGTCCGGGCTGCACACGGAGCGATCCACATCTACGATCTAGGGTTTTCTCAGAATTGGGCGCAGGTTTATGGGTGGAGTGGGCGTCGAGGTTGGATGAATAAGCTGCTCAATGGAGGTTCATCGTAAGCGCCCTTCCCTTCCTCCTCCGAGGCCACTGACTGACGGTTTGTATTCTGTCAGACCTGGGGATGGGAGGACTTTCCCACGACATTCGCGGTCGGAGGGGCAGTTGAAGAAGCTTGCGCGAGAGTTGATTGAGTTGGAGAAGGATCGGTAGAGAAGCTAACTTTGCCCTTGACATGAGTGTACAGTATAGAATATTTACACGTTGGGCAAATTGAGCAGGGTTCCACGCTGGAAACAAGAGCCCAAAGTATGATCCGAGCTCTTCCCTCCGGTGGAGCAAATTATAGTAAACCGGCTGTGTCAGCACGTTCGAGGCATGCCAACTCGAACTTGGCTGTCAGGGCAGGCTGATCAAACTTGTGATCAAACGTGGCGAAACTGTTTGCCACATTCCTGTGGCACTGGGCGCCAACTCAAAACAAACCTTCTATCATTCTCGAGTGCACGGCGCCCTGCAATGACCAGCACATTGCTTCAGAGGGTTTCGTCTCCATCCATTCGCCCAGGCATTAGAACTAGTGGTTATCGAGCTTCACAAGCTTCCATTCACACAACAAGATAACTTCTTCTCCTGGATCCGATGCAGAGAACTCTCAACTTGCTAACTTAGCACCCCCCGGATCTACTATGCACCCTCGATGTCATACCAGCGTGAATGTTACTGTAAGCAGGCACCCGATACGCAGCTCGCTGGAGCAACCGATTTACCAATTGTCCACAATACACGGACGCGCCGTGACGCCGCTGAAGCTCGAACTATCCTTTAAAGGTCAACCTGTGTTCGTTGTCTCAGACCTACTTCCCTTCGACCTCCATCCTACACCTACAGAAACACCCTACCCTCATCCTATCAACTATATGGCTCCTACCGACAGAGGCTTAGCGCCGCTCAAACGGAATAAACACAATGACATCTGCATCATCAACGTTCGAGACCGCTCGCCTTCCCCTTCAGCAACCAGCTCAGCCGACTCGACTAATTCAGACACTTCGTCTATTGCGAGCATGGTACAGGATGGTCTGGCTAAGCCATCCGGGTCAAAGGAGCTCCCGACCCTGCTCCTATACGATGAGATGGGGTTACAGCTATACGATGACATCACAACCAAAGCAAAGGAATACTACCTCTTTGGCGCCGAGGAGGAGATCCTCAGGCTCCATTCCGATGCCATTATCAAGGCAATGCACGGTTCTGATGAGAACTGTGCAAGGAGTGATGAAGTTGTGCTGGAGCTCGGTGCGGGGTCAGTTGTTCACTATACTTATCGTGTATTCTTCGAAGATTAGAAAGCTCATAAATATACAGTGCCCTAAGGAAGACTTCCCATCTACTCCTGGGTTTCTCTCGCCTTATCGATAAACCCTCCGAATCATCGCCAATCACCTATTACGCCCTTGATCTCGAGGAGAACGAACTTGAGCGAACACTAGGCGAAATCGCTATGTCTGAAGTCGGAGAACACCTCGCTGGGAAGGTGGAGACCAAAGGGATATGTGCGACCTACGATGAGGGTCTACGGTTCTTTGGTCGTGATAGGAACAACACCGTCGCTTCTCCTTCAAGTGGAGAGGCTTCGCCTGTCTCACCCACACTCACAGAGTCCACGACGAGCGACGTCTCTGGTTTACGAGACCCTGGCGACTCCCCTCTTCACATTCTTTTCCTCGGGTCATCTCTGGGTAACTTCTCACGCGAAGGCGGTGAAGATTTCCTGCGCTCCCTGCCGCTTCGACCAGGATCAGGCGACACTCTTCTACTCGGGCTTGACCATGACAATGGGAAGGTTGCGGTAGAGCAGGCATACAACGACGAGCAGGGCTATACGGCGCGCTTCATCATGAACGGCCTGAGAGCCGCTGGTCGCGCCCTCGGAGATGAACAGATGTTCGACGAGAGCAAATGGGAGTACGTCAATCGTTACAACGAAAAGACGAGTGAGTGTTCTCAGCATCCACTTTGCATGATCATCGCGCGCTTACTATTGACATTCAGGGCATCATGAGGCATTCTTCAAATCTAAATGCGACCAATCCGTTCAGGACCCCAAGGGCGATCAAGTTCACACATTCCTGAGGGACGAGTTACTCAAGATAGAGGAATCTTACAAGGTGGCCGGTCCTGTTAAATGTGTTTCGAGGCTGTCGTTGACCTCTTTGTTACGCTGCGCAGTACTCGGAAGAAGATGTCTATTCCCTTTTCTCTAGTGCAAACCTTCGACCGATCCAACGATGGACCGACAAAGCCTCCCAATACTCTCTATGGCTTTTGGAACGACCTCAGTTCACTTTTCCCAGTCCTCGCTCGCGCCTCGCTTGCAATAGCTCTGGGGAGTTGGTACCCAAGAAGTCGTTGGCTTCTTCTCCGTTCAGCGTTCCGAGCCTACAGGAATGGGAGAATCTGTGGACTGCTTGGGACTTTGTCACGCTGAAAATGATTCCACCGGCGATGTTGTACCAGAAGCCTATCGATCTTCGTCACATTTGTTTGTTCTACGTCGGTGAGTTTTAGGAAGGATATACCTCAGCAGCAAGTCACGACTGACCGCGTTCTGCAGGACACATCCCTACATTCCTAGATATACACCTTTCTCGTCTACTTCAAGAACATCATACAGAGCCGGAGAAGTACAAGGTATGGACGCGTGTATCTTCATTATCCTCAGCTTGATGTTCATCACTTTCGCAGGTCATTTTCGAGGTACGTCGCATAGTGCACGATTACAACACAGGCTTGAGCGGATTTCACACAGAGAGGGATTGATCCTAGCGTTGACGATCCAACCATTTGCCACGTTCGTCTTCATTATTCTGCGATTAATTTACGTCAGCTCATGCTCAGCATGATGTATCACAGGCACACTCGGAAATTCCGACGTGCGATGAGGATTGGCCTACTTTGGAGTCGTTACTTGACTTCCGCTCCAGAGTGCGTAGTCGGCTGCAGAAGCTCTATGGAGACATCGAAACTGGCGAGCGAACTCTCGACCGTGAAACCGCCAGGGTTCTCTTCATGACTCTTGAACATGAAGCACTGCATCTTGAGGTGAGAGTTTGCGTCCATGTTTTCCCAGCCCCATGCCACTATACTAATTACTCCATAGACCCTATTGTACATGCTCTTGCAGCGTGCTGGGAATGGCACTATCCCCCCGAGAGGGTTCACCAAACCATCCTGGGCGAGTCTCTGCGACAACTGGAAGTCAGCTCCCAAACCCAGTAGCCCTACCGTAACGATGGGACCTGCCTCAGTTTCCCTTGGGCATGATGACGACGAGACGAAGGATCAAGACGCTTCCGCTCAGCAGGAGATCAGCCAGCATGAGTTTGGGTGGGACCTCGAGAACCCAGCCCGCATGGCGCAAGTCGGCGAGTTCAGGATCGAATGGAGACCCGTCACCAATGGGGAATTCCTTGACTTTTCTCGTAACGCAGGCTACGGGAAAGTTTCCTACCCAGCCAGCTGGGTGGAAGTTGGCGGCGAGACAAAGGTACATTCGAATCAACGAAAACTGAGCGTGTGACTCATCATGTTCTCCAGGTTCGGACCTTGTACGGGCCAGTGCCAATGAAGGTTGCCCAGGATTGGCCCGTCATGACAAGCTACAACAATCTCTCCGCATACGCTGTTGTCAAGGGCGGGCGTCTGCCCACCGAAGCAGAGCTACGATTGTTTTACGACAAGTTCGAAGCCGGTTTTGAGGGTGGTTCTAATTACGGGTTCAGGAATTGGCACCCTATTCCGTGAGTTCTTGATGCGGCACATCAGTCCTGACGCTCACTCATGATGTGCCTCCTAGAGCGACCACGGGAGGCCCGAAGAACGACGGGAAGGGTGGTAACGGAGGCGTTTGGGAGTGGACCTCCACAGTCCTTGACGCGGTAGAAGGCTTCAAGCCATCTGCATTGTACCCTGGGTATGTTTGACCTTCTCTTTCGAATGGCTAGCTCTCTCTAATGCGAAGCCGTGCAGGTACTCTGCCGATTTCTTTGATGGTGTGCACCACATTGTTATCGGTGGTTCGTATGCCACCGTTCCACGTCTCGCTGAAAGAAGATCGTTCCGTAACTGGTTTCAACGTAACTATGAGTACGCATGGGTCGGTGGGCGTGTCGTGTATGATGTTTGAATCTGAGTTACTATCCGTCGTTAGTTGCATCTGGACACTTATACTGTACTTGCATTGTTCTCTCTCTGTACCATGCCTGTGTTGGACCAATCTACGTCTCTCATAGCGAGGATACATTGCTGGCGTTTGCGCAAGGGCCGGCTTTGAGATAATCCATCCACCCAGGTTTTGAGCAGCACCTCAGCTCAATGATATGAAGCCACAGCCACTGACTTCAACCTCCATTTCGACCATCATCATCACCGAGTCCCCGCTATGGTTGTGTCTGTTCCCTTATTACAGCGATCGTAGATTGCCTCTAACGGGTTACTTCTCCATCGCACAGTCTTCAGGTGTTACTGCAAACCAAGCTTGTTTGGAGGCTTATCAGTCGTTGAAGCTGGGCAAGAAGTACCGCTACATCATCTACAACTTGAGCAAGGATAACAAAGAGATCGTCGTCGAGCAGACCGCTGAGAGATCTTCCGGTGATGCTATTTCACAATACGAGGAGTTCCTCACACACTTGTCGGAAGCGGAATGTCGATGGGCCGTATATGACTTCGAGTTTGAGAAGGAGGATGGTGGCAAGCGAAGCAAGATAGTCTTTTTCTCCTGGTGAGTGTTACCCAGTCAATTATTCCCTGTTCCCTTGTGAGACGAGTAGATCCATCTGCACGCTGCTCATTATCTTCATCGCGCATCGCGTGCCTCTTGTCTTGCTGCGGTTCGCATTAAGTGATAACGTTGATTAGGTCCCCCGATACGGCCAAGATCAAGCAAAAGATGTTGTTCGCCTCCTCGAAGAGCGCTTTGAAACTAGGTCTGGTCGGCGTAGCCGTTGAAATCCAGGGAACCGACTTCAGCGAAATCTCCTACGAAAGCGGTACGCTTGCATCGTCTCGCCGAACGGGCCCTTATATCTTATCATCATTTCTCAGTGCTCGATAAAGCCAGCAAGGGCGCTTAGATCGATCCTGCTAGCTGCGCGTTACCCACTCCTTCCAATATACTGGGCTGTCACAAGATTCCCGAGATTTTATCTAATGAATCGCATGTCGCTACATCTCTCCCATCGCAGCTACACCTGCATTGAACAACACCACCTGGTTGTGAATAAATCCAACAGTCGATCGTCGTGAAGAACTGCCTGAGCCGCTGTCATCCCGACTAGATATATTTCAATCTGGATCTGCTTGCTCTGCGTTCAACAAACTGGTCCCTCGGTTAGATAGGGTCGCGAACGCACGAACAAGGAGAAAGCGGCGCATAAGCAGTAGATGTTAAGTGATCTAGCTTGGGTGCATCCGCTTTTCACATCTGATTGAAAGCTGAGAGATGATCACTCAAGATTCAAAATGGCCCTCATCGACCCGCGCAGATCTTTTGCGAGCTTTAGAAACGACTGTCATTACAGTTTCGCAACCAGAAAATGACACGAGGTCGTTGTCGTGAAAGCAGCGATTCACTAGATACTTGGAGTCTAAACCTTGTCGCCGTTGCACCGGGCCCGTGTCTTCATGTACCTGACATCTATTCGCACCCATTGCAGCCCTCAGGCTCGGTTACATCGTCAGCAATCAAGCGCGCCCACTAAGCAAGCGTAGACCCGAAGGCCCCTCCATGCGACAGCGACGGGGAGAACCACGACTAAATTGGACAGCGACTAATATTGGAAGCAAATATTCCGATCGAATCGACGAGGCGTCTCGTGGGATGCGTACAAGGACTGGCATGCGCAACACATCGACATCATCACGGTCCTTCATTGCGCAGAGGGCACCAACACACTCTAGAATATGAAACATCAAGCCTACTAAGTTCATCCGCCGATCTTTTCCAAGTTCTACCTTCTCAACCCATAACCCAGATACAATGATCGACTCCCCACAATGGTTGCATTTGTCTCCTCACAGCGATCCTACTCTGCATCTAACGCGCACCTTCTCCACTGCACAGCCGGGCCATTATGCTCCAAACTCCGCCTGCCTGGATGCGTATAAGCAATTACAGGGCAAGAAGCCCAGCTACATTCTCTTCAGAATTTGTGACGATGACAGGGAAATTGTCGTCGACAAGATCGCCGAGAGGTCTTCGGGCGAGGCTGCTGAAAAGTTTGAGGAGTTTGCTCACTGCCTAACGGATGATGAATGCTGATGGGTCGTGTATGACTTCGAGCTCGAGAAGGAGGATGGCGGCAAGGGAAACAAGATGATTCTCTACTCCTGGTGAGTTGTGCCCGGCCAGTTCTTCCCTGTACTCGTGAGAGACGAGTATATCCATCTTGACGCTGCTGGGACGACTAGTGTGCACGTCGTGCAGCAAAGCCGCATGAACTGATATATCTAACAGGTCCCCAAATCAGATCGATGTCTCGACGAAGGCGCGATTCGACTCCTCCACGAACGCCTTAAAATCGGCGCTGGGCGGCTCCCTGATTGAATTCAAGGCAACCCACCTCAGCGATATTTCCTGTGCAAGAGGTACGCTTGCATCGCGCATCTTGTCGAACGAGTTTTATCTCACCACCTCTTTGCAGTGCGCCAGCAAGTCAGCCAGGGTGTACAGATCTGCGTTCGTCCCAAGTTCGCCTTCAAGTCCGCCGGACTCTTGAGAAATTGAGCTGTTTCGAGTTAACCTAGACTTTATTTTATGTATCGCATGTAGCTACATACACCTTTCAAGTCGCAACTTCACCAACTTTAAGACGCCTCATCACAAATCCAATGTTCGATGCTAGTCCTCTGGAATGGTGCAATCGTCTTCATCGTCCGAAGAAGTGTCTGAGCCGATGTCACCCCTGCTGAATATATCCCTGTCGCCCTCCTCTTGATTCAGCATACTAGCCTCACCGTCAGCTCTGGGTCGCGAACCAACGGAAAGGTAGAAAGCTGCGCACATGTCAAACATTTGTATTATTCTGGCTTCAGCTGCATCTTCTTCCACAGACTCTTGCTCACCGAGGGTCAAGTGGGAGTCGCTCAACATGGCTCCCATCATCTCGCGAATATCGTCAGGCCTACTAGGAGCTCTCACCCTTACATCCGTTGGTGTCACATCGAAGTGTGCAGCAAAAGGACCACTGGGGGTTGGGCTGTGCACTAGGATGCTGTTTTCCACGCCTGCGGTGACGACATGATAGAAATGGGGATGAAAGATGGTGCAGTTTACTATGGTCTTGTGTCCTGCGTTGGGGCTGTATATGAGTACTGCCCCGTCTTGAGAGGTAGATCGCTCACTCACCTGTTAACCGGCAGAAAGGGGAGGACAGGTCTGTAGGAACATATCGCTGGCCAGACGAGGTGTCGAGAAAGGCTGAATAAAGAGTCAGGCAAGAGGCATAACCGTGGGCGAGGTGCTCTTACCTATCACACCATCAGCTTCGTCGAGCCAGCCTGCTGGGCTGACTTCTCGCCGACTATCAAGCAACTCCTGAGATGAAGGCAGTTTCCATACATACGCCCTGAAGTCATCCGAGCCAGCGCAGAAATAATCGTCGTTCGCTGACCCCATTCTACCAATTGAACCGTGTTTGATCGTGGTGTGGTTCATGTATCCCGAGCTTCCTCCAACGTCGGCCGCACTGGAGCAGTATCCCAGCGGAATGGGATCATCGAGAGCGTATATGGTGGGATTAAATCCCTATTGTGCCACATTGAGAAGCTAATCAGAGGAGGAGGAGAAAGAACCCACCAGGACTGTGGTCACTATTCGATTTCCTAGAGCCGTATGAGACTAGGCAAAATGGCGACGACCACAAGACTCACCTTCTGGGTTGAAGTCAAAACTGCTTATCTCCGGCCGTGCCAACTGCGCGTTTCCTCTTTTGCTTAGGACGCGACAAAACTGTTCGTCAATGAGCACGTTAGGTTTGTAACATCATGACCAGCCAGTAGTCGCACCAACATGACTTCACCAGAGTTGGATCTGTTGCGCGCTGGGCCAAAGGCCATACGAGTGTCCCTCAGCTTCAGCCCTGTCCTGGCGTCGCTCGTAGCAAAAATATGCTCCATGAGAGGATGGAACTTCACGTCGGTGTTCTCGGTTTTCAGCTGCATTGTTCGTTGAGCCGGTGTCATAGGCGGTTGCTGAGGATCTCTCATGTCATGTAGAATTATACGACCGTCGTCACTGTAGCATGTCAGCCGATGGGCTTCGAGGTGACTTGAGGGCGAGTGTACCTGGCGCTGAGTAGGACGCTATGCTGGTATGGGTGACAGGAAAGCGCCCTGACGGTATCCTGAGCAGCTGTGTGAGCACACATGGAGTACGATGCCGTCAAGGTGGTTCTCTCTTACTTCGTGAGGGTTGAAGATTCGGTCTGGAACGACGGATACGGAGCTGCCGGTATCCAGTGACGCAAGGTCGTGCTGAAGAATGCGACTATCCACTCCTGCCCTGTGAAATAAGTTCAGGCTGCCAGGTCATGGAATGGATATCGGTGCACGGACGTGTACAAGGTCCTGCCCGTACAAGACCATGCAAGAGTAAAGACATTGGCCTGAGTAGCTATTTATCAGCGACTCGAGGATAACAATCGAGATCGAGTTTGCCTGACCTTCGGTCCTCTCAGAGCACACAATGGCTCGCGCAGATCTTCTTGGTGGAAATCCCACAAATGCACCTTCAGGTCTAAAGGATGAATACAGACGATCAGTCGCGCCATATGAGCACCCCGATATCTAGCCGCGTACCGTCCCCCGCGCTCGCCAAAAAACGCCCGTCACTTTGGAAGGCTAGCGCATTAACACACGAGCGGTGAGCCGAAAGCTTTCTACAAGCAGCAATCGGCGTGAGAAGAGCAACAGGGAGTCGCCCCAGTAAGACGCCACCTAGAGTATGGCAGTCCGTTTGCTAGAAATCGTTCGATGCTGTGGGTTTGGTTTCGTCGTAATTGGCTCTCCGAGAGACTTGTCATGAAAGTATCCATTGTTGAAATTACAAGTTGGGAGAGTTATGAAGAGGGAAGTGTCTAGCCATGGAGCATGCACCGAACATCAACGCAGATGGTAAGAACGCGATTGTGGCGCACTCCGCTCTGTGGATATCACGTATTCTTCGCAGAGTTCACAGATCTCCACGCACAGCGACAGCTACTACACATACAGTTCTTACATAAAGTCCAAAGACAGAGTATGATACTGTGGTAGGGAACCCCGGGCCCAAAGAACATGCTATCGGGAAGCGCACAGCTAAACGATGCGACGAATAATTGCGATCCAGGCAATTGTGCAACTCTACATACGGGCCTGAGCCAGAGCGTTGGCAGGTGAGTAAAACAAGTATTGAAAACAACAGGGAGACGCAAAATGCAGACTAGTACATGTCGAGCAGATAGCATAGCGAGGGAAAACCAACGGGAAAACAGTGTAGAGATAAGATGCCAGACGCCAGTGAAGAGAACAAAGTCCGTGACATGACCAGGGAAGATGAAGGTAGTCCAAAGCAAGAGGCCGGCGGAAACGACAAGCGGCCGACGGGAGAAGTGTCACAGCCGACCGAATATTTTGCCAACATCGCTGGATGGAGGTGCGTCCGCAGCCTGTTTCGGCTCAACGAGCAGACTGCATCGACATTAACACAGGTGCTAAAGCAGGCAAAGGAAAGGAGATCGCACCTTCGACGATAAAGATCCTGTAGATCACCATGACCACCGGCCTTCGCAAAGGCGTCGTCGAGATATTTCTCGACCTCAGTGATCTTTCGAAGCTGATACGGAACCTGGAAGCGCTGCATGTCTGGCGTCCGCACAAAAAGTAAGAATGTGTGTGGCAATACGCGAAATAAGTCTCACCTTGAACGATCCTAGCAAGTTTATGATACTTGTTGAAGTTGATCAGCTTCTTATCTGGGTTCAAGGGAGACACCCTGGTGGACGGATTCCCCTCTCGACAAAAAGTGACGTCCGTGAGGTAGAGGCCTACAATCTTACTTAGTACCGCGACGTAACGCTTGATTTAGAGAAGAGCTCACCGAGGAAAGGAACTGCAGGAGGCGCCGTATTCCTCAACACGGTCCGATAATGGTGATAATTCCGGCTGTGTTCAGCGAGCTTCCGCAGCGCCTCCAACTGGTTTCGGTTCTTCTGAGGCAGACCCTGGAAGAAATCGTTCAGTTTACGTACACCCTCGTGTCTGAACAACGCCAACTCACATTCCAAGTCTGATGCAACCTCGAAATAGTCGACGAATCCAGCGCAGCAAGAATCGACCTCGAAGTACTATAATTCTTGATCGAAACACATCTCTGCAACCCAAAAAACTCCGTTAGCTCTGATCCACACAAAGCAACGAAGCCCACGTACGTCCGCCAACTTGATAAAAAACTTGACCAACCCCGTCCTCTTCTTCGTATCATGCTCATTCAAGATACTCTCCGCCACCCACCCCGTCACCGTCGTACTCAACCTCGACATCGCCTTCACATTCGGCGTCGCCGCCCCGTCCTGCCCCGTCTGCAACACCTCCTCCGGCACAATCGCCCCATACAGCTCCGCCTCCCGTATAGTCAACTGCCGCGCCAACTCCAAGGCATCGAAATCGGTGATCTGGATCGCACCGTAGCTCCGGCTCCGGAGGAGGCTGAGGAGGGATTTGGTCATTGAGGGACGGGGAATTTCCGAGGGGGGAGCGGCGCCAGGTGGGTTGATGGACATCCCTGGGTCGCCGCGCCGTTCGTTCTTTGCTGATTCGCCGGTTAAGCGACGCATCTCGAGGAGGTCGACGATGCGCTGGGCGGGGCCGGGGAACATCCCAGATATCCCCTGTCGGGCGAAATGCATCAGGGAGTCGATGACGACGTGGTCGGAGGCGTGCTGCCAGTGCTGCTCGAGCCATAGTCGAACGAGATTCGTCACCCTCAGACGAACAGGCACGCCTTTACGCTTCTGCCACAACGCCCTATCGTCCGGACCCAGACTATACGGCGCGTCGATCGAGTACCTATTAATAATCGAGTCCACCAAATCCACCGGGGTCGAAAACAGCCTGAAAGTCAAGAAGAAAATCGCCTGGAACGCCGGGTCCACAACCACATCATGCGGCGTCATTTTCTCCAACAACACCGGGATAGTCGCGCCTACGAGATGCCCATCGTTATTATACGCAACGTCGTCCATCGAGTAATCGTGGCTGAGCATCCACGCTTCCGCGTCTTGCAAGAACCCAGGTTCGCACGGTATCGAAGGTAACTGCCCATTAACAATCTTCTCCTGCAAGATCCTCTGGGTAGACACTTGGTTCTGGCTACTCGCTTCCCATGCCGTCCCGTCGTCAGAAGGCGAAGCAAGCGAAAGCAAGTCGGATTCGGCGGGAGTAGTGCAATACGGTGCGGGGTGCAACGATTCTTCAGGAGTAATAGGCACCGAATCCAACGAGTGTTTCGACGAGCCGCTCTGTTCCGAGGCGGGAGACAGCTCGCGGGTATGCTGCGGCACAACAGGCTCAAGACGAACAGTCACATCCTCCTCCTGTTCCGAGCGCACGCTAAGCGGACTGCTCATACTCGACGACCTTCTCAAGTTCGGCGCAGCGTCAGCACCCTGACTAGGACCGACAAATGATCCCTCGTCCATCCGCTGAGGTCCAACCTCCGCCATCATAATAATAAACGGCCGTTCGCCAGGGGACCTATTAAGACACGTCTTGACCGAAAACACGCAGTCCGCGCCAGCCTTGAGCGCATCAGTCGCAGAGCGCAAAAGCACCTGCTTCTCCTCGTCTTCTGACGTTTCGGCCAAGGGGGTGGTTAGCAACCGAACGGACTCCGCCAGCGAGCTGGTAACGCTGTACAAGCCCTCTTTAGCTACGCGGAGTTTATCCAGCTTGAGAGCCGGTACGCCAGGGTGACGCATGACCGCGTCGACGATGGTCAACAAGCGACACACCATCTCGACGATCTCCCGAACAAGATCGTACATGTGCCCAGTGCTGGACGCATGTGAGGTGCGCGAGTGCGAATGCGCGTGGCCGATAAAGGCGGCGATGGTGGAGAGGTAGTGGTCGTGGGTGATACGGAGAGCTTCAAGTACTTTGACTGCGGCTGTCGGACCTCGAGGGAATGGAGGTGGCGGAGCCGGTACATGCTCCTGTTCTTCAGCGGAGGTAGAGGCAGTAGAAGAGCTCGCCGACGTCGAAGAAGCGGTACTGCTAACAGACTCCATAGCAGGTCGATGGCCATGATGTTGTCGCATCGCCATTGGTTGCGCGCGGCTCGGCTGACCACGGAGAGGAGGAGGTTTAGGCGTACGCAGATTAACCATACTCCTCGACCTCAGCGCCGACAACGGTGTCCTGCTAACCGCCGCATCCGGCCTCCTCGGCGTCCTCACCAGCGCATTGGTAACATCCCAATTCCTCCCAATATGCTCCGACCCACCCGTCAACGGCGTCGTCGGGCTATCCGAGTCCAACATCGCGGCCGTTGCCCGTCTTTCCGGCAACTCGAGGCCGCAATGTATCGCCACGTCGATAAACTGCCGTACTGCTGTGAACAGCTGCCCGCTAAGCCGGAGCATACTATCCACCTCCAACGCACGGGCCCTCTCATCTCCTACGAAATCCGACGCTTTCTTCGCTTGTGGGACGAGCAGACCCAATGTATGTAATATTCGTTTCCGCTCGTGTCCCAGGGCAGGAAATTGTTGTATCGGTTCCGAATCGCGGGTGAGGCATTCAGTTGCGGAGAGGAGGGATCGGATGCAGGAGACGATGCAGGCTGTGGATGGTTGGAAGTGGGTGATTCGATTCGAGCGGACGGCGCTTTGGAGGAGGGAGATTCCGTGGAGGAGGGGGGTCATGAGGGGGTGGCAGTAGTCCTTTTCGTCTGTTCGTGCGGAGGGAGAGGATTGGGGAGCGTGGACTGCGTTAACGGGAGCGGTGGCCCATGATGCGGCAGACGCGGCGGATTGGGTTACTCGATGAAAGGGTCTTGCTGCTGGATGCTGAGCAGGAGAGGTCAATCAACGAGTAGGTACGCGATGGTAACATGCTTACACAGACAACGGTGTCCTCAGCCGATTCTTGCGCGTCTTGCCCTCCCTGCTCCCCTAATGAGACATCGTTCACATAGTTACTAGGAAACCATCCTCTCCGTCCGTCCAGCTCCCCATCCCACCAACCGCTAGAGTCGCGATTGAGGACATGTATGATTTGACCTGTGCAGAACTCGAGGCAGGTGGCATTTGATGAAGACGGAGAATAGTCGTGCATAGCCAACACGTAATCCGAAGGGGGCGGCGAGGGCGAGGGTGAAGGCGAAGGTGAAGCACGCTGTACTACCAAATGATGTCTGGAGGACGAGGCGCGGGCCTCTGTGTCATCTCTGAGGGGAAGAGAAGAAGACGAAGCGTTGGTTGAGGATGTCGCTGGAGTGATGATGGAGAGTTCTGATGAGGTGGACGCGTTTGAGGTGGAGCGTAGGCGGTTGGCGGGTCGTAGGGAGTTGGAAGTGATGTGGGATGAGGTAGAAGCTTGTCTGGAGGTGTCTATTCTGAGACGGGAAACGGTAGCCATGAGCTACATACAAAGTTGGGTGAGATTGACTCAGGGCTGGCTGCGCACAGAGCAAATAGCGACGACGTACAGTATGTTCGGGTTTCACAAATGGGACATTCGGTTCTAAATGAAGGCGAAGAACAGAATCAGATAAAGGCGATGGCTAGGCGTTTCTCAAGGACCCGAAAGAGGCGTAACGCGCTGAGAGAATCGTGATATGGTAGAAATGTCGAGATGCAGCTGGATAAATTCGGTTTTGGTAAAGCTTTGGATCGGAGTTCAATAAGCTTGTTGAGTTGAATGTTGGTGATTGGCGTCCGAAGCGAGAGCAATGTTTGTGTCGTACAGATCGTGAAGCTAGCCGAGGATGGGACGGGCAACCGTGGAGGAGGAGCGCAAGAGGATCAACATGTCAACCAACCCGGCTCCGGTCACAAACTTAGACCCGCGGTGGGCTTAGCCCTTGCTCAGCCACAGTCACAGTCCCATTATGTTGCAGACCATCTCAAAATTTCAGATCAGATTGAATAGCTCGAGTACTGTAGTACGCGCCATTGCATTCGCGAGAGCCAACTACAGGTAGTAAAATAGCGCATTATCATCATGCATGAACTAAGGTAGGGCGCGTCGGGCTCTTCGTCCGGCAGACTGACAAAGTTCCTGCAATGAACCTCTTCCTCGCTCGTTGTACTAACGTCCGAAGCTCAAGGTTCCGACTAGAAACACACGGCGAGCATGCACTGCACTCGCGGAAGAGAGGATCGGTGCGTAAGAGTCGGTACCGCGAGATGTGCGACTTCAATCCGGCTTCACGGTCTTTCGACGTGCCACGGAGTATAATATACCTTAGCGCGCCTTTCAGCCGCATTAGCTGCGTCGTCCAAGCGACCAAGTGCTAATCGGATTTTGCGAACCTGGTGCGAACTGCGAGCGAAGAGCCGAAAGCGCGCGCTAGCTTTGGGCTCTCTCAGGCTAACTCGTTAGCTGCAGGATGCGGCGCTATCTATATGTTCAAGATCCGGGGTTCCGAGAGTGCGGGGTAGCTGACTTTCACAATTTGGCGAGGATAGAGGACTGCCTAATAGTACGGGCGATATGGTCGTTGAAAGCAATGGTTGAAAGTCAAGCAGGTTTACGGTCGCGAGCCATGGGCCAAACTTGCGAGTGTCAACGGGAGGTCGCCCAAACTCAGCTTTCCTCCGTTACTATCACCTCTCACCTTGCGCTCTAGTCATTAATCTCCTTCTCGAATGCTACCGTCTGGAGGACTGTCTCTCAGAGCTTTCAGAGTCTACCTTGAGATGATAGATCACACAAAGTCACCGAAGTCACCGGAGCCTCTACTAATTCAATCTCCCCTCTGGATCAAAGATGGCGGACCTGAGCTTTACAGGGGGAGTAAGGATGATGAGATCGCCATTCCGTCCGTTACCAACTCCAAGCTTCCCACCATCTTTTTCCACACGTCTACACATAACAAGCTCCATTCACTTCCAGCCCACTTACATCCTTCTGTCCGACGTGACAGCATCAACCCAACTCACACCTATGCACTTATTCTAGTCCGAACTCAGCTCTCTCTCTTCCAATGGCATTGGACAATACGGACAACACAACCCTCGCTTCGCGACAATCGATACATAGAGCTAGTCTCATTCGACCTCGTCATCCCCAGGGTCCAAGGAAACGTTCGACTACACCGAGTACGGGATCTTTCGCTGCTTCGGGTTTGGTAGGTCCTGCGAGCTCGATACTCCAATTGGAGGTTCTGGGTGAAGATGTTACGGAGGCGACTGGGTCTTCTGGGTCTACAGAAGGCGAGAATACAACAGAAGAGGTGCAACATAGTCGAGAGCTGTCGGATACGCCGTCGTGGGCGAGTGGTGAACGTACTACGAATAAGGCGGAGCAGACTGAAGCGTCTTGCTCGAACCGGCCACTGTCCGCGACTCGGGTTTTGGTAGAGGAGCCTGACTCGGTGGACTTGGAGAAGCCAAGGTCTTCTGGGGACTCGGCGAATGAAGCTACAGAGCAAGAAGTGAAGGCAGCGGCACCAGAAGCAACACCGTTACCATCCTCGCCCGCGCCTTCCTACACAACGACCCCAATCAACCATACTCCAGCCGAAGAACAACCCCTTCCTGATTTTGGAGCCATCTCCTCGCCTGCCAGCCCACCTCCTCTATCTTCTCCACAAGAGCCTCTCTCATCACTCCCAAAACTATCAGCACCTCCCTCCCCTGTACCACCTTCCCCAATCCCACCCTCCCCCGCCCCCTCCTCCCTCAAATCCTCCCTCATCCCCTCCCTCCTCGCCCCCCCACCCCTCACCTTCACCCCCTCCCCCCTCCCCCACAAAGGTCTCTCCCTCCAAGCCGCCCAATGGACCTTCACCTCCACCGAGCTCCAATCCCTCGTCTCCCGCGCCATCCGCTCCTCCGCCAAAGAATCCTTCATTCGCCTCATAGGCATCGATCTTCTGGACACCGTCTTCCCTGCTGAGTTGGAGAGATTAGAGGCGGAGAAGATGGGGGCCCAGGCGATGTATACGTTTAATCTAAGGAGGAGACAGATGCTGTTGCAGGCTATGCATTCGGCTGTGTCGCAAAGCATCAAGACGATGGGCAGTGGGGAGTCGACACCGAATCTCAACACAAATTCGAATTCGAATTTGGATCCGACGCTGTTATTGTCCCTCCTCACCCAACTCGCAACCCTAACAACCTCCACCGACCGCCTCGTCGAAACCCTCCTCCACACCACCTCCCACTCTTCCCAGATCCACAAGCTCCAAGACGTACACTCCGCCAGCGCCCTGGCTATCGCGCTGAGAAAGCTCAACACGAGCTATGCGAAAAGGAGCAGCGAGCTGATTGAGGCGAAGAGCAGGGTGAGGGTGTTGGAGGCAGAGGTGGAGGAGGCGTGGGCGGAGGCGGAGAGGTTGGCGGGGGTGTTGGATAGGAGGGAGGAGGAGGAGAGGGGGAGGGTGGAGGAGTTAGAGGCGGCGCTTGCTAGAGCGTTAGTGGAGGAGCAAGTCAATGTGGAGGCGCAGCGTGCGGTGGCGGAGGAAGCTTCCAGGCGCGATTCGAAAGCGGAGGAGGTGAAGAGAGGGAGCAGGGTGGATATTGCGACGCTTGGGGGGAATAGGGAGTCGAGGCATGGTAGCCAGAGAGTGGTTTCGACTATTTCGCCTGTCTCGCCGAGGAATATCCCGGATACGCCGAGGTCGCCTACGCCTTCTAGCCCAGCGTCCTCTGTCCGTTCTCCGTCTCCCACCACCAGGCCAGTTGTTGTGAGCAATGAGAACGACGAAGCGCAGCCTCCTCCCTCCAAACAACATATTACTCACCACCCCTCGTTCGAGGACGAGAGCCAAGCTGGCGATTCCGAGGATGGGGAAGAAGAAGAAGAAGAAGAAGCCGTAATCGTCCACGCCGAGATCCTCAGCGTCCGCACCCCCCTCACCCCACCCCCCACGATGCTCCGCATGAAGAAATCCCAACCTCACCTTCAAAACGGCTTTTTCGGCCCCGAGACGGGCGACACGGTGCTCATCCCAGAAGTCGTACCCTGGACCACCGCACCGTCCCTCCATGCGAAGGCTAGGACGCTATCGGAGGGATCGTCGAATGTGAAACGGTTGAGTGGGGTAGGGTCTCCGAGCTCTGCGACGCCGTGGAGGAATTCGCAGATCTTTATACCGCCTCCGAATCCGGAGCCGAGTTGGCCACTTCCTCCCGTTCCTCCTACTCCTGCAGAAGGAAGCATAGTGGATCCAATCAACGGCGCCGACGTCGTGCCCACCCCTGAGCTCCAGGATAGTTCCATTGCCCGCCCGTCCACTCCTCCCCCGCAGCCCTCCCTGAAATCACCCCCTACCAGCCCCTCCCGCGCCCAACTGCGCGTAATCATCCCAAGTAGTCCACCGCCCGCCATGCTCGCCCCTCCCCGGCCCCACGCACCAGGCAGTCGCCCCACATCGACGTATTCAAGGGACAGCAGTGCGCCTGGAACACCCGGTGGATCGCGAAAAGCACCGCCGAGCAGTCATTCGCACAGCGCTGGTGTCGTCGCTGCGAGGCGGCGGTCGAGACGGACGTCGCAGTCGTCTTTGAGGATGCCGAAGAGTTCGATATCGATGGGCGCAGACGCACCGCCTGTGCCCCAGGTGCCGTCGCAGTATTCCGTTAGTGCTGCTACGCCTGGTGGGGATACCGCTGGGTTACTTGGTGGGAATAGGGACGAGGCGGGGATCAGCGATATGTTTGCGGATATTATTACGCCGCATTTGGCGGGTACTTTGGGCCAGTTCGCGTCTTTGCCATCGGCTGGGGGAAGTGGGAGTGGGAGTGGGGTGGTGAAGAGGAGGACGTCGATGACGGGGTATCCGTATGCGGATAGTATTAAGCAGTATAAGAAGAGGGGGAATCGGCTGGGGGATGTGTCGGATGAGGAAGAAGGTGCGGAGTTGGGGAGGACGAGGACGAGGGATGATATTGGGGTTTTTGTGTCTTGTGAGTTCCTCCTTTGAGTTTCTGTGAGGCTGGTATGGGTATACTGATGATTTTGATTAGCTGCGACGGAGAGCATCCCGCATATTTGGCGCACGTCGGAAACTAATAACAGGCCAATAGCGCAGACTATGGGCCATAAACACAGCAACAGTCTCTCCCTGACCCAAGCCTCGTCGACCTCATCGCAAACCTCCTACCCGCACCCACACCATGCGCATGCGCACCACATCCGATCTGCGTCGGGGTACGACTACCTGTATCCGTCCAGTCCACAGCAGCATGACTCTGCGTACGAGCACGACCCCGCGAATTTGCGGCCTGTAAGGCCGGAGTTGAAGTCCACGTTTTCGACGCCGTCTCAGTCGCCTTCGTCGCCTCGGCTGAGCAGGCCGATGGGATTGGCGGGGTTGTTTCTCTCGGGCTCTAATACCGGCTCGAAGGAACTTCCGTCACTTCCAAGCTCTTCGTCGCTTGATCCCCCTGCTGCTGGTTCTTCGACGGTGGGCAGTCGGGGTAGTGTGCTATATCCTGGAGGTGGAAGCGGCCTGGCGAGCGGGGGAGTCACCAAGCGGAACTCTGCGTATTCCAAGCTCAAAACACTCACGAAACGATACTCCATGTCCATCAACCCCTTCCACAACGCGGAGACAGCGATCTCGGCACCGGGGGCGAGCAAGCTCTCCCAGTCGAATCTGCAGCAGCCGGTGTATGACCGCTCGTTCAGTACCGTCGATGAGGGAGACGAGGACGTGACTTCTGCTGGAGCGGGCACTAGTAGTAGTTTGCGGACGAGGTCGATGGGGAGGAGTACGAGTGGGGATGTGGTGTTGGATATTACGCATCAGAGGTCGTTGGATTCGGGGGTTGATGGGGGGAGGAGGAGTTTTGAGATTTCATGATTGCTGGCACTCTTTTTTGCTTGTTCCTTTCCGTTTTGCGCGTATGTTTTATGACATTGACGTTGACATTCTTCCCTTCTTTCGTCTATACCTCGGTCTGCGTTCTACGTTGACATTCTTTCCATACCTCTGGGCTTGCGTAATTTACCCATCAAACTATCGCACATGCTTTCCTTGCTCTGCTTATATTGCACCCTCCTTTCAGCTCTCTATATCTTCTCGTCTTTCCTTCCCTCTCTATCCCGTTTCACTTCTTGGTTTCCTTGAGTCACTGGCAGCATAAGACTGGGTCTTCCAACGCTCATCAATGTCTGTTCCTCCTTGGCGTATACAGTCCTGGTGCGCTCCAATGCAAAAACGTGGCCTGGAAACTCGCGGATTTTGCACGCCGCCCCTCGCGGCAGGCCGACAGATACAGTCAGTTCCTCTCCATCATGTCGAACGCGCGCGCAGGACGTCCTGGTGCTTGATGCCCGGGCCACGCTGCAACTGCAAGATTAGATAGCCGCCACTTCACATATGTACTGTAAATCAAACTTCCGACATTCTTAAACTCAGCGAAGGAACTGATGCATTGCGCGTCATGGTATCATCGAGCAGCTGGGCAGTGGGAACGTATGAACCTGGTCAGGGATAGTGTCGATCCAAACCCTGTGGGAGGACCGGATAATTCTGATAGGGTGTACCATTCCTGAGAGCATTGCAATAGATCTTCGGAGGATCTCTTAAGAAGCATCTACACGTGTGATGCTACAGGCGAAATACGTGCGTGTTGAGTACGCGCAGCAGAATAGGGCGGGTCATAGCAGCCAGAACATGAAAGGGCGCTAGACCAGGTGCAAAGTCTTAATCTGGGAGGGTCAGCGGGCCGACTAGTCAAGGTATATTCGTCGTCCGGTGCAACGGCGAACGCAGAGATGCAGCAGGTCTAGGGGCACCTCAGCAGGGTAGCGGGATGGACTGAGCGGAAATATGAGGCAAGGGTTGGCAAAATTTGCGGCGTGGTGAGTGCATGGGCCGCATTGTGTCGTGGTAATGACAGAGTGCTGAGATACTTTATAATCGATCATATCATACCCACCCTCCCTCCTACCTCCATCACCTCACACATTCCATTCCCGTAAACGACGCGAATAATCTACCATGGATGAAGATATGGACTTCGACTCGGGCGCTGGCAACTCCTTTGGCGGCCAGTCCTCTTCTCAGTTCGACAACCAATCAGGCGGCAACGAAGAGGGACGCAGATACCTGTAAGTTGACTCATCAGCAAGTCGCGTCTTCACCACTGTCCACCCCTTGACCGCATTGCTGGTCAGCGATCTTGTCTTTATCCAAGATTGCACGGGAAGCCAGGGCTCGTACATAACATCGGCCACCAAGAACATCGAGCGCATCTGCGAGCACATATTTGAATCGGGTCGATTGCAATCTAAGCAGGACCTACGAGTCGGGCTCGTCGCGTTCAGGGATCATCCGCCTCAGGACCATACCTACATCACGAAGAACTTTGGGTTCTCTTCAGATATTGCAGAGGTGCATAAGAACCTCTCGACGCTTTACGCTTCGGGAGGAGGCGATGGTCCTGAAGCAGTGACGGCTGCCATGGCCGAAGCGATTCATATGGACTGGAATCCCGCTGCGACCAAGATGGTCGTCCTCATTGCTGATGCTCCACCTCACGGCATAGGAGAGTTTGGCGATGGTAGGATTCAATTCCGCACGCACGCACCGCAATCGCTTACAATCATTAAACTTAGGTTTCGAGGATGGTTCTCCTGACGGCAACGATCCGTTGCAGCTTGCCAGAATCATGGCAAGCCGCGGAATCACCCTCGTTCGTTGAGCTCATTTCCTACGGCTTTGTCAGGATCCTCACTCTTCCCGCAGTTCTTTGTTGCCTGTGAGCCAGCACTCAGCGGCTACTCGGTATGTTCCGTTATTTGCAACAGAGAGCCTAGTGTCTGACTCGCCTTCCACAGTACGCGCCAGACTTCTATAAGGCGATCACGAATATCACCTCTGGGCTCATGCTTCCTCTCACGACTGCCGATCTCCTCGCACATGCCATCGTCGGCTCCGTACTCGAGAACCTCGACATGGAGCGCCTGGTCAGAGAAGTCGGTCAGGCGGTCGCCCAGCGTATCCTGGGCAACAACGAGAGCGTGGATGACGTCGCGCGAGAACTGCATGAGCGCCTGCTGCTGCGCAATGAAAGTACGAAGAAGGTCGTCATTGAGAGCATCTACAAGGATTCGGAAGAAGCCAGACATAACGTCGAGGTATATACCAACGCCGAAACTTTGGCTGCCGCTCGACCTCAACTGAAAAGGGTACGCCCACCTGGTTTCTCACTATTTTGTGACTCTCCCTCATAGGGTTCTCTAGGTCATCGGAAGCCGGTTCACCGACAAATATCAGCACTCGCGAATGACTGGCGGATACGGGCATTACGGCTACTCCTCGTACGCTCCTGCGACACCTCCTCGTTCCCCTATCGGCAAGACAACGTCTCCGACACGGTCACCCGGCTCCCCTGGATCGCCTCCTCGAAAAGTAGTGACTGATTTCGCTGCATTCGGAGTGTCGCCGACAGCCAGCGTATTTGGGACAGCCGTCACCTCTACGCCGTTCTCGTTAGCTGGCGGCAAAGCAGCATTCGGCGGGTTGAGGAATAGCGGAAGGGGTGCGATTGACGACGACGATGATGATGATGATGATGGCAAGCAGAGAGTTGAGCTCAGGGAAGACTCGATTACTCTTGACCAGGTGGGTTCACTATTTTACCATTGGTGCAGAGGACACGAACTGACCACTTCTGCTTCTTCTAGGCACGTCGTATCGCTGTGCAGAGCGCATGGCGGAGTGCGCGAGCTTAGGCTGTCATTGTAAAGCTGTTTACACTATCTTCATGGACTCAGCTGCATTGCGCTTCTTTCTTCCAGTCGTAGTCCGTTGCGCTCATTCCATTCCCCACGCACGCAATTTTAGTGATTCTATCTCCTTCTTCCATCTCGCTTTCGTTCTTTCAATCTATGTACCTCACATTGTCGGAGTAACTAGTAGCCGTACTTCCCGTACACTATCGTGAGATGTAATGAAACGCTCTTGTATACATATCATGCTGCCGATGCGATTTTTCAAGGGAGGTGAAAGTGGAAACGTTACAGTAAGACGATCTCTTGTTGTGCAAAGTATCGACCAATTGTAATCTCTAATAGTATACTGTAAGACTTCAGGAAAAGATAGGCCGTCGGAAGAAACAGAAGAGGGGACGCTTGGTGCGTCAACGGAACTGTTGCAGCCAACCAGCAGATCCCTTTACGACTTTACTTTAGCAGCTTTTCGTGCAGCTCTCTCCTCCTTCTTAGCCCTCTTTTCCGCTCTGTCTGCTTTTCTTTGGCGACGCGCCTCCTTCTCCAATATTCGCTGAGCTTTTCTGAGCTGGCGCTCGGAGGTTGGGTCGTGGGAAGCATCGTCGTCTGTTTCTTCGGACTCTGCAACGGTCGCAGCAGTATTCCGGGTGGTGGTCTCAGCGCCGTCTTTTGGTCGTTTCTTCTTCTTCTTCTGCGTCCCGTTGTCCGCTTTCGCTTCCTCGTCATGAGGCGTAGCAGATCCAGCTTGATCTTTATCCTCGCTGCGCTTTCGCTTCTTGTCCTTCTTCGACGATTTAACCTCCACGGGGCAAGCCTTGGTCGTCGTCACCACATCCTCCTGGACATCCACATTGGCTTTCCCCTTCCCCTTCACGTCCACTTTGACATCGGTGACCACCAGCGTCTCGTTGGAATCTGGACCGATCACTGGGCCTCTGAAGAACCGTGCGTACAGCCCTTTTCTGGCTGCTTCCCGCTTAGCTAGCGCCATGAGGTTCGTGGGGGTTGGCGAAGCGTCGTCCGAGCCGCTTGGTGTGGTGGCACCGGAATCTGCAGAGATGCCAGAGGGAGGTCGGCGATTGGATAGAATTCCGGTCGATGTACGTTTGAGTTGGAAATTGGCCGTATTGTTTTCTGAGTCTGAGGCATCCTGGGGGGTGCAGCTTGGATGTCAGAAAGGCGTGTGCAGATAGATAAAGTGGTACTCACGGAATCCTCAGAGTCAGAGGCGGCTATCTTTATCTGGATAGCGCCTACGGCGGCGTTGAAGACACTAAGACGTCGTGCGTGAGATTCAATTTAGATACTCATGTCAAGGTGGACGCAACGCACTGATCCCAGAAGGGAAAGGCCTCGTCTCTGTCTTTGCCTACCCCAGCTAGATTCTTTTTTTGGGCGATGATGATGGGCTTTGAGATGGAGCCAGAGCGTAGTCCTGAGCCTGAGCCTCCCCAGCCTTGAGCGACAAGATGACCGTGGCCATCTAGAGGCATCCTTGATGTCTAAGTACGAGCCACTGGAGGAGAAATATGAGGGAGAGTGGAGAAAGACAAGTTGATCGGGCCGAGCACCGCTGCGTCCTCCGCACTCGCGATGATCGAGTAACCACCGGCGCTTGTTCACCTGCTTCGACCTCCACGGCTTCCTACACTGGACTTCTACATGAGGTTCCCACCAAACAACGAGTACTCACTTTTATAACTCTGCTACATGCACACAATGCGTAGCACCCGGACCACCCTTGGCAACCTCCGCCGCCGTAGCCCACACTTCCGAACTATTACCCCACACCCTCAGTCTAACCCCACTCGCCAGTACCTCACTCTGTCTTCCGTAAGCGGACCAACAAACATTCCACTGGCAACGGAGACACTATCGGAATACTTCACGAATACCGTTTTGCGAGATCACGCGTCACGTCCAGCTCTAATCGCTAGAAAAGAGCTCGCCCGCGCCCATGGCGGCCCACCTTCCCGGAACCTAGGCCGGGACGGAAAGAACGCGCACCTTGCTTGGGACTTTGCCGAATTCGATGCGCATATACAGGCAGTAGCGAGAGGGCTTATTGCTATGGGTGTGCAGAGGGACGATCGTGTGGGTGTGATTATGGGGAATAATAGGTTTGGCCCGCTTCATCTACGCTTCGGGATGCACTTTGTTTGGCTCACCAAGTTCACGCAGTTCGTACGCCTGTTTACAGTGGGCGTGCGCCAGAGTCGGCGCAATACTAGTGACGCTGAATCCCGCATACCGTTTGCACGAACTCGTAAGCCTCCCAGTTCGCTCCTCCTTCCTCGTCTGCATCCTGACAGCATTGCAGGTGTCTGTATTGGCGCTCGCCAAAGTAAAACACCTATTCGTCGTGCCCCGAGTCAGATCGTCTGCATACGTATCCATGCTCTCCACCGCCTTTCCAGATCTCGCCCACTCCCAACCTGGTGAAATACAAGCAGAAGCCCTGCCGGCCCTGCTTAACCTGGTGGTTGTGAACAACCCTGGTGTCGATGAGCCGGAGGATATGGCAGTCAAGGAAGTGAAGAGCGTGATTGACTGGAGGGAGTTCGTTACGTGGAATGGGGGTGGTGTTGAGGATCGAAAGATTTCAGCTCTTGCTGCGACGCTCCACCGAGACGAGGTCGCGAATCTGCAGTTCACTAGGTGTGCATGATCGACTTTTTTTGTGCGCATGTGTCCTCTGATATAAGCTACTCAGCGGGACTACCGGACTGCCAAAGGCCGTCTCTGTAAGTTTTTAGCCCTGTGCTTCCCCTGCGACGCGTTACCCATCTGCACTCAGTTAACCCACAGCAACCTTCTCAATAACGGTATTCTCATTGGGCGCAGCATGCGTCTTACCTCGCAGGACGTTCTCTGTGAGCTCCTTCCACATTCTCAGCACGATCTACCTGCTGATCCCCCTCCTCCAGGCAACGTCCCTCCTCTATTCCACTGCTTTGATGAGTCCACTCCCTCTCAGCACACCACCATGTCCTTACCCGCTCGCCCACACGCCTAGTTCTAGGAAACATCGCCGCCTGGTCTCATGGTTCCTGCATCGTCTACCCATCTCCCTCGTTCGATCCCAAGGCAATCGTCGATGCCGTCACGCAAGAACGATGCACAGCTCTACACGGCGTTCCGACGCACTTTTATGGGGTTCTTGCGGAGGTGGAAGAACGGCAAAAGAGGGGAGAGGAGACGAATACGGAGAGGCTTAGGTTCGCTTACTCTGTTGTTGAGGCTGAGGTGACCCACTCTGAAGTGTTTGTTTGGTTCAGGACGGGAATCGCTGCTGGCAGTCCGATACCTATCGAATTGATGAGGCGGTTGATTGACAAGATGGGTCTTACGGAGCTGACGAACGCGTATGGGATGAGTTAGTCCTCTCTCTCTCTCTCTATATACTTCGTGTCGTCGACTGATCTTCTTTCACTCTCCAAGCGGAAACGAGTCCAGTATCCTTCCAAACCACCCCCGAAGATTCTCTGAGTAAACGCGTGGAAACGGTGGGAAAGATCCACCCTCACGTCCGCGCAAAGGTGGTCGATTTGCAAGGGGAGGTCGTGCCTGTGGGTGTACCGGGGGAGCTGCATGTCGCTGGGTATCTTTTGCAGAAAGGGTGAGTCAGCTTAGTGTTCACTCGGTCATGTCAAAGATACTCATTGTCGCCTATTTGCTCTAGATACTGGGAAGATGCGGAAACGACTGACAAGGTGATGAAGAAGGACGAGGAGGAAACGCTGTGGATGCATACGGGTGACGAGGCGATTATGGACGAGGAGGGGTATTTACGGAGTCAGTCCTCTCTGTGCGAAGGTCTGCCGAGGATGCACTGATCGAGATTTTTGCTGATAGTTGTCGGGAGAATCAAGGTAGGACATTCCGAGTCCACTCACTAGTATTATCGAGCATGACCTGACATGTTGCTCTGCAGGACCTCATCATTCGTGGAGGAGAGGCACGCACCCGCTCTACTTCGCCTCACATATAAACAACTCTAATTCTACCACCACTCCAGAACCTCTTCCCAGTCCAGATCGAGAACGTCCTTTCTACGAACCACGCCATCGAAGAATCCGCTGCCGTCTCCGTCCCAGACCCCCGATACGGCGAGGTAGTAGGCGTTTGGATCGTCCGCTCTAGATCGAGCAAAGGGGCTGCACTGACCAGGCAGGATGTGAGGGATACGGTGTGCGCGGGGATGAATCCACAGGTGAGTACACATGCATTCCTTTTCTTTTCTTGTCTTGGGCTGATACGGCATGTTTGATGTAGAATGCGCCGGCGTATGTGTGGTTTGTGGGAGAGGACGGTGCGGCTGGTGAGTTGCCGAAGACGGCGAGTGGGAAGGTACAGAAGCATGTTTTGCGAGGGTGGAGTAAGGAGTTGAAAGAGAGAGGGGTTGGGGCGGTTGGAGGTGCTTAACTCCTGATCTCTGAATGTGTATGAATACCACTTCGTGTAGTATTACCCTTGAAAGCCAGATGTTTCCAGACGGAGCTTCAGTCTAGATACTTACTCGTCGGCGGCTCGCTTTCGCAGCTTTGCTTTAGGGATCGCGCGCACGGGGCCGCGTTTGGCCGAATACCGGGTGTGCCGGCAGCAGCCCAACCGGTGACAGAGTGAATTTGGAAAGCACTTGACGACGTCGACACTTCGAACTCACCCTCACCTCGAACTCACCTCCCCTCATTTGTCAAACCTCACATGGCCCCCTTCTCTGATGCTGTCAAGCTACAGCCTCAAATCTCCAAGCAAGGGCCTTCCACCGTCTATTCTGGAGAAATAGATCCCGAGTGGACTATCGGAGTGTGAGCACGTTCTGTGCAGCTATCCTCGCGTGCTCTGCTTATAATGAATGCTAGGAAGTGTTCCTAACGGAGGTCAGCATCTTACTTCTAGAAGTACTTCCTTATGTGCTAACTTCGCACATAGGTTACTCGCTAGCTCTGGTGATAGAGGCTACGATGCGGTACCAAATCGCTACTGAGCACAAGGACCCTATCCATGTCACCGCTCACTACTTGAAGGCTGTCTCTTCCACGAGTCCATTTGAAGTGCATGTTCAGACTCTGAAGAAGGGACGGGGCTTGACGAATGTCCTCGCCAACCTCGTGCAGGAGGTACGTCTCTCATCTTCAGCTGTGTTTACAAGTTTCTCAACACACAGGAACTCAGGGTCAAGTGCGTATCATGACGCACATAATCTTCGGCATCCTCGCACCCACACCCACCGGACCCGACGTCGCCTCCTCCGTAACTCGCAAATTCAACGCCCCAGGCGCCTACGCCCGACGCCATCCTCTCAGCACTCACCCCGCCACGGCGGAGGTGAGCAAGCGTATGCGTAGTGCTTGGAGCTACCGAGATGTTGTCAAGAAGGCAGAGGACCCGGTGTTTACGAACAGGAATCAGGTGGATCATCCTTCTCGGACGAATGGTTCGACTGTTGGAGGCGGGGGCATTGAGTGGGGGTCTTGGTTCGAGCTACTGGGGGACGAGACACGCATAACGACGCCATCTATTGCGTTTCTTTGTGATATTTTCACGAATGCGCCCACGCTTTTGCCGAAGGAGGAGCGGAAGGGACTCGAGGCGAGGTATGTATCCGAGCTTCCCAAACTCCGAATCGGCAGTTCATCTGACCTCAATGGTATACAGCTGGTTCCCCACAATAACCCTCGCAATCGAGCTCAAGCATCCCATACCCACGTCAGGATCATACGCCAGTCGGACCGTAGGCATCTACCACAAAGGCGACTTCATGAACGCTCCGCAAGGGCGTCACGACGCCTACGTGGAGATATGGACGGCGCCGAGTAATATTGGGGAGGGCAAGGAGGTGGATGGTTGGAGAGAGGAGCAGGTTTGTTTAGCGATATCGACGCAGATGGCGTTAGTCGTGTCGATGGATGTTAATGCGAGGACCGCGAGTGCGGCAAAGCTGTAAGAGGCTCGTGGTGGTGGGTATTTACACGTTTAGAAGGGCTATGTAAGGCTATTGAAACACTTATTGTTATGGGAGATCCGACGTTCAGCTACGAGCTGAAGCCGCTGAGAGACGATTGAAGCTAGTCTCCTGTGACCAGACTATAATGTTGACTTGGAATATTTGGACAGAGCTGTCAACAGGATTGAAGCAGCCATCGGGCGGTAACTGAAAGTTACTGTTTCCCGATCCGGCTTCCTTGAAGAGCGCCACCATCGCTCTTAACTGCTCTCATCTCGAATATTCATTAAACTTCATTGTATAGCCGACAGTCTCGAGAGTTCTTCGAGGTTTCTCTCATCCCTCATGCTCTCTCACAGCCTTCATGGAGTATCTGAGAGCTCATTGAAACTCATGACCTTGCTTGGCCGCCGCTTCGGGCCACCAAGGGCGTTGACACCTCCTGGCCTTCTGTTGATCGAGATCTTCCTACAGCGTTTTTGCCTCCACGCCCTCTACCATGCGACTCCCACTTCGCTCACAGAGCTTACTCCCATGCTCAGGGCGAACAATCTTTCACCACTACCCGCAGTCATGGAGAACATATTCAAATGTGGCGTAGGTCCTACTCCCGAAGCCCTGCTCAGCCTGAAGCTGTGGCTACCCACGCCTCGTCACGCAGAGTCTCTCGTCACCACTGATCCTGCAGCACCAGAACTGAAGTTGCTGCTCACTGTGACTAACTTCCTTCTCGAACTCGATGATGGAATGGAATCCAGTGATATGCTCAAGACCGCAAGGTGCTTGAAGTTCTGGCGTCACATCTTTGACCTGCATCGACATTATCTCTATATCCTCTGCCAGAACCTGGCGAATATAGTGCAAGTCATGACGGGCCTTATGTGAGCAAGGTCATAAACTGCGCGGATTTACAGCAACGCCAAGAACACCTTTGCTACTTATTGGATAATTTGGACACCATGTTCATTTGGGCCTCGGTGGAGGAGCGTTGCTCGCCAGCTTGGTATAGGGATTTTCCACCTTTAATCAGCGTAGACCCATGGAACCCGGCGTGGCAGAAGGCGCAGCTCGTTCTTCGTGATTTGATTCCCATAGGAGGATCACAGCTGGAAACCACCTCGAATCTGTTTCATCTGGTATGCATATTTCCCTGCTTCCGCCAATCTCAGCTAATCCCTACTGCAACAGAATGTAAACTTGAGGGCGGGACGTGAGAAAGTTGGACGTGGAGCTGATAACCCCCCTCTTAACGCGCATGTTAATGAAGTAGATGACGAAGAATCAACATTTCTCTCTCATGGTGCTGGCCTCGAGCCCCACATCAACGACTCAAAACGCCCCAATGCAGATCCGGATGTAGCTGGAAAGACTCCTGGCGCTGGCAACGAACCCAGTGCGCCCACCATCTTGCATTCGGCGTCTCGAGACCGGCCCTCCTCGGCTAGAACATCGACGAGTTCAGGTGTTCTCACTAGGACACAAGATCTGCTTACGCCTACTACTACGATCGCGATGTGAGTGCGTATACTCGCTGCTGATTCTAAGGTGTTAATGTATCGCTGTAGCCCTCCCGTCGAAAGTCTGGTTTGAGTCGAAAGGATGACGTTGAACGGAGAGGTCGGTCTAAACCGTTACCGATCTCCGCTGGAGGTGCCAAGCGGCACCAGGCAATAATTCAGGACCACCATCCACTGATACTCGCGCTACTTGGTCTCACCGCCCTTCCGACGAGATTGCGTTGGTCGTGCCTATGGGTGTTGATACGAGAGCGCAGACTCCGAGTGCGGCAAAGTTTTAACAAGCTCGTGGCGGTGGGAATTTATATGCATAAGTTAGAATAGTGCCTTCAGGCCGTTCGAGTACCTTTTGTTCTGGGAATGGAAGATCGGCGTTGAGCGCTGAGCGCTGAGCTTCAGTACGTGGAATATCTGCTGTAGGATAGAAAATCAGGGCGGCCCCATCTTGTGATCCGCCATGGCGGAGAGCCAACGGAGTTCGGGACGGTCAACGTCAAGCGAGGTCAGCAGTCGGCTTCAGGTCTCCTTGAAGAGCTCCACCATCGCTGTCCACTCCTCTTCCTCTTCCCCTCCCCTTTACACGCATCTCTACGACCCATCATGAACAAGTTGACGATCTTCTCTGCCCTTCTCTACTCTGTCAGCGCTCTGACTATCCCATTGGCGCTTCGGGATGTTGCCGTTCCTCCAGTCACTGAACCCACTGAGAGCACCGTGTGGGTGGTAGGGACCACGCAGACCGTTAAGTGGTGAGTAGAACTCAGCAAGTTCTTCTCGAAGATAATCTGAAGAAGAGTTCTTAGGGACATCTCAGACCTTCCTCCGAGGGAGAACATCTCCAACCCACTTGGGAAAGTGGTTCTCGGGTTCTTGACCGACGATAGCTACAATCTAAGCATCGGTGCGTCTTTCACTACCTTTTCTCCTGTGCTTTGGCATAAGTACTTGTACTTATCCTATGTCATCCGCAGACTCACCGTTGGCAGAGGGCTTCGACATCCTAGACGGGAAGGTGGATATCACCGTTCCACAGGTGGAGTCCAAAGATAACTACATCGTGGCTGGTGCGTTGTTTCCCCCCTTCTCCGCATCCGCAGCAACTCATGAATCACCTGCAGTCATCGGCAACTCTGGGAACATTAGCCCGATGTTCAGGATCCTGCCTTCTGGCAGTGCCGCCGCGTTGGCTCAAACGACGAGTATCGATCCGAATGACTCGCAGTGGAACGTGAGACTTATCTTTCCCTCCCCAGTAAACAAGTGCTGAAGATGCGTTATAATAATACAGAGTCCACCTCTTACAGGATCCGTGATCACAGGTGGCCCATCCGAATCACGGACGACCACTACCTTCGTAGATCCTTCCTCTGGTGTACCTGGTGCGACGAGCATCATCGAGACTTCGGCGCCGGAGACTACTGCCACTGAGCCCACCCAATCCACGGAGCCAACGGAGAGTGAGGAGAGCCCCGATGCGTCCGAGCCAGCTGATTCTGAGCCTGAGCCAACTGGTGCCTCGCGCCGATCCGCCATGCCTTTCAGCGCTGCGTTCGCGCCTGTGGTGGGGGCTGTTGTGGTGTTGTTGATCTAAGGACTGTGTGATGACGATTTACGCATACTGAAGAAGCTTTCCTTCACACCGAGACGATGACGATGTTCATGTTCCAAAACCTTTGGGACCTCTTTTTCATGGACTTTTTTTGGCTTTACATCTTTGGCATACCTCTGATTCACACTTCGTTCGGAAGGAGACCCCGCCTCCTTCTCTTGTTTGGCTGTACTATATCCTTTTTTCGAGCTTGCTTACCCACATCGTGTACTTTATCACCTCACCGTCTTCGTTTATTACCCAATGGACTATTGATAGCTCTCTCCTCTCGCTTTGTCCGAATCGTGAATTTGGACTCCGATGATCATGGCCTCTGAGATCTGACATTCTTTGGTAGACAAACGCAACTGGCACTGGTGCGGCCCACGAAGAGACGGCCCACCCGGAGTGGCTCCGACGTTGCTCCGATTCAGACGCGCCGACCCTCGCAGCCAGAGCGACGATCGACCAGCTTCCCACGCCAGCGGGTGAGCCCCGTCGCGGGCGAGTCGGGCGAGAGGAGGTTTGCCCTCTGTCAGTGTCAATGCCACAGGAAACTTTCAGCCTTCACAAGAAACTTTCACCCTTGTCGATGCCAATGCCATCTGAGGAAATTTTCAGCCACTACGCGGAAGCGGATGGCCAGGAACACCGTGTGGATTTTTTCTTCGAGTGGGGATCGGCAGGGGCAGAACGGAGTTGGGCAAGGGGGCAGAACGGAGCTCCTCCGAGTCGCCAGTGCACCCAGCTGCAGGAGCACATGGAGAAAACCCTCCACAGGTGGAGGGCGATTGTGGCTGGAGCTAGGAACGTCGATTATGAATATTTTTCCGAGGTCGAAGCCAAGCAAGGACACAAAAAACGCCAGTGCGGTGGCAAAGCGAATACAGTTGTTCAAGAAACGATATTTGTCTCAAGACAACGAACGCACTGTATACAAGTAAACTCGGGCGTACAAGCAGTACATAGTGGATACAATTCTCTAGGTGAGTGGGTGAGGGCATCTAGCCCATTCTATGTTGTGGGAAGGAAGGAATGTAACGGAATGTAAAATATAAGGAATGGAAAACATCGAGAGCATGAGGCTGAATGTGCAAGCCAGTTGCAAAGGGGACTAAGATTCTATGACATGAAACCCATGAAAGCATAAAGAAGGGGAATGAGAAGGAGCTCAGTCGTCGAGGTGGTGATGTGCAACCGGTGGGGATTGGTAAAAATACTGGGGTGGAAGTTACAAGGAGCTCGGCGCTGCTGAGTCCGGTCTAGGGTGTGAGAGAAAAGGAAAGTCTATAGTGGTGTAACAACCACCTCAAGCGGAGAAGGGACTCAGGGAAGGAGAGACGGAGAGGCGTTTAAGGCTTGAAGCCCTTGTGCATGAAGTTCCAGGAGACGTTGACGACGCCCTTGTCGAGCGACGCGAACTTCTTGAACAACGACGGGGACATGTCTGCGAAAGGCGTTAGTTGATCACCCGAAGACGCTGACGGGTAACGACGTACCAAGGTCGCCAGACTTGCAACTGGGGCAGCTATCTCTGGTCTTGCCATAAGCCACCTTGCCGGTCTTGTTGTCCTTGATCTTGACCCACTGCCATGAAACATAAAGATTAGATGACGGGGCCGAACTGCGAGATGATCAAGGGATCACTGGTTACCTGGTCACAGTTGCTGCCTCCGTTCTTGTCGTAAAGCGACTTGGGGATGGCGACGATGGCGTCGCTGTCCTTGTTCCATTTCCCACAGTTGCCTAGGCCGACGTGGAAGTATGTGCCCTGAGATTTATTCGTGCGATGTCAGCCTATTGAGAAAAGGACACAGAATTAGACGTGACTTACGCGTCCGGAACGCGTCAAGCGCTTCTCTATGTCCTGGGTCTCGCCGGTTGGGACGGGAGACGCGAAGACGGAGAAGACAGAGAAGAAGAGGGTGAACAGGAAGAGAACGTTGGCGTGCATGTTGGCGAGTGTGCTGGGGTTGGAGTGGAGGTGTACAGGAGATACAGTGAGGATTTGGAGGATACAACTGAGGCGATTTAGTAGGACAAGGAACTCGAGGGGGGACTAGCACTAGGACGCTGAGAAAGTGGGATAGGTAAGGAAATTTCGAGTCTCCTTTATGGCTGCCTTTATACTTTGGTTTTGGCGGAGACGGATCACGGAGGGGAAAAAAGGTCGCACCGGCTGCCTTCTTGGAGGTAAGCTGGAAAGTAAGTAACAGTTGCAAGTGGCAACGCATGTTAAGCGTGTTAACGTTCCTGACAGGCTCGGCTTGGATTGTCATTTATTCATCGATTACGATCATGTATGAATCATAGGATGAGAGAATTTTTGGGGTTCTGCGAAGCGATGCACCGCCTGGCAGGAGCATGCACATGAAAAATGAGAAATGAACAATGAATAATGAAGACCTGCGTTCGCTCTTTCTTGGCTGGCCGCAGCAAGCCCTCTACGCACGATGTGATGATGATGGTTGGCTGGTCGACGGGAAACAACGTTTCATAAGCCCGTGTACGATGTCCAACCAAAGCGTTGTTTTCGCGTGTTCTTGTCCTCGCTCCGGTAGTTTCAGTACAATAGCAGGTGGAATTGAAGTGGATTTGTACAGCACGCGGTTGTTTCGAGGCAAACAGAGTTTCCCAGCCGCCGGCGGTCCGGCGACTAATTCCGCTTTCTGTTCCTGACCACATCGAGCGCGCCTAAATCCAAATCCCTCATGAACTCCCCCGAAGGCCAGAGCTATGGCCAATCGTTACCTGTGAATTACTTCGGATTATTCATGCCTTCTTCTCAACGCCACCCTAAATCTGTCTTGTCGTGCATTAGGACCAGTTCGACAGGACGGTCGGATTTTTCGATGTGCATCTGCAGGCGATACAAGAGGTGAGTGAGGTCATTGATCTATTCATGCGCGACGCGAACTGATCTGAGCTCGTATACGGTATAGGTGCGCGAGATCTACAAGGATTTCGTGACACTGGAGAAGGAGTACGTGGGGAAGCTGCAGACTTTGGCGAGGAAAGCGGACGAGAGGAACACGAAATTACAGTCCTTGATCGTGGTCGGTGAAGACCCCACCAAGGCATGGGACGACGCTGCTTTGAACAACAGGTTGGAATCCACCTGCCTCTTCTGTCGACAACCCATGAATTCTAACGTGTTGTTTCTCTCTACAGCACGCTCAAGACGGCGTACTCGAAGCTTCTGGGATCATTACACGACGCTGCTCGTGACCACAACGACAACTCCGATGCTCTGTCGGCGCAAGTGATTACCCCACTGAAGAACCTCGAGCGGAAGAGCGACGAACAGAAGAAGAAGGTCGTGCAACTACCCGATGTATCCCCGTGCATGGTCTAAACATGGATCTACCTCTTCTCAGGCCGTCCAGTTTTATCAGAAACTCCTTTCAGATAGAGAACGGACATACGCCGATCGGCTGAAGGTCAGCCATGTGTTTTATACTCTTTCACGGACGAGCTTTCTCATCTGCCAATTCAGAGCAAGCAGAAGGTGATGCACATGATTGTAGCGCGAGGCTTGGCTAATATACCGTGCAGTACGATGAGGAATGCTCAGAGGTTGAGACTCATCGCCAGAAGCAGGTGAGGCAGCAACATCCGCCATCACAATAAACACGCTGAACCGAGACGTTCAGAGTCGTGCTGGAGATGACCGACACGCTGACAGAGCCGCAAGACAGGCGGAGCAGCAGCGAGCGGACATGCTTAACAGCAAGAAGTGAGCGTCATCTATCTCCGTGAAAGGCTACATTCTCAAACTCTGAACAGCACATACCTCATCTCCACCGCGATTGCCAACAATGCTAAATCAAAGTTCTACTCTCATGACCTTCCAGCTTTAGAAGACGTAAGTCTTCGCAGCTCACTCACATCCATAACACGGAAGTGACCTCACACACCTTCTTTCTTCCCACAGGAACTCCGTACGTCTCCCAAAATCTCCCCAGTCACCTCGAGCTCTGTTCACATCCCCCCCAGAAAACCTCCAAACCAGCCTCGTCAAACGCTTCTCCAAGATCATGATGCACGCCCAAAGTCTCCAAGCCGAGAAGCTCGAGTTCCGCAAGTCCCAATTCATCACGATCGAGCAGTCCTTCGGCGCGGTCAATCCTCAAGCGGACGAAGCGATCTTCATCGATCATAATATAAGACCGTTCGTGCCGCCTAATGATTGGCAGTTTGAGCCTTGCTCGAGCCATTATGATACGGTGAGCGGAGTATCCATCACCTGCATGAGTTGAATGTGCGGCTTACGTCTTTGGTGCAGGGAGAAATGAGTGTTGAACCAGGACCGAAGGTTCTGTTGCAGAACAAACTGCACAAGTCCCGCGCGAAGCTGAACGACTTGGCTCCTGTTCTCGCGAGCAAAAGTGCGTCCTCCTTTATGTAATCGCTGAACTCGCGGCTATACTCACCATCGCATCGATCAGACCAAGAAGTCGAACAACTGTCTAAACTCGTGGAAGCTTACACCGCGGACAAGTCCCTCGGGAATCTAGATGAAGTCACAGACGTCAGTACGAGCCCTTGTTTTGTATGCGTGCAAGTGCTGACTAGATCGTGCGGACACAGAGCTACCTGGAAGCATGCCACCAGCTTGCGTTCTTCAAGTCTTCTGAGATGACTCTCACGACGGAGGTCGAAACGATCGTCGCTGCTGTCGGAGGTCCGTAATTCACATTCACATAACCACTGCGAACGTTCCTTACTGACGATGGATTTGCCCTAGATGACGAAGGAGGACAGCAGCCGCATACGTTCAAGGGATCTTCGTTCTCCATACCAACCCACTGCGGTTATTGCAAGGTATGCCGCACTCATGCCTCTCCTGGCGCACATCACTAAACCCGCAAGCCTAGTCTTCTATCTGGGGTCTCAGCAAGCAGGGGAAAACATGCAAAGCGTGTGGTCTATCAGTCCACGCCAAATGCGAGCTCAAGGTATAAAATATCCCAGGAACGAATCCTCCACCACTCGGAATCGCTTCTAATACTCGGAATTCCGTCTTTATCCTTCAGGTCCCCGCTGATTGTTCTGGTGCAACTGCGACCGGGTCGACACTCTCAAGACAACCCACGAATGCATCGACACTCTCTCACCAGTCAAGTACGCTGTATTCCACCGGCACCTATTCACCACAGACGTTCTAATAGTCGTGCCTCGTCTCTAGGTACCCGTTCCTCCATACAACAGCCCCCGCCCTCAGCCGCAACGCCGTCCTCCTTCGTGACAGCCCAAGAACCCGAGGACAACGAAGACGACTATCAATCCGCCCGCATCCTGTTCGACTTCTCCCCGGGTTCAGAGTTTGAGCTCGGTGTTTCCGGTGAGTTGCGCGCCTACTCCCACCCTCCTTGCCACGCGTTTCTAACGCGTCCTCCACACGCAGAAGGAAACGTGGTATACATCCTCGAACCCGACGACGGTTCTGGTTGGGTGAAAGTTTCCCCTAGTCCCACCGGGGTGGGGAAGAATGGCTTGGTGCCTGCGTCGTATGTAGAGCTTGTGGGCGATTCCGAATCAGCGGGGATACCACGCACCACTCAGGCTGCTTCTGATTCTGCCGGTAGTGAAAAAGGTGCGTCCCTTTGTCTTTGTTCGTTCGTGGGACTGGATGAGGTGTTAATCCGTTTCTTACACAGTGCGAGCATTGTACTCATACCAGTCTACTGGGGCCGACGAGCTGGCTCTTGAAGAGGGTGAGGTTCTCACGCTTACACCTGGTCCGACTGGGGGACAGCATTATGCGGAAGGATGGTGGGAAGGTGCGCTTAACTGAACGCCGCTTTCGAGGCACGACTGGAAGTAACACCTTCACAGGCACGAACGCGCAAGGGCGGAAGGGCATCTTTCCTGGGAATTATGTGAGAACGCACTCTTCACCGAGGCCCTTCATTGTTCGTTGACATCCCTTCCAGGTCGAGCTGATTTAAACCACAATCGCGACATATGTACACCACAACTAACCAGAGATTTCACATCAAATATACGGACTTTAGACGACTACCACAAAGTTGAAGATACATCCCATCCTTACATAGAGTCCCATGGATATATTACTACCCAACCTCTAAAGCTGCAATAAACCAGAGACAGACTAATGCTCACTTGATACACCCAATATGCATTACACAAAGCGATATCAGAAAATATACAAGCCTAGAAGAAGGAAGAATAGATAGAGAGCACCATCGCTACCGTCCACCACCGACCATCGCTGTCCGCATATACGGTGCACCGGTGATCGCGTCGTACGTCCCCGCCTGTAGTGGCGGCTGCAGGGTGTTGGCACCCAATGTTGTGAGGTTAATGGGACCGACGGCCTGGGAGTTGGCGGCGATAGGTCCTGGTGTCTGCGTGCGAGCGGCCCCTCGCGTTGACGTCCGGTCGTCTCGTTCTGCGACTGTCGTGACGGACACCCGGGTCGGATCCGTAGCTATCCCGTTGAGCGCGGTGAACGACTGTCCGAGCCCAAAGATCATGCCGCGGTACTCCTCCTCAGACCCGCTGTCCCGGAAGAAGTTCTGCCTCATCTTGAAGAACGTTGAGGCGGTCAGAAGCGAGTCGGAGCCGGCTTGATGAGATTTTCCAACCCGTGAAACCTATGCAGAAAGAAAGGAAACATGATCAACAAACCCACTCCGGCGACGCTCAAGTAGGGGAGGAGAAGCTGCGTACCCCCAGCTCATCCGCAATGTCCTGCAAACCGCCCTTGCTCGATTCCCGGAACATCCGTATCATGACCTTGATATCGTATACCGCTGGGAACCATAATCGTAGGATCTCGAAAAACTGGTCTTCTGTTGCCGGGAGTGCGATGGAGGTGAGAAGCTTCACGAAGTAGCCGAAGTCGTATCCACTGTAAACGGGACACGTCAGTACGCCTGGCCGTAAATTGCTTCCGAACGAATGATGAATCTGGTAAGGGCGAGAGGTGTATGCTGAGCGCAGTACGCGACAGCCATACGATCGAAACACGGAACGCGCGTTCAAAGGGGGCTGGTACAACACTACTCACCTGTGGAAGGACACCCATCTGGTGTCGTCCGACAGCACTAGTCCGGAAGTAATCATCAGCTCCGCGAAGTGGTTGGGCATTATTCCAATCTCCTGATGTCTCCCAAAGTCGATCCCCGCCTTCTGCAACAGCTCAACAGACTCCGGTGCGAACATATCACTGCTGATAGAAACAAGAAACGTCATCTCAGCGACAATGGCTTCAGGGGCAGAGCGAACGCCGCTCTGAGATGGGAGACGTGGGCTTACCCGAGGTCAAAGTGGAAGTTGAACTGCCATGTACTCGTTTCTGGTGGTTGGTTGCCATTGGAGTCTGAGAAGGTGAGGCCGAGCTGGATGATCTTAAGCAGGTCGACGTTGCAGCGCATAGTCTGATAGTGATAATCTGTCTGCGTCTTGAACGAGCCTATAGGCCGTGCTACGACTCCCGGGAACTCCGTATCCTGTAGTTGAAGCGATTAGCTGCGCACCGAGGACAGGCTCGTCTAAACCTCCAAGAATGAATGATGACTGACAATGGACACGAAGGGGTAGTCGTCGATGATCGAGCGTAAAGTGCGCATTTCGGCTTCCAAGTTTGAAGCCCATACTTCTCGTATTCGGCTTGATGAGGCCTCTGAGGACGTCGAGGCTGCCGCCATTACAGATACACCGAAAGGAGGAGTGGAGAGAGTGGCCGAAGGTGAACGCCACTGGAGAGATTTGTTGTACTCTTCATCGTCACATGATCAACAGTTATGTGCACCGGACTCGAAGATGTGGAGCAGTGGATCAAACGACATTCGCGACAGTCGACTAGAGTAATTACTCGTATGCGAGAATACATGCAAGAATACAGGGGAGATAAAGAATAACAAACAAAGCGACAGCAGGGATAGCATGCAAGTGATGATCTCGGATGAGGAAAGCGTGTATGTGAGTGATAATTAAGAGAAACTGTACACTATCAGAACCAGGCCATGAAACTTTGGTCGCCAGTGAGGGCACCAAAGTCAAAGTTGAAGGACTGGTTACGGTCTCCAATCCTGCTGCAAACGGTGCTCGAGTTATTGCTCGCGCAGTCGGCAGATGGACGGTGTCCATTCTTGCCAAAGATCGTGTTGTTAAAGTGGTAGACGCTGGGAAGTCTGTCGGGGGAGGGACAGTAGTCTAGGACGGGGCTTCCAGTCGGCTGGTGCTGTTCGGAGAGGAAGACGGGCAGATCGTCGAGCGGGATTGGGGAGACGGAGACCATCACTTTATATCGATGCTTGAGATACGGATGTGCGCTCATGAACGCTTTGGGAAGCTCCGGAGAGATGGGAGATGGGGCATGGTCCAGCCGCCATTGCTTGTAGATTCGCCTCGAGTTGTCGGCCGACTTCGACAAAGCCATCTGAAATGTCGAGTCAGTATCGGATCGCTGCTCATACGAATCAAGAAGTTTCTTACCAAAGCGTTGCAGTTACACGGTAATTTCGGACCAATCCTGCCTGCGAGGGCGCACAGTTTGTGGATCTCCACCAAAGCCGAAGGCGCGAGTGGTGAGGAAGGTGCCCGAGACGCCAACAACGACAAAGTCATCTGGGTGAACAGTGAGAACGGGCGACGACATCGGCACAAGCAGAACTTACACCGGCAGAGTAAGCATTGAACCAGAAGCCTAAGAACCTGCAGCTGAGATGCGGCTGTAACTCGTGCATGCGTTTCGTGGTTGCAATTATCGAGGAAGCACTGCAGAACGTCGCAAGAACAGACGGAGCAAGTTCATGATCTAACGTGAACGTTTGCGGGCCACTCAGTGCCTGATTGAAGGCACTTTTGTGAAGCTGGAGAATGGCTGGAGATGAATATGTGGTCAGCGGGTTGGCACACGATGAGCAAAGCCAGACCCACCGATGTCACGGCTGGTAGATACCAAGATCCTCTGCATCGTAAGAAATAGCGGAGATGACAATTCTGACATTTCTAGTTGTGCCGGAACGGCAAAATCGCGCACCTAAACGGGTCAATACGAGTATGTCAAGAGAAAAATGGGGACTGACTTTCATGTCCAGCTCTAGAATTTCAGTATACGGTGGTCGCTGAGCCGACACGACTGCTTGCAGTATTGGGCCCGTGCAATGAACAAAGAAATCATGCTTCCACTGATGATCTGCAAAGTATTAGCCGAAGTGTAATATTTCCCCGTCGCGAAACACCGACGAACAACCAGCTTCTTCCGCTGAGCCATAGATTGTACCCTGCTGGTAGGACGGCCGCTGGCAATCTGAATGCGAGAGCGATAGTGAAGGAGGTCTTCCCAAAGAAAGGCTCTAGAAATTAATGGACATGGAGGTTACGATCAGTTAACGTGAGAAACCGCGTCGTACTCGGAACAGCTTACCAGGCGACAATCTAGGTGAAGAAGTTCCCACCAGAACGCGCGTCGCTGCTCCAACTCCTCCGGTATGATCATCTTCATCCGAGAACCGTCGCGATCTTGGGTCAAACAAAGATAAATCTCGTGGAACGAGTAAGAGCGGATGCGAACCCACGTAGACCAAGCTAGAGCAGAAGCTGTTAGCGCGCATACCCGATGATGAAGATGAAGTGTTCTCACAGTGTGAGTCAACTTCACCAATAACCCCATCAGGGAGAACGCGTAGCCGACGTCCTTGTGGCTATCGGAGAAGGTAAGCATGTACCAGATTATGAAAAACTGTGCGGAACGCGGATATCAGCACATGCATGAAGTGAGATGTCAGTTGGGCGACGCACCACCGCGCGCAGCAGATCGAAGCTGGGCTCTTCAAGCCTGAAATCGGTGGACCATGAGCCGAACTGTTTTCGCAAGCAAATAACTCAAACCTACATCGGCATCTCACAAATGCTCGCACGCGCCAGATGATAGTACGCCTCTCCCATCGACTCGTCATGGGGAAGCGTCGTATCAACAGCGCATCCAATGGCCAAAAGCACCAGCACCAGCGAAAGTCGTCGGGGACACAGATTGTGGATGGGCACAGTGTAGACATGATGCAGGAGGTTCGTCAAGAATGTGTCCGAGCCGTCGAGATTGAACCTGTTGAAATTCGTCGGTGAACAAACCCAATCAGCCGGCGGTGATCGGAGGAGCAATGTCCAGAAGGCTTATTACTCACTGCCACAGAGCGTTTCTCCGAGCGATCTCGCACACGCTCCGGCATTCGTCTTGCTCGGGCAAAAGTGCTCTGATTTTCTGTCGAACGTTGATATCGATCCTCCAAGCAGCAGGAAATGCAGCGCTGAGTGTCAGAAGCTCCTCTGGAACCGACCAACGCGAGCCTCCAGGTTTCCGTCTGGGATCGGAGGGCGATGGCTATCAGAGGTAATTGAAGTCAGTCCTCGGTTTCTCAGGTTCGAAAACCTCCATATCAAACGGAGATCAAGCCTCGGACATACCTCCGGGCTACCGAGGTGGACCGAGTTGTCGACATGTCCACCTCCCTGACGATCCTCCAGATATCTTCGGTGGCGTTCATCCACTGATACCACCGAGTCTCGACGCGACGATCTTGAGGACGTTTGTGGCTCGGTAGAGGTTCTGATGCTCAACATCTCTGGATGGAGAAGCGGATGTTGTTTACCCGGTGCAACGGACCCGTGAAGGTCCCCGAGGCCGGCCTCGAGCTCCTTGACACGATCACTTAGTTGCATGATCTTCTCGTGCAACTGAGAGGTGTTGGCAAGGATAAAACTGCGACGGGGATCGTGAGTCAGCCACTTGTTCGGAGGTGCCGCGGCTGCGCTTGAAGTAATAGACGAGGCTCACCGGCTACCGCGTCCTGACTGAAGGGAGCCTATTATCGATAATGTGCCCATCGAAATCAGTACCTTACGGAACTCGGCTCATGTCAAATGACGACTCTCACCCTCAGGGCAAATCTTCGAAGAGACCGTGAGCGCCGAGAGACGGATATGGACACCAATCTGCTCACCTGTGCACATCCGCGTTTGGTGCAAGAAGCGCACGGGAACGTTCGATCGCACTTGGTAAAGATGGGGTCAGCATCGATGATGGTATCGAGCACACGGAACGCCGTGAAGACCAGGAAGTTGAACGAACCTTGAGCTTCAGTCTACCGCGCCCGTCAACTGTCAGTTTATCGGTGACGGCCAGCACGCGTCGCGAAATAGATGCACTCACCGACGGCACTCTGCACACGACAAAGTTGGTCGTTTGCCCTGCCTCGCAGGTCTTCGAACCTCACTGGCGTGGGAGGTGTCCGGTGGGCTCGAGGTTAACGTATGATAATTATGTGGCAAATCTGGGGAAGAATTCCGGCCATGTCGTTGGTAGGAGTCTGCGCTGTTGTTTCGTTGCCGTTTGATAGGGCGTTCAGTCTCTGCATCATGCTCTTGGGAGTACGAGCGAGATTGCTGGAAAGACATAAGCGCTTAGACTCAGCGGGGGAGGACAGGGGGAGGAAAAGGTTGTTCCTCAGCCATGTCAACGCGTGTTTATAAGGAGATTGAATCGAGACCCATGCTAAGCCCCCGGTCCCCGATAATATCAATTTCCGTTTGCCGAAGTTGGTGGGGCATTGCTTTGCTTTATCACTCTCTCAGCGCAACCAACACGTCAGCTCCAAGCGGAATCGATCGTACCCGCATATTCCTGCTTCTCCTTCTCACGATAGCGAGTAAACTCTCTCGAGCGTGATACTGCACTTACAACCTCACCGTGTCCATCGGATGAGTCCGGTGGACGCGGCATCGTGACCGTTTCTCGAATCCACGTGCAAAGTCTTCCTCCGCTCCCGCGCCCCATCTGCTCCGATTCGGCCAGAAGCCTCAATACGCCAGGCGAGTTGCTCAGCGCTTCCAGTGACCATTTGTGTTGGAGAAAGATCATAGAGCTGAGTAGAACCAGGAAGCTGATTCTAGGGCCCTCCTCATTTCTCACGAACGACTTTTATTCGCAGTGTCAGAGGTACCGATGATCCCGTAACAGGCTATCCAAAATGCATTGCGGACCCACGACAAACTACTAGGAAGGATCATTCCTAGTGGCGATAAGATGCCCAAGATTAGGACTCTCAAGCTACGTACTGTACTAGAAGGGAGACATCAGAACCAAGTCATCCATCCATTAGTCTGATTGAGCACTCCGAAATCAAAGTTCAGTGTGTCCACGACATGGATTCTCGAAGCCTGCGCTCCAGCATTGACTGACGCTGCCCCGTGTCCACCTTCTAGTCCGTAGATCGGAGTCCCGTGTACTTCGCCTCTGTACAGCTCAGGAAGCAACGGCGAACGCGGCTTCTCGTTCCAACTCGCGTCCGGAGGACCTTTGTGCGCGGAACACATGCATGGCTTGCGCAACGGGAAGAGCGCCAGTGCTCGCTGGTGCACCTCATGGATGCATTGGGCTAGACTTGGGTGGCAGTCGTCGAACACGTCCTTGACGGGTTGAGGCTTCATGAAAGCTTTGGCGTAGTCCTCTTTCGTCTTGACGGGCTCGTTGCCACCCTCTTCGTGCTGTTTCAGGACAAAGTTGGACGACTGTCCGTCAGCCCAGCGGCTATAGATTGTATGAGCCTTCTCCACCATCGTTTCGAGGACAGGCTGTTCGGATATGAACACGTCAGCTACGTACGGCGGAATCGTAGGTATTGAAAAAATGCTCACAATGACCTGCAACGCTCTAGGACATCTATCCTTCGCATCCGTGAACAACGCCCTGACGCGGTCCAGCTCGTGCAGCGCAGCTGGACTCAGGCACGTAAACGGGGCACGCGAAACCAGTACGCACAAAGCCACCTGCGGCCACTCGCTTATCAGCACTGACGCAATGGAATGCTCGTTGGCGAGAGAACGCAATACACATACCGCAGCTGAAACGGCATTGGACCACAGGAAATAGATCCGCGAGCTCAGCTCTGGTTCCCTCCTGTACAACTCCTCCACAGTCGCAATCATCCGACACGCACTGAGAAAAACGGCGACTACTGAAGGTGCATATCGATGACGACGGTTGAACGCCTCTCCGGTACCGTTTAGAGCGCGGGTAAACCAGGTACGATGTAACTGCAAAAGGACTGGAACGAGCAGCAGTCAAATTGTCAGTAGAGATGAGGTGGGATGTCGGTTGACAGTTGCTACACACCTGCCTCAAGAGCGGTGGTCAAGGAAGCTTTTTGCATGATAAACGCCCTGGAGTGAATGACGTCGGTCCTGAACGGAACGGGCGTAGAGAACTCGCGGACTTTGGCATCCAGCTGCAACACGGTAGAATAATCGAGGGAAGGTGAAGAGTTGATCTCGAGAACTGGGCTCAGACATTCCACGTAGCATAGGTGCTTCCACTCTTGATCTATCGACGAGGGAAACGAGGATGAGTTCTTGGCTTGGATGATTGAGACCCTCCACTCACAGTATTGTCGAGAATCGTGGCCGTCGTTCAAGTACGACGGCTGTTTGCAATCCATGTGCTTGATGAATAACGAAGGAGGTCTGCCTAGCGATAGAGCCTGCATGGCATTGTCAGCCTTGCGCAGAGAAGAGGCTCGAGACACTGAAATCGTACCAGCCTAGCGTCCAGATACATCAGCTCCCAAAACAGCGAGCGTCGTTTCTCCAACTCCTCGTGAATCACCTTGGCCTTCATAGTATCCTGGTCTGGAAATTCCAGTAAGTTAGTTGTGCCATCGAGTAAGTCGGCGAGGAACTCACGAAGACCAATCTGTAGCAAGACACAGACGTCAGTCGCTGCTGTAAAAGCTCTGGAAGAATACAAGACTCACACTCTGCGCAAGTTTCGCAGTCAGCCCCATAAGACCCCACGCGTACCCAGCAGCCTTCTTCTGATCTGAAAACACCAGAAGATACCACGTCATGTAGAACAAGCAAGTTATCGCATCAACCGTGGTATCTTCCATGACCGAGAACTCGCATAGCGATGCCCGAGCAAGGTGGTGATACCTCTCCGCCTCGAGGGGGTCCGACGGCCTTTGCAAGTCGACGAGACAGCCCACGGCCATGATCATGAGAAGTAGAGCGAGCCGTCGAGGACACAGGAACTCGAGTTCGCTCTCGTAGACGTGGTGAAGGAGGTTCGGCCAGAATATATGGTTGGGGTGAGGGTTGTACCTAGCGCAGAAGTCAGATCAGGCAGAATGCTGACTGCATCGGTCGGACCACGTACTGCCAAAGAGCGTTCTCCCTCGCTTGCTCCCAATAATGATTGGCTGTGCCGATTGGAGGCAGCTGTTCTCGTATACGCCGTCGCCTGCTCAGGTCCGCCGGAGATGATATCTCGTCGTAGATTGGGAAGTTGTGACTGAGTTCCATGATGTCGGAGGGTACAGCGGTCGTATCGCTAGCATGAGGGCTCTTCTCGTGGCGTTAGATGGGGTACTCGCGACCTGGAAGCAGTAACGCTCACAGATGGGCTCATCGGGGTCGCGGGAGAAGTACGCGGGAAACGTTCGCTGCCCTCAGCGTGTAGTTGGTCAAGGTGTCCCATGTCCGAGAGTTCGTCGTCGGCATTGCCTTTCGGTTCTTGAGGGGATTGTGGTGGGTTTGAGGAACTGCTCTGGGTACCGTATAGCTCGATTCCACTCCTGATAGACAGAAGCTCCGAGGAGAGCAGCTCGTGGCCAGAGTGATACTTCGCCAGAGCCTCCTCGAGCTGACGAATACGGTCGCTCATCTGGGATATCTTGACATGTAGCTGATGGAGGGCGGCGACTTGTCAGCGAGTGTGTGGGACGACGCACACATAGACGGATATCACACCTGTTCTGTGTCGGCGAGAATGAATCTAGACGCAATTGTATGAGCACCCTGTGAATGACTGCACTCCAGCTGAGAACTGAAAACACACCGAGTTCCCTTTCCTGACACCAGCACGCCTAGAAGGTGCCATGTTACGAGTGATGTCGCAGCCCACAAGAAGAAACCTCATACCATCAGGGCAGATCTAGTACACGCTCATAAGATGTGTGATTATCGACCAGTCAAATCTCGTTATACGCACTTGAGCGCAGCCACGTTTCTTGCATGAGGCGCAAGGGAAGGCACGGTCACACTGGGTGTAGGTACATCATCAAACGGAGGCAATTTAGAAGCGAGTAGCAGGGACGATTGGGACACGACATACCTTAAGCTTCAATCTGGATGATGAACAGAAGTCAAAATCTGTTGGACCTGGATTATGTGTGGTGTAATTACCGTCTGCATTCTGCACAGCTGAGGGGTGGTTTCTTCGCTGGCTTCTTCAAGGAGGGAATGCCGGCGTCCTCAATGAAGATGTGATCGATGGGGACTTGCTGAGGGTCCTCGTCTGCTGCAGACTTCCGTGGACGCTTGGGTGGCCTGACTGGGCTGGTATCTGACATGGGGAAGCAGGGCGCGTGTATTTCGGAGCCATCTCAAGGCAGTAAGGGAGGGTTGATTATAAGGCTAAGGGACATAGAGATCTGTTTATCAATTCTGATCATACAATAACGGCCGGGAACATCTCCTGCTGACGAAGAGGTACCACCTTCAGTTCTTCCCAGCATCATGTCCGTTACAGCGAAATGTACACGCTGTGTCCACACCAGTGCCCTCTGCAGCCAATCAGCAAACGTCTCCAATATGCATGCGGGGGAACCGGATTCCTTGAATGTGCCCCATGACAGCTTCCTTTGCTCTAACCAGGCACCCCGTTTTAATCTCAGCGAACTGCTCCTGCTCCCATCTCCGACCGATAGCCCACCGAGGATAGAGTTGCAATGCACACTCGACTCTGTGTACTACTCTATGTTTTGGTCCAGACACGGTCAGTGTCCCGCCGTTGTCATACGTCACCGGAAACAGCGTCAGCAGCAACAACTGTGCTACATTCAGTCCCTGGACCGGCGCTCCTCTTAGTGCCTCTTCCCCCAGGCCTGAAGATCTGAGGCTGAAGCTTTCAGCTTCCATTGAGCTCTAAACCTCAAGCTCGGTAGCATGCGGTGGTAACCTCTTTCCCGGTGGAGGAGACGCCGAGATAAGATTCTCACAGCTAACCCTAGCTAGCCTGTGTGCTAAGATCGCCAGTCGCGTTCCCGACAGCGTCTACCCTTTTGACTACTTAATACCCAACTGAGCTTGCTTTCCGAGGATGCTTGCTTTCCGAGGATATATGACGCATAACTCACCTTGGGAGACTACTGCAGCGACGTGTAGGCGACGTAACATGTAACAAACCATGGGCGCTCCGATGGGTTTTTGGGCGCCTAGTGCGCTGAAAGTGCTTGAACGGGACTGCGAACGAGACGATTGCGTTGGCGTTTGTAGTGCTCCTCTTCGTCTTCCTTTCTGTGAAGAATCCAGGGCAAAGGCTTCTCACAGTGACGAGGAAACACAAGAATACTGACGCGCCACAATTCTCAAAAGTCGCTTCCCTACACGTCGCTGCAGTACATCGGCGATGGACTACATCATGGGAACCTGTCAGCGCTGAATACGACTCCCGTTCGACGGAGCGGGATTCTCGAAGGAAGAACCCCAGCGTTCAATTGAGGCTTCACCGCATGGGCGCATTCATTCCAGATGCCCACCACGTCAAGAACGAACCCGCTCTCCATCCACCGTTGGCGTTGGACTGTGCTAGTGGCGCTAACCTAAGATGCATTTGCAGTTCCGGGCCACATGGAACATACTACGTCCAGATCGGACTGGTGCTAGGACTCGGATTAACGGAACTCTCGACCGAGTCAGCGATAGGTTCGACGAGGAGTAACCGCGGTGGAGAGGCCACTGCATCCGATACTCATTGGTGACGGTAGGACTTCAATGCGACCAATTTGTGTGGCGATAGATGCTGGAGACCACAACGCCGAATCGGGACTGAGGTTGGCTTGAGAAGATTGCATTTCTATCGTCTGGTAGTAAGTACGGCACAAGAGGGTTACAAGAAGCCACCGCAGCGTCAGAATATTAGTTAAGCGTGCAGTTTGCGAGGCAAGAACAGCGAGAGGTACAAGCCTATCGTCCCCAACGCGCACAACACCCAGTACACCATGGTTCCGCCCATGATATTCTTCTCGATGGACACCGAGAATAGCGAAGATGCAAAGAAGGGCGCGATAGTCCTCATGATCGTGCTCATCATCTGAGCCAAGCCGTTGGTCGCCCCAAGAGACCCCTTGGTTGGAGCGCCGTTCACGATGAACATGAACGAACATCCTAGAAGCTCGATTCAGCAAGCTTGCATGGTATGAACACACCAATCATGACATACCGTAAGCTGCGTATATCGGAATGTTGCAGAACTGCTGGGCAACCAAGACGGCCCACGCGCTGGGGTTCATGCTCCCAGTCACACGCGCCATCGCATTCCCAATTGGATAGGCCAGGATTGCGAACAAGACAGTCGCGTAGCAGACGATGTATAAGCCACGAGCACCGAATCTTGCGATGGACTTGGAGAGAAGGGCGAGCTGGAACATACCGTTGACGACTGCCCGGTGTGATGAGCGTTGTCACAGCTCGTTAGGAGGATAGAGAAGACTTACATCCGACGACACCCATGATCAAGCCGATCACAAATGGTACGAGGCCTAAACCACCGTTGGGAATCGAGGTGGAGTATACAAGGGGTATGAGGACGTTGAAGCTCTGCTCCATCAACGCCAGGAACGAGTGATTCATGATGGGCACGAAGACCTGCTTCATGGTCAACAGAGACCAGAACGAGAATTCGTTCCCTGATGAGCCTAGAGGGGTAGAAAAGTCAGAGGTGTTGTGTATACTTTGTTGAAATAGGCTTGGGCGCACCCGATTTGACTGTCTGAGAGGATGAGTCGGATATCTCGGAATTAGCATCGCCACCAGATGATGCAGTCCCTGGGCTCTTCTTTTCGATTATGGCTGGAAGAGTCTAGTGGGTAGGACGGTTAGGTCAGGTCGAGAGGTACAGCGCAAAGAGCTCATGCAACTCACCTCTTCTAGGTATAGATAGCAGAAAATAAAGGTAAATAAGGGTATTGCCGATGCCACTAGGCACGGAAGGAAGTACGGGAATTGTACAAAAAGCGGGATTTTTGCAAAGAAAGACCATCTATCCGCTGGGCGCGATAATAACCCTCCAATGACAGGCCTGAGTGAGCAGTGTTCAATAATCCGGCCAAGCAACTATAGCTGAGAGGACCAACCCTATCGTCAAACCTACGAGCAGTTGAACCGTCAGCTTCATGAGAAGAAATGCATGTTTGAGCCATTCTTACCCAGAGCCCAAGTAATCGGAATAAACGCGATAGCATCCCCCATGTTCGTCGAGTCCGTGATTTCAGCAGTCACCGCTTTTGACACGCCTGCATTTGACACTGGTTAGCTAGAGCCGAACCTATGGGAAAGGCGTGTACCGATATTCCCATTACACGTCCCCAATATGCCTCGCGTAAGCATAAGCATCCAGAAGTTCTTCGACAGCCCGAACGCCAGCACGGCAAAGGTAGACATCAACATCCCCAGCAGCAGAACCCGCCTCCTCCCTATCCGCGGCGAATCCGACGCCCTTCCCCACTGATACACGGTCAGAGCCTCCGTGAGGAAAAACATGGATTCCTAGCGCATAACATTGTCAATCCTTCCTCCTCCATGAGCTTAAGCACGCATGAACCACGCACAATGAGCCCAGCATAGTACCCATTCTTCCGCTCGTCGCCTCCCGTAATCCCAGTCTCCCTGACGAGCTGAGTGATGAACGGGTAGATAACCGTCGCAGCGACCGGCTCAGCTACAAGTGATCTCCAGTTCAGAACGTTATCTTGAAATCCTAGCAACCCTTAAGGACATACTGAATTGAATAGCGAACACCAGAGAGAGCTGCTTCCAGGGTAGCGGACTCTTTTGGATCACGTCGCATGCAGGCTCTAGGTCGTCGGTGTCATCTCTAGAGAGCAGGGGATCTCTTTCAGACGGCGAAGGCATCGGTCGGACTCAGGAATGAGATGAGGGTAAGAGCGATGAAGCAGCTGGACCAGACCGTCGAGGACCGTAGATTATTCATGGCGGGCTGCTCAAAAGTAACTTTGATGACAGATCAAATTGAAAAGTCGCCGAAATGACTTGGGCTGCGTCCCCGAGGTACGCGCCGAGCAACGATGTCAGGCTCAGTGTCTTCTCAAGACGAGCGTTTTGAGGTGTATTAGTGCTCTATCCGGGAAGAGAACATGCGCTCCACTGCCAGCGACACTGCCAGCTTGAGAACCCCGCGATAAGAGTGCCATCAGACTCTTTGAGAGTGCTGCTGTGAACGTAACCGCACCCGAACACACAACCAAAGGTCGTTTCACAAAATCGTATACACCACGCATACCAGGTTAGGTCTACGTGAGAGGACGTCTATACTACACGTTTCCATGTCATTACAGCTTCGCCGCCTTCGTCGCCTCCTTCTCCGCATTCTCCAAAGCCACCCTCACCTCCCTAGCAGCCTCCGCAATATAATGCTTCAGATCGCTCACATCGTCCTTCAGGCTGGTGATCGTCCATCGAATGTAGTCGTCGCCGATAGCGTACGACAGACCATAACCATCGGGTACAACTGCGAGACGATGACATCAGCACCCGAAGACAGTACACACTCAAGAGGATGAAAAACGCACCTTCACCGTATCCCCACCCGTCAAGGTAAGGGCTGCTAAGCTGACTGGTGCTCAGCTCCCAGTGGGAGCTCTTCGAGAAGGACTCGTCCTTGTAGATCTCAGGCACCTGCTCCCCCTCACGAACCATCTTCTTCAGCCCGAAGAAGTGTCTGTCTACACCCTGGCCGTCGGCTGCCCAGGCAGAGTATTGGACGTGTCGGGCGACGGCGGCGCGGAAGAGGGATGCGCGGCGAGCGTCCTGAGGTATTAAAAGTTCAGTGATGTACAAAGTGTGCACGAGAAGATAGTTCGTACGGTCTGCTTGGGATCAGCCATCGCCTCGGTCCATGCTTTCGATTCGTTGCTAGCCGAACGAATGACCTCGGTACGGCCAAGCTGGTACTTGCGAGTCTGAGCGCTCTCGTATGTGACAGCAGGGCGTCCAGTCATCTTGTGGAACGCATACTGCTTGACGAGCTGAGCCCATGCATCTGGGGAGACCTTGAACTTCTTGATGAGGTTCTTCCCGTAGCCCTCATAGTGTAGGACCTATACACGACGTTCAGACATCATGCAAGATCGCAGAGGAAGGGAATGCACCTGGAGGTCGTGCGAGCCGACGAGCTGGTCGAACCTCTCCTCAGCTGACTTAATAAGTGAAGCGACTTTGTCGTTGATGTCGAACTTGAGCTCCTCAGGTGCGGGGAGGTCGGACGTCTCCGTCTCAGTACCAAAGTCGACCTTGTTGTTGGCAATAGTTGCGCAGATGAACTCGTTGAGACGAAGCGTGGTCGTCCCATCCATACACGAGTGCTCGCCAAGGAAGCCGGATCGGCCGTTCTCAAAGACCAAAACTGCGAAGTACGATGAGGAAGATAGAACACGGCTGAACCATACAAAGCGACATACGTTGCTGCTTGTCAAAGAACCGATTTCGGCCGTTTCCAGTCCAGCAGGCCGACGAGATGGACTCTCTGCTCACAGGCTTCGTATCATCCAGACACACAACAATCATCGAGCCCTCGATCTTCTCGAGCGACTGCTTGTTCTTGGGTGACGCTTGCAACAGCGCTTCCCTCGCGTCCGTCCAGTGGTCCCTGTTATCCGACGTGAGCACGCCAACAGGAGGTGCCAAGTCCGTCCCGGCCTGCGCAATAACGCGGGAAATCTGGTGTTCTAGCTGCGCGAGCGAAAGGGGCTTGCCGGATGAAGAGGAGAGGGGTACGGAGAAGAACTTATTCTTGCGAGCGAAGACGACGTGGTTGTTAGTGGCGGCGTCATACTTCTTCGCACTGTCGGAGGGCTTGACTGGGTATCGCGTGGAGTGGAAACTATCATTTGAGCCGTTGAGTATAGGATGAGAAGCGGGAATGAGCGCTACGCAGGTGACTTACAGCCATTGGTATGAATTCATGCACAATGGGGCGCCCCGCACCTTCTCTGGCTCGAGCTGTTTGCTGACGTCCAGATGTTAGCAACGGGCACAGCCGCGATGATGAAGCTCTCCTCACCTCTCGACCATATCCCTGAAAGGTATCGCAGCCTTGATCAAGCTAGCCGCACGGCTGACTTGGTCCTTCCTCAACACATCATCCACATGAACGAAGAAGTAGCTGACGAAAACGACCACCGGGTCACGATAACCCTATAAGAACATCATGAGTGACAGAGCAGAACAGAAGCACAGGGAAGTAGCTACCATGTACGCCGCATCGTTCCACCATTCCGACAGCCAGCTCTTCATATCTGGCTCACCCGCTCGTCCTTCCAACCGCTTCTGCAGCTCAGCAGCCTGCGGCGACTTGACGAACTCATTCACAAGCGACTCCGTGCGCGCGTAAGCAGATGAAGAGACGATGGGCTTCACGGTCTCCAGGTACTTTGATGCGGTCGAGGCCAGAGTCGGTACGGGCAAACGCGGTAATGACGCTTGGTATCGCAGCATTGGGCCAGCCGAGCTATCCACTGAGTAACCTGGGGAAGGGTCCTGCGGCGCCTTGGCCGATGATGATGGTGCTTTCGCGGTGCTTTTGAAGCCTGAGGATAAAGCTGGGGCCATAGTAGTGAGCTACGCAAGATGATGTTTGTTAGCGAGTATTGTGTAACGCAAGGAGACGCAGCAATTATACCGATGAGCGACAAGAACGGGTCAGCGAGAGTCGGAGCATATAATGGGAGAGGCAACCGCTCTAAGGGTATGGCGGTGTTTGCCTGGAGAATGTATGAGATGGAGGAGAGAGAAGAGTAAATTCAGCGCCAGACTTGTGCTCAAACTTTATGAGCGTCGCCAAACCTCCTCGCTTTCGGACCGGAGATCGGTACTACCGGACGCTCGATCATCAGGTCGTTTCCGACCCGATGCCTCGTGATAAAATGGGCGCATGTAAGCAGTTTCTCCTTCACGCTTCCAGACCCTTGACTTTGTGAACAAGAATACCCGTAGATTGTAGTACATACACCAAAGCCCCAAATTTTCCCTAGAATATATACGCACTACGAACTCAAACACTTCCGAGCGGCTACGACGTTCTCCTTCCCACCACGCTTCGGACCAGTCTGCCTCTGCGTTTTGACGTTAACCATACCAGCTCTCTTCTTCACGCCAATGCTCTTCTGTGCAACGACAAACTTTCCTTCCTCAGGCTGACTCCCAGCCACGTCTTTCAAGACGTTCCCGCCTGCCCCTGGCGTAGGGTGAACGCGAAGTATCTTGTTCCAAGATAAGCGACGGGCTGTAGAACTGGCTGGCTTCTTCTGCTGGGAGACAGATACACTGTTCGCTCGTGGCCGAAGCGGTAGAGCCTTGTCAGCGGCGATCATTATAGACTGCGGCCTCCCTTGAGCTTTCGAGGCTAAGCCTGGAGGCGCACGCCTCAAGGGTTTCGACACAGTGGTCTTGGTTGGGGAAACGCGGCTGGCTTCAGGGAGTTTTGACTTCCGATCCTTTGGAGGAGTACTGACGCGACTGGATGGAGTGGGGATGGTTCGCTTTGCGGATTCGGTGGTCGGCTGAGTGAATACGGGCAAACGAGATCTTCCGTGTGGTGGCGCTTTCTGGCTAGCTAGCGTACTGCGCGTCGTGCTGAAATCTCGCTGATCTTCGATAATCGCACCGTCCCAAGATGAGTCTGGATCCATTGAATGTGCGCTCTCGGAGTGGACTGCGCTGTCAGAGTCAACCTCAACGTCGCAGGAATTTGGTCGAGCGTCGAGTCGCAGGGACGAGTCACTTGAAGTATCAGTTTGGAGGCGTGGTTCCTCGTCATCGGAGGACGGAGGTTCTGTTCCTTCGGCGATGTCGCTCAACGATCTAAATGAGCGGGCGACCAGAGAGGAGCAGACATTCTCGAACGAAGCAGTCGCTGCCCTGACGTCTTGCACACCAGTCGTGGAGCTCGACGTAGTCATAGTAAGGTGGTAACGAGGCACTGTTGGAGAGTCCGCAGCGACAACAGAGGCAAGATAGGCTTGGTTGGAAGACATCTGCGAAGAGGGCGTTAGAAAACGAGCAGTCGCGCAGTTGGAAAAGCCGTACCTCGTTCGCGACACTTTCTAGATCAGAGCACGAGCTCCCGAGATAGTCCAGACTGCGGAAGTTCATGCGTCGGAGGATGTAATCCTCATCTTCGTTGCCCACGCAATCACCAAAAGATCCAGGCGTGCCGGAGGAGCTAGATGAACGGATCCCGGCCTCAGAGTCCGAGTCCGAGTCCGAGATGCTGATGCAGGTGTTACGGCAGTTCGGAGATACGTTCGTATCGTGTAGCTTCGCAGTGGTCTGCTCGTGTGGGTTTGAGGATTCGATTGACGAGGCATCAGATGTGGAAGGCGACATTATGTCTTCGTTGCCGTTCACAGCCCTGGCCCTTTCTTTCCAGAAGCGAACCAGTGCATCTTGCTTGACCAACTCTTGTCTGAGTGCCAGTACCATTCGAATGGCTGAAAGGTAATGAGCGTCTGTGCGAGAGCCGGTAATGTTGACTGTAGATTGGCGAGTGGTGACACAGAGAGGAGTATGTCGAACACCGGTGCCGGAGGCGAGACCAAGATAATCCTCGCATTCTTCTATCATAAGCTGGAGTCGAGCTATGTCTTCAGGGCAGAAAGCTTGAGGTCTCTGAATGGTGATAGGTTCGTTGGGATGTCCAAGAGGCATGACTTGACAGAGCTGGCCAGAACTCGTAGCGTTTGGTGTAGGGTGCCTAGTGTTTGAGCTCATGATGATGAGATGCTTCTGTTACAGATAGATGATGTGTTGGCTGGAACGACTGTAGAGAGGTTGTGTAGTTTGCGGTAGTTTGGATTGGTTGTGGTTGTGGTCGAGCGCAGAGTGGTTGGGGATCAGGTGTCAGCGATCTCTCCCCTCATCCTCGAGCTACTCCGGAGTTGCTCGTACCGTTCCAGACATGAATCAAGACTTTTCGCTAGAGCTAGGGGGCGTGTTGGGATCCTACAAGATTGACAGTACACAGAAGTTACTTCCTTTACATGAGACTCAAGGCCCGCTCTACGAGTTTCTGTGTGCTGGCTGCAAGTTTGCCCTTCTTACTAACATTCTCCAGCTCCTCCTTCCACAACTTCCACCTCTCCATGCTATATCCAGCCCGGCCAGTCCATTTCGGTCCTCCCTTCGCCGCCCTTTCCTCCAGCGCCTCCTCCTCGGTCAACTTTCGCATCCTATCTGCACTGTATACGATCCAGGTGCAAGCGGCCGGCAACTCTCCTTCCACCAGCTCCTTCTGCTCAACAGCGGACCTCATCGCCCAAATGCCGTACAGATCGAATCTACCAGGGGCGATCTGCTTCTGATTGACCCGAGCAACAAACGCGTTCAAGCTCGCCCAGCCGTCAACTCCATAATCTCCGTACGATCCATTCCAGGTCTCCCTAACCTGCATTCCGAAAGGCTCCAACGTCGACCATTTAACTTGGTCTGACTGCACGTTCTTTAGACTTTGCAGGATGTCGATTGCACGTTCGTGAATGGGGTTGTCGTGTACGGTCTTTTGTACTCGAAGGAGGATGTGATCGTAGATGATATGGCCAACCCAAGCGGCGTCTTCCTGGGTGGACTTGTCGGAAAGTAACGACTCGGCCGTAGCGGCGAGCTGCTGGGCGGTTTCCTCTGCGGATGCGACTTGTGGATCGGCGACATAGCGATCGAAGATGTCTGCCGCCTTCCTCTCTGTTGCTGAGTCTGCTTTGGGTGACATGATGACGAGGGTGTGGGTGTAAAGTTGAGAGGTGGGAAATATTTTGGCCAAGGCTCGGTTCGCACAGTTTGACACCCTCCACCTCCTTAGAATACTCCACAGGCAGGGGCACGCGTCCACTTCGTAACGTGCGCGAGACCGTCCAACGTTGCCTTCTCGTATTCGGCCCGAGTATCCAAGGCCTCCGATCGACTCTCGTTATGGACTCGCACTAATTTTACATGCTTGACGGACGGCCGTGCTCTCGCAGTCCATGCATTCTTGATGTATCCCTATCTGCACCTAGAACACTCATATGGTCATGCTGCGCTGTTGCTACCTGCATCTTATCAGCGATTCGCCGTCACCTTAGTTCACGCATGCTCCCCATCCAGACATCAACTTTCCCCTTATCGCCTGACACTCATCGCCCCGTGTGCCTTGTCCCATGTTCCCATGTTGTTCGAGCTACAACAACTCCTTCCCCCACCTAATCAAGCCACACGGCTGTTCCATCCTCCGCCTAGCCCCCTTTCCCAGCCTGCAGATATCGGCGACTAACGCTATCAGGAAATGGCAATCGAGCGTGGTATAAATACGCCAATAAACCTAACTATTAACTAGGTTTTTTCCTCCCTCTCACATTCCAGTCCCCTTCGCCATGATGTTCGCCTCAGTAATCAAGTCCGCGCTCCTCGTCCTCGTTGCCCTCAGTGGGATCGCCTCTGCGAACCCTGTCCACATCGACAAGCGGGCATGGCCTCGCGGCACCGTCACCTGTGGCACCGCGAAGCACACCCTTGCCAACGTCAAGGCCGCTACGGCCCGTGGGTACTCGCTCATGAACAGCCCTATTGGTACCAGTGCGTATCACCTCTTTGCCTGCTAGCCTTCGTGCTCTTGCTCACCGCCGTTTTTTGTGGCAGACTCGTACCCGCACAAGTTCAACAACCGAGAGGGTCTTGACATGTGGTGCACTGGCAAGACTGCTTTCAACGAGGTACGTTCTTCTGCTCGTGTAACTCGTGGATCGAGGCTCAACGAAGAGATTGTTACCAGTTCCCCATACTGTCATCCGGCGCCCTGTACAGCGGTGCATCCCCTGGTGCTGATCGCGTCGTCTTCGCCAACGACGGCACTTACTGCGCGTGAGTTCCTATCTTCCTAACTTAGGCGTTATTCCTCGGTTCCTGACGCCGACTTGATAGTGTCATCACGCACACCGGTGCTGGAGGAAACAACTTCCTCTCTTGCGACGGAGATTAATTTATTGGCTGTGTATACCAGATGTACCATTTGTAGGAACAGATACCAAGGAGATTAGTGTGGTGTACGATTTCGTGTACAGTATTGTACAAACAAACAACATTTTGCTAAACGACCTCGATTGAAAAGCGTGTACTTTTAACCAGCATCAACAGTTAGCCGACTGAGGTGGTATGCTTCCCTCCACGAAGCTCAGTCGAGCCATGACCATCCAAGATAACGGGAGTCCCATCGACTTGCACCCGCCTGCCTTGCCACTCAACGGGCAGTAAGAACGTCCTAGTTCCAGTGGAGTTTCTAGCTGCACCACCCCGCCACTGCTACCCGTGCTGTTCCACTTGACTTCGAACCATCCCAGTTTGGTGGAGAAGCCTCCTTGGGCAGCCGACAAGCCCGAGAGATGCGGGGCAACGGACCAGGTGCGGCCGTTTACAGTAGTAACCGACAACCCTACGACGAATATCGTCAAGGTGGAAGTGGGGGCGGTGGACCATCCATGGGCGTGGGACGTGTACGCTGGGTCTGCAAAAGACGTATATGTTAACGACCAGAAAACGAGGTGAAGCAAGTGCCCGCACCAAAGTTGTATCCGTAAGGCCCTCTGTATCTGCGACCACGTATAACTAACAGAGGACTGCAGATAGTGGAACGGCGACCTACCCAAGAGAACTGTTCGTAGTGTAACCTTCAAGCATGGTAGACTGCACGCTCAGGTTGGTGTAAAGCATGTAGCCCCATTCTGTTCGCAACATCTTCATCGCCGCGTCTGCGTTGCCTGCGACAAACTGCACTTGCAGCTGTCGTAGGCTCAGGTCCTGAATCCAGGCGTCGATGTCGTCGAGCACGAACCTCGAAACCCCCTATGAACGGGCTTATCGTCCCAGGCAGCTCGGGTGGCTTCAGCCCCATACGGCCCCCAGTTCTTCTGCAATCCAGTGCTGATAAGCTTCTTCTTCTCGACAGAGTCTGTAAGGTTAAACAGAACAGCCATCGGGTTCCCATCTTGCGGACATAGGTTGGTAGTAGAAGTGATATTGTCCCTGTACATCCCCTTCGAGGGAGGCGAGAATGCCTCGTTGTACGACTGTTTCAGCGCGGTTGCGTTTGCGGCCCATTTCGTTGCGATGGGCAGACAGAGGCGGGATGCCAGTGATGCGGCGGTGACAAGGACCTGAGGTAATAAACGCGGGTGAGGCCCAGTACTACCAAGAGACCTCCGAGATGGACATACTCGATAGAAGATGGCATTTCCATGGGCGTTGAACCCGCCTCCGCCTAACCGAGCCCAGTCGCGCAGTCCCGTTACGTTCGTGGTGGTAACATTTGTCGCCCCATCGCTCAGTGTGACGTTCCTCATCTTCCCCTCCAGGAACGCGACGGCTTTGGTGTAGTTCGCCCAGATGTGTCAGATGAAGCCGTCGTCGCCAGTGTACAGGTGGTAGTTGCCTAATACCAGAAAAATTTAGTTAATCACACGAGGCGTCTTTGACCTAGAAGTGGACGTACAGGTCCCAATCAACGTCCAGCGATGATACGTGTCGAAGTTGAGCTGATTCAGTGGAGGTCCGGACCCAGGGAGAGCACCTGTTACAGGATTGATCTTAGTGAACATGGTTTGAAGAGCTAGAGAGACACCAGATGAATCCGGCTGGTAAGCGGTGAAGTAGGCGTGTGGTACCGTTCTTAGTAGGTAACATGTCGTAGGTCGACACACTGTGTTGGAACCGCGATACCCATGTCGCCTGGCCAAACTGCCCTATAAATGTGGTGAAACATCAGCGTTTAGGTACCTAGACAGAATAAGCGAACGTACCGGTCGCGCTTCGCACCATCGACCAGGATAGGCCCAGCATCGCCCAAGCTCCCGTTACTCAGCCAATCCACCAAGAACCCTTTAGGCAACGTCAACGACCCACAAGCACATGCAACATACTTCCAGAACCAGGAACCTTCACCCTCCCGAACCTCCCAGTATTCAAAGGAACAGTATTCGTCTGAACGATATAAGCACCAGAATACCACACTGTCGACGTCTCAATCAGACCAGCGATTCACATTACGGTACAAGTCAGGCTGCAGACCTTTCGTCAGGAAATCAGGATCCTCCATAACCGGATCCTTCGCATAAAAATACCCCTCATACGCCCTCATATCCTCCACATGCGGCATGAACGAGATAGCACACGAAACATTCGACAACGTCACAGAGCCGGTGCCAGTCGCAGTAACAGTCAGGTATCGGAATCCACCCCGGAGTGAGAAACTCGGCTGCGTCCAGAATCCCAGAGGGAGTGGAGAGGCGATGGCGAGTGCTCCGTCGTACTCAGTGCTTGGATCTGGGAGTTTCGAGTCATCTGAGAGGGAGGAGGGGGCGAAAGTAGGCGGGGAATTCGATGGATGCTAGTCGTAAGGGCTCGTTTTGAGAGCTGGAGACAATTTTCATGGAGATCAAGCCGCCGACCTGGTGTTCGGAATGTCGTTAACAGCATGCGCAACATGACGAGAGGAGAAGCTTAAGGAACCGACCTCTTTGCCAAAGTCCAGCATCACCCACGACATTGGACCAGTAAGCACAGACCTTCCAGAGTTTCCGACTAGATGTTGCGACTGAGACTGTGCCTCCAGTGCTGTGGATAGATGTAGCATACACAGTCCTCGACGCAGGCACGTAGTTGAACGCGTCCCAAGGGCCGCTGGGAGCTCTGGCAATACAGAGGTAGGAATGCCAGAAGAAACGTAGTGTCGGTGAGGAAACATGAGAAGGTGGAGAGTTGCTTCTTATACCAACGGACTTCCTTGGGGCTTCTACAGCTGCCTGCATCCATCCCTTCAAGAACCGGAGAGACTCAAGCGGCCCGTGGTGTACTATTCTTAGTGTGGTGTGAGATAATCTGCACGACGGAGAGCATCGTGACCGCAGTCATGGAAGAGGTTCAGCAGTGCGCGTGCATGGGATGTTGTCGTTGAAGTTGTGGGAAACGTTCGATGTGGTCGTGGTCAAGAGGCTGTCAAGAGGCAAGACGCGCTTCGCTTCGGGCCTGGTGGTGGCGCTAGATCTCGAGCCACAGGCTCTGATATTTCCTCAAAGCCACAGGGACCTCGTAGATACCTGAGGTGCCCTTTATCCCTGTCCACAGTATCTGTAAAATCGCCATAAATCTCTAGCTAACCAATCCGTATCATATCATATATACACCGGCTCAGCACACACACCGTCGCCCCTCAGCTCGAATCCGCAGGACACAACAACCCCGCCACCTCCTTAACCAACCTAACCACCTCCTTCTTCCCCACTCCCTTCTCCCCACACACCCCCGGAGCCAACTTCCCTTCAAGCGTAGACCGCGCCTGCAACACGCTTAATAGCGGGGAGAGCTCCGCTTCGTAAAAGGGTGAGAACCGGATGAGGAAGGCGAGGGTGGCGACGAGTCGGTGGACTGTACAACGCAAGCACACGAGTCAGCTCGCGAGAAAGAGAGAGAAAAAGAGACTGGGAGATACTCACCAACCTCCTCACTCCCCTCCTCCCTATCAATCGCCTCCAACACAACGCTCACCAGCTCAATCTCCCACTCCGCATCAACACCAACATCCACATTCCCACCATCCACACGTTGCCTCTGAATCACCGCCGACACGTTAAACGCCAGACTAGCAGCTGCGGTGCGCACGCCCATATCTTCGCTGAGCAACGCAGATACCATGAGCGTCGTGAGTTTGTTTCTCCAGTCAGGTGAGGAGATGAGGAGACGGGATGTGGGGTTGCAGAAGAGGTTGCAGAGGAAGCGGAGGGTGGTTAGGATGAATCCTTTAGGAAGAGGCTTGCTCTGTCCATCGGCGAACAACGCGACTGCTCTATCGAGTACGAGTTCCAGAATCGACGCGGGTTGTGAAAGCTGGGCCAACGCCCAACTCGACACGCTATTCTTCAAGACAAGGAGCCTCCAGAGGTCGACGAGAGGGAAAAGTGACGTAGGTGGAAGGATCCCGAACAGAATCTTCGTAGTCTGCGTCGCTGTGTTCAACAGGGACGTAGGGATCGCGGTATGTTTGGGAGATGGGGATGATGCGTCTTTGCCTGGCTGCGTAGACTTGAGATGCGGGATGAGCGAGTCGGTGATACTTTGCTTGAGGACTAGGCGGGGGGTCGAGTCGGGGTAGTCTGATTCTGGGTATTCGTCGATGAAGGTGACTAGTTTGGTACCGACAGTGTCGAGAGGAGGGACTTGTTGGAACAGGATGGGGTTGAAGGAGATGGCGCGAACGGCAGGAAGAGATAGACTGGTGTGAGGATGAGCTGCGAGCATGACAATTAGTATCTAGTACGATGAAGAAGATCAAGCGACGTACGAGGGTACGCTTCGAATAGTAGCAGTTCTATCTGAGTGCGCAGCTCGCCCGCATCAGCCCCCTTGAGTTCGTGTGTCTACAGGCAAAGACGTCAGTACGGTCCAAGTGTCTTCTTCGTTGAAGACAGAAAGCTGTCAATTACCTTCTTGCCATCGAGGAAGAACAAAAACGTAGGTGTAACGCGCACCCCATACTCCGCCGACAACGAGCTAGCACTCGCAGACCCCAAATCCGTCTTCGTAAACACCGGTCTCTGGCTCGAATACTGTGCGCTCTTCTCCGATGCCAGTCTCTCAAAAACAGGCTCAATCACCCGACAAGGAGGGCACGTTGCCGACGTGAAGAATGCGACGACTACACGATGCGACTTGAGAAGATTGTGGAACGAGGAAAGGTTGGTGCAGATGTGCAAGGGCGCAGTGAGGGATTGTGTTGCTGGGATGCCGGTGTTGGATGATGATGAAGATCCTTGTTGAGCTTGGGCGGCGACAGCTTGGAGGAGCGAGGCTGTTAACTGAGGGTTTGCTCCGAGATCGTTTGATCGAGCGACGGGGGGTGTAGCTGCGACGGGGGGAGTTGCGCCTGGGGTGGGTCGGCGATACATGCTGTCTATGGTGGGCCTGAGAGCAGCACCGAATGGAGTAGATAAGAAGTCGGCGGGAAGATCTAGGACACCTCGTTAGGTATAACTTCTGCCGGACGACTGGTCGGCGAACCTTTGATAAAATCTGGGATGCTATCACCCGTAAGGAAGCCCATACAGTCATTCGTGAAGGAGTTACAGTTGAAATCTACGCCCAGTGAGGATGCAGGTCGTTTGCGAGCCAGTTATGCCGACTCACCGAGTAAGTGATACTTTCAAAAAGGATCAGTAATCCAGTAACTTGAATCTGAAAGTTGGACGTACCTTGTCAGCAGTGTAATGTTCCCTCATGTCTTCCAAATAATCGTCGAAAGTCTGCTCATCAATGGAGGTCTCTCCCATATCGACCACTTGGTGCGGTTTTCCATGCTGCCATTGACCTCATTAGCAAATGACATACGAGATCTCAAAGCCTAGCTCACATGCGACCTTCCGGGTGGTGTTATGCTAATCCCTTGACCATAGAAGATCTCCTTGCCGTATACGACAACAGAAGTATGCCTGGCAAGTATCAGATCATGGTACTTCATACATTGAGATCGCGACGAACCAAATGCCTTCTATCAGCCTCCCTGTAAGTTGCTCAGACATTTGTCTAGCCATCCCATTGCTTAGGTCGTAAACGTACAGCTTCACTGGCACGGACATGATGAGAGTAAGAAGAGAGTAGAGCTGCTACCGAACGCGTCATCATCAATTGCTAATGGCCGGGCATACACTCGGCCAATTTCACCTTCACTTTGACGCGGTCACGGGATTCCCCGACTCGCGTTAATTGGCTGGCTTTTGATCGCCGGCGGCAATTGATTAGGGTGGGTAGTAGCATTCGGCGGTATCTGAACCTGAGACAGGAAGGCTCTCCGTTCCCACCATCCCACTATCCCTCCTTTGCAGATGCATCCTGCCCAGAGAAACAAAGTGGATATCTCTGTACGTATATACATCTTATGAGCGTTGAAATGAGGCCCATTGACTTCATCAACAGAAGCTGACGGAGGAGGAGCAGAAGTTGTTCCGCCTCTATGGAAAGCTTCCCACCCATAAGAACCACTTCACGAAGATGGGCAAAGTAAGTCGCCACACCGATGAAATGGCAATTGCTGAGCAAGACGTTTGACGACAGGAACGCAAATATTTTGACTCGGGTGACTACGCCCTCTCCAAGGCCGGCGTAGCCCCTCTGAACATGGTTGGCACCGCTATACCAAATCCTGAAAGGTCTGCATTCAAATGCACTCTACAGTCGGAATCCATTCTCACGTCAGAACCACCTTCATTAGTATACCCCACTGCCCCTCACCCGTGTCCCCAACTCAGAATGCCTTCGCGCTGCCGACTAACATCCCCACGACCCCGATCGAGGAGCGCCGCCGCAGCTCGAGCCTTATAAGCAGCACCATCCCTTCCCACGGTAATGACGCCCCCAAGACCACAGCCTAGGCGGGGAGTGGTCAGCGCAGTCCGCTGTATCAAAAAGCGTCGGTTGCAGACATTCGAGAATATAGCTATGCGATCTTGAAACGTGTTGCTCCTGGAATGATCTTGGTCTTCGTGTCGATAGTTACTGCCTTGAAATTGGTACTCGGATGTCGCTTCGGATCCGACTGAAGTTCGCTCTTTCCCCTTTGCCATGCATCACTGTTGCTTCTCCTGCCTCCCACACAGAAGCTTCCCCCGAAATGTACAACATTACTGTGCGCAATGTCCCTGCGGATCATGCCTGTCACAATGCAAATCACTTTGCAAATCGGATCCTCGAGTGTTTTGTAGGTGCCAATCCCATTGCGTCATGGTCGACATCGACAGAGGAGCCAGGAAGAGCCTAGCAACGGTAGCGGCAGCAAAACATATCCATAAGCAAGTTGTAGAACTGGAGAGTGAAGAGGAATGATGTATTGTTTGGTTGGTGATTCGTAGAACAGTATAGCATATGGAAAAGATACTATGATAAATGACGCAGGACCACGAAAAAGCCCACGAAAACTTGACGCCACCTAAACATCCATATACGAAGACCTACCAACTGCTCTTCACGCACAAGAGCACCCACAGACTGCGAGTCGCCTTGATATCCTATGCAACAAGTCGAGATCTGCAAAGAGGAAATACTATCAGCAAACGCTATTCCAAGTGCAAATGCAACAGAACAGAAAAAGTTCAGAGGGCTAGGTAAAAGAGTTGTCGGCACGTATAAGGCGATGTCTAGTCGCTCCTTGGAAACACGGACCATAGCAAAGATAACATCCTGACGAGAAAAACATGGAAGAAATGCTCACCAATCACCAATTGATAGGGTCGCCCTATGAGCTCGGAGATGGTCGTGTCGAAGAGGAAAGAAAAAAGGTGCAAAGACATGTGACGGCTGGTCGGTTTCTGAAATAGTTTGGCGAGTTTGTCTCTGTTTGTCCCAGCTCGGGTAATGTGGCTCTGGCGATGCCGGATCCGGATGTTCTCACTCACTCAGCTGCAATGCTCATGATCAGCGTCATCCAATCCATGGCTAATATTACCTCTTTCCTCGAACCTTCACAATGTCCGAATCCATGCGCGCCGTATGCATCAAAGACGACAAAGGCCCCGTCGAGAACCTCTACCTCGGACAAATCCCCAAGCCAACCCCAAACGACGATGAGCTTCTAGTCCAAGTACGCAGCGTCACTTGTGCCAGCCACCATCCCGAGCCCGCTAATCAGCACTGTCTGCTAGGTAAAAGCGTTCGGCCTGAACCGAATGGACATAATGCAGCGCGAAGGCGCGTACCCTGTCCCTCCTCACGCGCCCAAGACCCTTGGCGTCGAATTCTCCGGCCCCATCGTCGCGGTGGGCAAGAATGTTACTGCTGGCTCCTGGAAGGTTGGAGACGAGGTTATAGGTCTTGCTGGAGGTGTAAGAGATACTCACTCAAAGCCTTTCATCCACACAGCTTCTGATTCGTTTTGCAGGGAGCGTATGCAGAGTTTATCGCGCTGCCTGCGACGCATGTGATGAGGAAACCAACCGGGCTGAGCTGGGTTGAGGCAGCTAGTATTCCGGAGGTGTACATCACTGGTGAGCCGTCGCTGCATACCTTACCTCCTTCAAAGACACCGTCTGATGTGGTGTGCAGCGTACCTCGCGCTTGTGCGGATCGGCGAGTTGAAAGAGGGCGAAGATGTTATGGTTCACGCCGCCGCCTCCGGAGTCGGCATCGCAGCTATCTCCCTTGCAAGCTTGTACAAAGCGTATGTGCTCACTTTATCCAGGGAGCTACACCGTTTCTTAAGCTCTCCCCTCGACAGGCGCACCATCCTCGCCACCACATCCCGCCAATCCAAGATCGACTGGCTCCTGAAGAACACCGCTGCCACCCACGGTATCAACTACAAAACCGAGAACTTCGCCGAACGAGCCCGCAGCATCACAGAGAACAAAGGCGTGGACGTTATAATTGACTTTGTCGCTGCCAGCCACTGGAATAAGAATATCGAATCTTTGGCTCTAGATGGTCGCATGACCATGCTAGCGACTCTTGGGGGTGAGTGATACCCTTCCTTTGCGCTGTCGCTGTCACCGGTGGAAAGCCCAGCGGTACTTAGTACCAGGATTCACACTGACGTTTTACAGGCGGCGTCGTCTCGGAGTCGAGCTTGGCCCCGATTCTGTACAAACGTCTCAAAATACAAGGCTCGACTCTTCGTTCCAGATCCATCGCTTTCCAGGCCGACTTGATCGCTGAGTACGTCGACGTCTTGTTTTTGCAAGGTTGTTCTGTGATAGCCTGCTGTCCGTTCGATACTTATATGCTAATGAACTCTATTTTGTGAGTCCAGATTCAGCCAGAACGTCCTGCCGTACATCTGCCCTGGGAATAGTGACAGTGATGGTCACTTACGGGCGCATGTCTATAAGGTACGTGTTTATGCACTGCACTGGATGATCTGGATTTGCCTGAATGATGCGTTTAGATCTACCCTTGGACGGAGATTCAGGACGCGCAACGGTGCATGGCTGCGGATGAGAATATGTGAGTTATCTACTTACACCCGTTGGGCTTGCAGTTGCTTAATTTCGTGCAATAGCGGTAAGATCGTCGCGGAAGTGGTGTAGAGAAGCTCGTCATGAAGAGGCAGTGGTCCAGTCGGGTGTATGTCATCAAGCAACGAATGTGTATTATCATCGACGACGTCCCATAGGTGTATGTAGAGGTAGAAATGGTAAGGAAGTGTATTGCAAATGTGTCTACGTGTGAAAGCGGCACTTTCGTGCCTGGCTTGAGATATGAAGTGGAAATAAGCTAGCCGGACCCGCCCCCCGCCCAATCGGCGACTTTCATTTTCTCGCCGACCGACGCTTGTCCAAGTTAAGCGGTGACTAAGTGAACTGGACCATATATCATCATCAAACGGTGCATCTCATGATGCCACAGTTCGTAACTAGGATCGCCGCCCACCGAAAGATTTGATAGTGTGATGTGCTCATCGAATTCATCTCGGAAGTAGGTGCAAGTCCAACCCTCTGCCGTAGGAAGGCGGCAATCATCATCACTGTCCATTCGTACACCAAACAGCAGATCTTGCTCGTTGGCAGGTAACCGTACCTACTTCTATCTGTCGTTCGTTCCTAAACACCATTATGTTCATTGAGAGCTCCTCAGGAACCGACTGCCATCTGCGAACTCCGCGGAAAGAGTTCAATTGGCATCAGCCTTGAGGATCCCGCGCTTTGTGTCCTGTTAGGACCGCCAGAAACAGGACAAGGACTACAGTATCGCTCGAGCTGGAGGAATCGAAGGTGCGGGGACGTCCTTGAACACCTCGTCTTTCCCCTTCAGGAACCCCCTTACGCAACAGCCAAGAATCCTCGGACAGCGGCTTGTTGTTCTCAAGATTCCCTGCTGTGCGTTTGTGTAAGACGTTGGCGTGCAGAATACACTTGATCTTGTCCTGAGGCTGTGGTGTCAGCCTCCATCCATCGCGTTTGGACTGCACGTTCGCAGTGTAAGGTTGCGGGCGTGGGGAAGGTGCCCGAATCGACGAAGTACAAAAGGCTTCCGTGGGTTTGTTCTGTCATTTCCACTACACCTTACTCACTCAACTTCGACTCAAGAGCACCGCACACTACGTCTCATCTGCACAATGTCGTTGAACACATGCCTCTCCTCATACATCCCCGCCTCTTACTCGATGCACCCAACAAAGACAAACGTCACCACCGCATCTTCCTCACCCACAAACGCACCCACCTCCCTACCCTCTACTCAGCCCAAAGCACACAGCACAACCAACATACGCATGAGCGCTGCGGCTACGCCCGTCGTGTTCTTCTGAAGTGCGGGGAATGCACGGCAAACGGCGACCCTCCGTCAACGATGCTTGAAGCGGAATGAGGCATCGAGAAGAGATGTTCGAGAAGCGCAGGCCTTCATGGGAGCAGGTCACTTGATCTAGAGGGACCGAGAGGTGTCGGGAGGCTGCGTAGGCACGACGACTGGAGAAGACGATGGGAGCAGATTCGGCGATGCGCTCGGAGTGGTTCGTAGACGCGCAACAAAGCTAAAGAGGTGTCGATATCCAAAAGGCTCTGGCGGAGGGGACTATGGAACGCGAGGAGTAGACGTGGATGAAGGGTATATTGTATCGATGAGCCTAGCTATCTTAGATAGATCTTCGCCGTAAAGCGAAGAGTACTTACTTGAACCAGGAGTTGTAATACCACGGCTCATTCAAGCCCGTAGACTATCATTTGACCCTTCGCAAGTCGTCAGTAGACTCAAGAGAGCCGATTATGCGGGCGCCCACATGCCACACATCACAACCTGCCCTTTCCCGGCTTAACCCCAGCCAACCACAGTCCATCCACAAGAGCATCCCGTTGGAAAGCTTCCAACCAGCCCAGCACAATACTGACGACTTCATCCTGAAGACCCGTAAAGTTGTGGTCTGCTGTCTCCGACAGGTGATACGCGAATGTCCCCGGTTTGCGGCCTGAGAGGGTGCTCGCGTAGATCAACGCATCGTAACTGGAATGGAATATCTTCAACAGCTTATTCGATATCTGCGGGTAAAGCACGAGATGCTTACACCGGAACGGTTTTGTCCTGCATTCCATGAACAGTCAAGACGTGTACCCAAGGTGGGAAATCCCCGGTTACACGGGAGGACCTCCATGTAGCGAAATTATGCACGTCTTCCTGGTATACACGCGTAGTGAAAGGTTTGCGCGCCACCGTCGCTTTGAGTTCATAGTACCCGTCTTCATTAAAAGGTGGCTTCGTCTCTGCATTACACGGTCAGCGATCATGAACACGCGTAGAATCTTCTGCGTCTACCTAGAATCTTCTGCTCGATAGTGGTCAATAATTGCTATGAGGACAGTGAGAGAAAGAGCCTACCTCCATGCGGTATCGACCAGAGACGTTCACGAACTTGGTAACCGTCTTCGCTTCTGGTGCGGTCGACAGCCAGTAGAAGCAAATCAAAGAGCCCCGAGAATGGCCGACGAGCATGTCGATCTCGTACCCCAGCTCCTTCGTGAGGTGGTCTACCACCACTTGCAGATCGACGACGTCGTCCGCGAGTCCACCCATACGCCAATTTCCTGGGGTTTCGTGGCACCCACTACGAGAGTGCGTTAGAAACTAGCCTTCACTTATAACCAAGACGTGCTTACCGGAAATCAAAGCGGAACGAGTCTATAGGCAGCTGCTGCGCCAGTCGTTTTTGGAATAGATAATCCTTATGTCTAAGATTTTTATAAGCGATTCGTCGCTTCTGAAGCGCATATCGCGTACCCCATAGCACCGTGAAGAATCTATGTGGGCCGACGAAATGTTACCACAAGCATTCAACCGCCATTGAAGGAATTTGAAGCCCTACGACTGCAATCTTGCGTTTGGAGTTGGACCCAGCCTGAGGCGGCGACCATTGCTCTAGAGTACCAATAATGCTGCAGTCCTTCTCTTGAGGATGAGGTATGGCGAGTCGCTCTGTGGATCGTTCGGACATTGGGTGTGGTGAGCGGAGGCAAGTTAGACCTGCCGGGTAAGCGGATGCCGACCCCGGAGCATCCCAATCATTGACGGCGTCTCCGAGGTGACTGAACACTACTGAACGGAATCTTCATTGCTCAGATATTCAAGGTTCAAGATAGTCGAGCTCCCAACTTCAACTTGGATGTTATCGAGCGAGATTTGTAGTGGTACTACAAACAGTTATTGGTACAGGGCGAGCTCGGCCTAGGTTCACGTCGTCAGTGGTGGTACATACGGTCAGCAGATCATCAGAGCAGTCACTTCTGCGATTTTCATAGGCGTCAATACCTTCGGAACTACTGCAGCTCAGCGGGCAGGGCGTTGTATATAGGGCACAGGTCTTCTCATGCTTTGGGCGGATTGACCTGCTGCCGAACCCCATCAGGATTGGCGAGCATGACGGTGGCGAGACCGGCGTGAACGTGCCAAAAGATGTGACAGTGGAAGAACCAGGGACCTGGGGAGCAGGGAAACGTCAGTTCATATCGTGCGCAACGTTCACGACCAATGCGCACCAGGCTTATTGGTCCTGAAGCGAAGTTCTGCGGGGTACGACATGAGTGAGGGCTGGCTATCCGGACAAACACAATGGTGCGTACTGGTTCCAGTGTGAGACCCGACCATAGCGATGTCACGTCTGAGCGGTGTGAGGGTGTTTACTGCTTGGGCATCCGAGGTTCTGGTCATGTGGAGAGCGAATGACTGTCGAGGAGTGTTAAAGGTATCGATTTTGGGAAGTAGTGACCTTGTTACTCACAATGCTGATCATCGTCCTCGCCGTTGCCAACATTGTCAGCAACAGGTTCCAAGCGAAACGCAAGTGTAAAAAGAGACGAACGTCGGAGGGAACTGTAGTTCGACGACGGAGTTCATTGGCAATACGAAGGTGTTCTCTGTAGCGTTGAAATCAGCTGGACTGCTGGCGCCGTCCAGTATTTGAGGGTCATAATTCGCGCAAGTGAGAGTCCAGTACTTAGAGGCCCTGATTGCAGGCAAGAGCGTCCTGCAGGAAAACAAGTCAGGAAGATGTGGCCGCTCTGCCTCATCGCTCGCTCGTCCATTCCCACACAAATAATAGATAAGACCGTAGGTCTCCAGGGGAAGAGTGATGAAATCTAGCAACTCTCGCTGCTCTTGCTTGAGGTAGCAGCACAGGAGACTGCGCACCCACCTTCCCTTGGGACCCGCAAGCTTGGTTGCCGTTCATACCCATCGGTCGATATATCACCGTGCACAGAAGGGCTAAATTCCGCTGCTCACGATAACGACGTGCCTACACAATCCACGACAGGTGTTCATACCCAGTTGTCGATATACAGTGAGCTGTCTTGGGTGCGATAAAGTAGAGTCCGTTCGGGAAAGTCGACGTACGAGCCAAGTACGAGAGCTCAGAGCAGGGATGTCGATATCACGTGTAGCGCCCGAAGGAACGCTTTGCGATTGAGAAGAACTTTGGAAAGACTCATTGGAAAGACTTAAGCCTGAGCTCACCGCAAATCATCCCTCTCCCCGACGAACACACCCCAAGGTAATCAAAACCGGGTATCCATTCATGAATGTACATTAATTGGAGTACGGTACCGCTACACGTCAACACACATAATAATGAACGAACCGAAACGAAAGAAACAAGTGGTAGTACAAGAGTCGGAGGGATATGACAGGAACAGTAAGGCACTTGAACACATGCAAGGCACATGAACACATATGCGGATAAGTTAGTCAAAACGGATGCCGGTGGGGATATCGCACATGGATGAGGAAGGAGAGATGGATGAATTGCATGGTTTGAGACTTGAATTGAAGTTGAACAGAACGAATGGGAGTGGGGGTGTGTTGTGTGATTGAAAGGGGAGGAGGGAGATATGAAACGCTGACATGCATATGTTGATAGGAGGAGGTTGTTGGGTATGTGATGTCGAACCCGAGGGTACGCCTATCGCGTCGGGGTAGGCGATAAGGCAGGAGTGCAGCAGCCGCGGTGGCAAGCGACCGAAAAATGAAATCTTCCATCACCGAAGCCATTAATCCGTGGCGGTAAAAGCGCCGAGGATAGCAGAAGCGGTGAAGATACCAGCGGCCATTCCGTCAAAGACGTCAGCCGAAGATAAGCAATCCCCGTTCCCCAACGCGGTAGTGGCTGGAAGGTGGATAGACACAGAGTATATCTGCACGTCGAAGACGCTCGTTTCCGACTCCTTCTTCCTCTCCCCCAAATCAGGTCTTCACCACGTCGAAATCGCTATCCTGGAACCGCACGCCCGCCTTTTCCCTGCTCCGGCCTCGCGTATGCCTAGACGTCCTCCGCGGCGACGCGTCCCTAACCTCCGGCCTCGACAAGATGAGGCTGGCACTGGGACTCGCAAGTGTCGGACTGGGACTGGGACTGGGACTGAGGCTGTGTGCGAAGCCAACGGTGGAGGGCATAGAGTCAGTTGGGGAGATACTGAGCGCAGAGAAGAGCAAGTCGGGTGAATCGTTGACTGGTTTCCTATCTGGCCGTCGACCACGGTTGATTTCTGCCATACCGAGATGAATAGAAGGGAAGGGTCTCCTCAAAGGCGGCTCTTCGTCGTCGTCGTCTTCGTCCTCAGGAACCGGAGCGCATAGGGCGGTTCGATGACGGCTGTGACTTCTGCTTTGGCTTTGGGAGCGACTTGGGGCCTGGCTGTGAGTCCACATCATCTCGTCGTCAAAGTCGCGACTGCACCGTCTTCTGGAAGAACGGCTCTTGCTTCTGCTTTCGGCGGTCATGGGGATAGGATCGTGGACATGGCGATCTCTTGCACGAGAGCGAGACACGGAGGATGCGCGGGAGTTGACGGCGGTGGACATGCCCATAGGTGTTGGTGCTGGTTCCCATTCGGTGTCGTGTTTAACACCTGCTTCAGATTCCGGCTCCCAAGCGGCTTCACCCCAGCCTACACCCCAGCTCAGCTCGTCGACCATCTCGACCGACCATCGGTCCTTGACGCTCTTCTCGAGGCAACCCTTCAGCAGCCTCTCAGCGCCGCGGCCGATGCTCTTCTGTTCGGCGGGGATGATATACGTTCCTGCAGGTCACGATCAAAAACAAAGTATTGACAGCGAAGAATAGGTCACTTACCACGAAGGATTTTCATGATCAGCCTAGGCTCGAACGGGTCAACGAAGGGGAGTTTTCCGGTGAAAAGAGCGAACAACATAACACCTAAAGCCCACATATCCTGTGCTGGATCGGCAAACCGTGGTTGCGAATTAGGCTGGAAATGGGAAGGAGCAAGCAACTCTGGCGCTGCGTAGGCGAGGGAGCCTGCCGGAAAGTCGGTCGCAAGCGTCGAAGGAGAGTCCGTGACCGTGGTGGTAGATCGATGCGGACGAGGCGCGAGGCCCCTTCCTCGTTTGCGCATCAAGGAGAGATGGTGCGTACCCATCTTTGTTGATGCGGGAACAGTGGGGTGGAAGACATCGTCGTCGAGCTCACTCTCCTCGTCACTAGGTTCTGTCGATTCGCACTGGCTGCTGCGCAGAATCTCCTTCGCAAGACCGAAGTCGGTTATCCTACAAACACCCATCTCATCAACAAGTACATTATCAAGCTTCATGTCCCCATGAATGTACCCCGCGACTTCATGCAAGTATCTCAACCCTCTGACCACTTGTCGGAACATGGTTCCGGCGTCATCCTGGGGTATGATTCTCGATGGAGCATGTCGGTTCATGATGTCGAGCAATGAGCCGGCTGGGCAGTAGAGGGTGAAGTGGTATGTTGCGTGGTGTGTTGTGGTGAATGAAAACAGGGGTAGGAGATGTTCGTGACACAGGTCTGACCAAATGGTTGATTCGGTCGTGCTCTGTGCGTGCTGTGCGTTGGAATGCTGAACGATTTTGACGGCTACGACACCGTTGGAGGAGGAGGAAGAGGCGAGTCGGATGGTGGAGAATGCTCCATGGCCTACGATGCGACCGAGAGTATATCCGGAGATGACACTGCCTTCGGCATCCTCTTCTACTTCTGGGATGGCTGAAGGACAAGCGAAAGCACTGAGGAAAGAGGCGGCTGGGGAGGATGGGAATGTGCCTTCGCTGACTGAATATGACCGTCTAGTACTTTCTGCGTCGAAACCTGAGAAGGGCGGGCACTGAGCCGAGTGCATAAGAACTGTAGAGTAGATGGATGATGTAAATGAGCGTGGGTTCAAAGCCGAACGTAAGAGAAGACCAACGAACAGTTTACGATTCAGATAAGATGATATTCGATGATGAGGAGATGAATGAGTTTGCTCGTGGAGGTATGAGAAAAGGAGGGTAAAGGTTATACAAGACTGTGCAAGTGGAAGAAAAAAAGCGGAGTATTTGAGAAACTCAAGAGAGGAGTTGTTGGGAGCAAAGAAACCAGTCTGACAGAGTGTGTTGACTCCGGCTTGGCTTGGTCGAGGTGGCCACTCTGGCCTTCCGCTCCATTGATCGACATTATACTGATAGAGTCCTTTTCCGGGTTTATCCGATTCAATTTTAATTGAATCGCGATCTTGTGACCCCACATAATTTCAAATTTCTTCATCCCCCATCAACATCGCTTCGTCAATTCAACAACAAACCATCTCTTCTCGGCTCATTCAAGCGGAAATTACCGAGATTACAAAACCTACCCTGACCTGGCACCATGAGCCAGACCGCCATCTCCTTCACTCCAAAGCACGAGTCCAATGTCGCACCAAAGGCCACAGAATGGAGCTTGTACATGCTCGATCTCTATCGTTCTCGTCAACCACCACCTCTCGGTTCAGTAAGATTCGAGGACATAGAGGCAGCAGCCAAGAAGAAACTTGAGCAGTACCCCGGCGCCTTCGACTATGCCGGCGGAAGTGCAGGCACTAATTCTACTTACCGTGCCAATCTAAGGGCATTGGAGGTGTACAGAATTATACCGAGGATGCTGCGAGACTGTACCGTCAGGACTCTAGAGGTACAGTGCGATCGCTCTATGGATAGCGCCTCGATGGCTTACCAGAAGTCTCGCTCAGACGACTATCCTGGGAAAGAAGAGGACATCGCCGATATTCCTAGCTCCGATCGGCGTGCAGGGTACATTCGCAGAGGACGGCGAGTTGGGCCCTGCTCGCGCAGCTGCCAAGCTGGGCGTCCCATTCATCTTCAGTACTGCCTCATCTCGCTCCATCGAGCAGGTCGCGGAAGTCATGGGTGACTCCGAGCGCTGGTTTCAACTCTACTGGTATGTAACACACCCATCCTTTTGTTTACGTATACTCGGTGCTCAACAGCTGTATGTGACAGGCCACGCACCGACGAAGTCACCGTCTCGCTCCTCTCCCGCGCCAAAGCAAACGGGTACACCAACCTCATCGTCACCCTCGACACCACCCTCCTCGGCTGGCGCCCGCACGATCTACTCCGCTCCTACCTCCCCTTCGGACACGGCGTCGGCAGTCAAATCGGCACGAACGACCCTGTCTTCCTCTCACGCTATCCCCATCTTCTCAACCCCTCAGACAAGCCTCTAGCCGCAGGAGACCAGAACACCGAGGGTAAGGCGTTCACTGATGTCCTTCCACCGAACTGGGCAGAATTTCCCTACCACCCTGGTGTGGTGGATAAGGCGTTCATGGAGGGGATGAAGGGGAGTAAAGCACCTGAAAGCCAGGCTGCGCAGAAGGGGGTCTTGATGGGGACTGAGCTTCTGAAGGAGCTAAACTCGGGGACGTTTAGGACGTGGGAAGACCTCGCGTTCGTGAGGAAGACGTGGGGAGATCATGGGAAGGTGTTGCTTAAGGGGATTCAGAGTGTAGAGGTGCGTCGTGCGATCTTCTGAGAGTGACCCATCCTGAACCATTGTACAGGATGCGGAGAAAGCGCTAGAGGTTGGCGTAGATGGCATCGTCGTCTCGAACCACGGTAAGCAAATTCGTTACCCAAATCATCTCGTCTATACTAAAGACCATTGCAGGAGGACGCCAGGTCGACGGCGCTCTCCCTTCCTTCATCGCCCTCCTCGATATCACCGCCTCTCCCAAGATCAGAGAGGCTCAACAGGCCGGCAACGTACCTCGTCCTCTCCCCATCGGACCACCTACCACTTGCTGACCCGTCATCACTCGCAGTTCACCGTTCTCTTCGACTCCGGTATCCGCACCGGCTCAGACATCATCAAAGCCATGGCTGCTGGAGCTCAAGGAGTCCTATGTACGTATCACTCGTCTTCTGAATCCATATCAATGTTGAACTCCTGGTATGCGCAGTGGGAAGACCCTACCTATACGGCGCCATCCTAGGCGGTTCTACCGGCGTAGAGCAGGTCATCCGACAGACGCTAGCAGACTTGGATATCACGATGGGTAACTCGGGGTTTAAGAACTTAGATGAGATCTGGGGCAAGCGCGAGGCGGTGATTAGGAAACTGGAGCTGTGAGCTTCGATGGATGGATGGTCAAGACAGATCAGAGAACGCAAAGCAGTGTAACGATCTAGGACGTCGGATTTAAATGTACATTTGCGTAGGAAAGCTTCTTCTTCATGATCTGCGTGTGTGCGATGTTCGCCCTACAGCTTCACGCGAGGCAACTCGACGATCTGCTCGTGTCCAGCATACTCCGGCAGATTGAGCTCGTACTTCTCCGCCATCGACCTACAAACCCAGCATCAGCCCCCACCATCTCTCTCAAAGAATGAACGAGAAATCAAAGCACACCTGGGAACGAACCTCCCCCCCAAGAAATGCCTCCCCCCAAACTCCCTCACCCCCTCCTTCGGACTCGTCAAACTAACAAGCACATCCGGCTCCAACACCGGAACACCCTCCCCCAGCTCCAATCCCTCCTTACCAGTTTCCACATCCCACCCACTCGGGATGTCCACCGACACGATGGGCAGGCCGGAGCGGGCGATGAGTTTTAGGGCAGCGTCGAAGGGGGGCCGGACGGGGCCTTTGAATGAGAAGCCAAAGATGGCGTCGAGGATGACGTCGGAGGAGTTGAGGGCATGGGAGAGGGCGTCGGTGCTGGATGAGGGGGGAAGGATAGGGATGGACATGTTTTCGCATTGGGTTTGGAGGCGCTGTTCGTGTGTGAGGACGTGGATGGTTTGTTAGAGGCGGAGATGTGCGGATACCTTGTAGTGGTCTTTGGACCCGGGCTGTTCATGATGTTATCATCACAGTTCTGACCAGTGACGGCGAGGACATGTGCAACGTACCTTCGGCATGTATATCGTAGGCTTATACCCAAACATCCCTGTACGCCCTCGTACCTCAGTATCGGCGCCCTGGACGGACAAGCTCGCTCACCTAGATGTCTAGCAGCAACTAGCCCATCTCCACCTGTTACCAAACGATAAGCACTTCACGATATCTGCCACTCTGGACGGACTGACCTTGATTTCCAGGCCCACAGCACACGAGAACCCGATTATACTTGCCCTTATTATACACCTTCGCCACTGCCTGTGCACAAGCCAGCCCAGCGAGCTCCATGAGCTAGACGTACGTTGTGCGATTAAATAAGTGTAGTGGACTGAGATTCAAGCCAATGAGCACGGACTTGATCGAGGCTGAACGCGCCCGACGCGTTCATGAGTTGCTCATCGATCTACTCAAGGTCAGCCGCTGACAGTTTGGCGTTTGGAGAGCGGGCGTAACTTGCTGGGCTAGCTTGGATGAGATGTAGCGGATGCTCATGGTGGTTGATAACAAGTTGTTTGAGAAGTGATCACACGCGCGTCATAGATGCAACTTCTGGGAGGCGGTGAGAAAGGCAAGTTCATAAGGAGAGGATCAGTGGGGCTCTCATACAGTAACACAGGTACGGGTATACAAGTACAAGCAGGCGGAGTACAATCGTGAACGGGAAGAGACGGATACGGAGTAGAAGCAGCACAGAGGATGGTAAGACATGAATCGTACAACAAAACGCGTATACTGCTCAGACGTTTGCATGCATGGACGGAGAAAGATATAGAAGGGGAAGAAAGCAAAAGAGTATCAGGTGGAGGCCTTGACACAGACGCGTCGATGTTCTTCCCAGTCCTTGCGCTGGTGCTCGACAGACTGGAAGAAAGCATATGAGTAGAGCGTACGATACCGAAGTGATGCCGCACATACACAGTATTTCACCAGTTTACACTTGGAGCAAAGCTGGCCATACGGACATGCAAGGCCGTTCCCGTCCAAGCTTGACTTCCCATCGATGCTGTCCTCGCTAAGAGACCCCTCGCTCGAGTCGACGGTAGGAACCTCCTCGCTGAAACAGACATCACAGTCGATCCAATTGCACATCTCCCGTTCTTTGACGCGTTTGCCCAACTTCCCGCCCTTCTTGATAGAAAGCACGGAGGCACCGTCGATTCCTCGTCGTGGAAAACGGATCATTTCGCAGTCGTCCGTGCAGCAAGGGTTGGGGCACCCAGAGGGGAAGTCGTAGAAGATCTCCTCCGCTGGGACGTAGGAGCGATGTGTGAATAGTATTTGAGAGTACGATGTCGTCTGGTGGGAAAAAAGGATGATGAATGGTGGTCGTTTTTCGTGCAAGATGGCTCGGAACGCCATGTCGATCTGCGGGAAACATGGTAGTCGTCGTTGCCGGGCCAGGGTGTGTGTTAATCGCATGTCTAGATATGGGCATATCAATACTGTCACACGAGCAATGAGTGCCGAATAGACCCACTTTCGAGCCGTATGGTTTGCTCGACGCTCTGCTTGCATGTCCGACCGTAGGCGTTCGCGCATATGAGCTTGAAGTACTCTGTGACGTCGTCCATCTCCTGTCGTTTCAGGTCGGTTACGATGATGTAGATATCATCGCAGCCAACATCATGCATCCCTCGGAGCAGCATGAGCTCAGGTAGCTAAATGAAAGCCGGGGATAATATGAGAACATAAAACAAGACTGCGTGTGCCGAGTAAGGACGCACCATAGTGAAAACAACGGGCATCATGCTCAAGCGCCGTTCGCTCATGGATTTATGGTGATATACATGCGTAGTCCATGTCCTATCCAACGGAATGAGACGACAAGTGTCGACGGTCCTGCAGAAAACCTGGTTGTGCGTTATGACACATGTGAGATCAGCCACAGCGGCCGCGAGATAACAACTCGAGATGCATACATTCTCAGGGACGAACTCGCCCTTATTCCAGATAATCGATTGCTTAACGCGTGAGTTGGAAGCGTGCTTTCTCTCTCTGACTGCTTTGAACCATTCTGAATAAGAGTCGTCGCCGTTTCCCCCTCTGTGCTCGAGCCATTTGTCAATGAGGAGGTCTGTTGCATCGTGGTCGAGTGTTTTAACGGTTAACTCAAGTTCTTTCATGGATAGACTTGGTTGGGAGAAGACGGAGTAGCCCCTCTGTCTCTTCATTGATGAAGATGTTGGGGCGGTCATGGTTATGTGGAACGGGGCGACAGCTTAGAAGGAGGCAGTGGGAGAGATAATGAAGGGGAGAAGGGAGATGGGAAAACACACAATCCACCTCGTGACGAGATCATCACTGCTTCTGGCTGCCTTGAACCTTTCACCATTAATTGCTATTCTACTGTCATTCCATATGTGCTTAGACAAGAGCGTCGGCAGTGTTCTCTTCGACTTGAGACTCCCTCGAGGTGTGGAAATCGCGTCCAGAATCCGTGAAAGAAAGGTCCTGCACAGTTCGCCACATCTAATCAAATTAGATGCGCATACCAAGCGCTACAAGGGCTGGGATCAACAAACACCCAGCGCGTATAAATAACTTGTATCCCATATGGCGTCTGAGGAGAGTGAGAAATACAACACGAGTACAGTAACTCAAAGCAGTTTGCGAAGATTGGGCACCGGGCTTGGTCCTGATTATAAGTATATCCAGGGAGGTCGGAATTGAGAAAGAAGGCGGCTATGCACTTTCTCACCTTCCTCTCATTAGCCCTCTTCACCACACTTCAATGGGCCTCTGCCGCAACACCGGCAGACTTCACTCGTCAAGGAGCCCAAGGTGTCAACTTATGGAAGCTCAAACAGCTTCAGAACGCGAAGACTAGTGTCGAAGCTCAAGCACAGGAAGCCGTCCTGGCCGAAGAGTTTCCCGCACAGTATTTTACGCAACCGCTGGACCACTTCAACCCGACCGGGTTCACGTTCAAACAGAGATACTGGGTCAACAAGCGCCACTACAAGCCTGGCACCGGAGCTCCTGTGTTTGTGCTGGACGGTGGGGAGACAAGTGGTGCAGGTAGGATTCCGTTCCTGGATAAGGGGATAGTCGACTTGCTACCGAGCGTTACTGGAGGGGTTGGAATCGTGTTGGAACATCGTTACTACGGTTCGTTGCTCCTATATACTCTGAAGTTGTGTGTGTTGACGCGTTCTTCACGTCTAGGAGAGTCCATTGCTGTCCAGAACCTCTCCACCGACGCTCTTCGGTAAGCATCAACCCACTTGTGTCATCCCGGGCATACCACTCATTCCATCTTCCTGGGTAGCTGGCTCACCAATGAGCAAGCGGCTGCGGATTCTGCCAATTTCATGAGGACCGTGAAGCTCGCTGGTATCCATGAAGACTTGACTGCTCCCAATACCCCATGGATCTACTACGGTGTACGCAGACCTGGCCTAACGTCATTCTGCCGTTATTAACGCGTTCTCTCCCAGGGCTCGTATGCCGGCGCCCGCGCCGCACACATGAGGGTCCTGTACCCCGAAATCACCTTCGGGGCTATCGCCTCCAGCGGTAAGCCCCAACCTCTTCTCTGCCCGCCAACATTCTAAAGGTCATGCCGTTCCAGCCGTCACACATGCTGCCTTGTCGAACTGGGAATACATGGAAACCATCCGGCTGTCAGCAGAGCATAACTGCTCTCGCAATCTCCAGCACGGAATCGAGAGCATTGATGAGATCATCGAGAAGAAGACCCACCTTCCTGCCCTCCAAGCGTTGTTTGGTCTCGACAACGTTACACACGCAGATGACTTTGCGGCGGTTCTCAACGTGGGTGATTCTAACCTGTCCGGGCGTTTTTCAACTTTACCCAGTACATCCACGTTTAGGCGCCTTTCGGGAGTTGGCAGAGCAAGAATTGGGATCCTGCAGTCGGTTCGACTGAGTTTGACGACTTCTGCGGGGCGGTGAACTCTCCGCCAACTGGTCAGAATTTGGATATACATGCTGTTCCTTACGGTACTGGTGCAAGGAGCGTAAAAACTCCTGCTGGACCCCTCGACTTTTCGCTGATAAACTATGCTGAGTACATCAGAAAGGTGAGATTTAGTGCTCGTGCGGTTCTCTGCGATCTTACTGACGAGTATGCATGGTTCAGAATGTAGCAGAAGAATGCGATTTCTCCATGACTCAGGATGAGGTATTTCCGTTCTGATTCACTGGCTCGTGGTTCGTGTCTGAACGTTAGAACAGTGCTTTGGAACGTACAACGATGCTGCCTTCCAGAACACAGGGCTCGACCAGGAATGGCGACTCTGGCTCTTCCAAGTATGCACGCAATGGGGCTACTTCACTGTACGTGGTTCCTCGTGTAGTCATGATCCTTTTCCTCGCACTGACTTGTCCCTATTTCGTACAGACCGCCCCTCCGAACCCCACCCATCCCAGAATCATCTCCAAGCTCATGACACTCCCATACCTCCAGAAGATCTGCAAGCAAGCGTACAAGCCTGGCAAACACTTTAGTATCCCTAGCTATCCTAACGTGACCGCCGTCAATGAGCTTGGAGACTTTGGTATTGCAGCAGACCGCTTGGCTTTCATCGATGGAGAAGGTGTGTTCTACTTTCGTTTTGCGAGAAAATGGGGTGCTCACACAGTACATAGTTGACCCCTGGAGGCCTGATACGCCGCATAGTATTCAATATGCCCAGGATAGGGAGGATACGATTCTTCGGCCGTTCAAGATCATCCCTGGTATGCCGAGTCTTTCCTCGTGGAAGATATGCGAATACTTATAACCAACTAGGTGGGGTGCATCATTGGGACGAGAATGGACTTGTGAATAAGACTGCTGAACCGGCCGATATCAAGAAGGTTCATGATGAGATGGTGGTGTTTGTGTTGGCGTGGTTGAAGGATTTCAAACGGCCAGTGTAGTTTGCGATTTTTTGAGTCGTGCTGTCATCTGTAGGGACTTTCATAAACCATGATTTAGTACCCAGGAAGACCTCGACCGGTGGTGATCTTGGTCTGTTCGACCCTACGTTCCTCGTTGGGACGAGGCAGTCGAGGGTTGGATGATGAGAACTCCGGTTACTCGGTCGTTCTCGGGCCTAGCGTCACAGATGCAGCACATGACCGTGAGGCCTCTTCTCGACGCGATCCTTCCTTGAGGTATTCCTTGCGAGTATACACCGGCTCTTGACCTTTTCTTGGAATAGCGCATTGTTTTCCCATTCTGGAGAGAAAAGGGCATAAGCTGTCATACGTAAGCTGGATCGATGGCCAGTAGTTGCGGGGAGTCATCGAAAAAATCGCGCTTGTGGCGTGAGAAAGCTCGTATAATAGACCATTGTCGTGGCTGGCTCAAGCTTGGTTACTGCTATAAACTCGGACCTTGACTCTCCTCCACAATCCTCTGCCTCTTTTCCATCTCCTCTCCTCTCCCAATGGCTCGTCTAACTCGTTCTCAAAAGAGAAAAGCTCGCTCTCCTTCACCGGCAGCGACAGTCCCGAGCTCCCTTGTCACCCCTGTCTTTAGTCTGGCATCTCAGGATAATAGTGCCGAGGCCTCACCTGCTACCAGCGACATCGACGACGAGCCTCTACGCAAGAGCGCCAGGACTACTCTTGACAACGACCAAGTAGAGATTACGAAAACACGGACGAGGTCCAGAGTCACTACCAATCGTGCGTATGTGGAGATTAAGAGCACCAGAATATCTGCAAAGGCCAAAGGGAAACAGAAGGTACGCAGTCCACTTGTCCTGCTTTTATGACTCCGCTCCCTGATTACAACATGCATCAAGGCCGTCACTCCCTCTCCTTCTCCAGAGCCCGAGCCCGAACCCTCCTCTATCGCCACATCCAGGCCTCGAAGAGCAGCTAGCAACAAAACGCCTACTCGTGCCAAGTTACAATACGACGAGGATTCTGAGCCATCCCCATTATCAGAAGAAGAGCAAAGTGGCTCTGCATTCGAAGCGGACTCAGACGACGAGTTGATGCTGAGCGTCGGCATCTCGAACTCCCTCCAGCAGCAGTCTACTTCGGCGGCGGGTTCCTCGAGCTCGAAGCCGAGTCGTACCTCCGACGCAGCTGTGCGCGCGGCCGCTGCTGAGCAGCGGGTGAAGAAACGGTTGCGTGCAGAATCAGAGGAGGAGGTGGACTCGGACTACGATGATAAGGTCGACTTGGCGTCCACGGAGGATGAAGAAGAGTTTGAAGGGGAAAGCGGCGACGACGATTCTGACGCTCCGTTGGCATCACAGAAGGGCAAGAGTAAAGCCAAACCCAAGACCCACACGTTGAAGGAGATTCGCAAACAGAAAGCGGAATCGCGTGAGCGGAAGAAGGACCCGCATATTGCGTCTGAGGAGAGAGCATTGAAGAAGAAGCTGGGACGCAAGTTGACTCATGTGGGTTTCGTCACGTCTAAGCTGATGCGAGTGCTTGGTCTCATCTCTCCCCCGCGCTTTGATAGGCCGAGAAAACCACCATCGCTCTTCAGAAGCATCACCCCGAGTTGAAGGATGTCTGGGGTGATTTGGAAGCCAAGATACAGATCATCACCCCCGTGGAGGCCGAGCAACCAAAGGAGCTGAAAGTCACTTTGCTCCCGTTCCAGCGAGAGAGTTTGTCCTGGATGAGGGAGCAGGAGAAAGGCGTTTGGCGTGGAGGGATGCTTGCAGATGAGATGGGGTATGGTTGGTACCGCCGTCCAGTCTTTCACCGTGCTAATAGGTTTTTTTCTTCCCAGAATGGGCAAGACTATCCAGATCATCTCGTTGCTTGTGTCCGATCGGAAAAGACCCAATCTGGTTATTGCGTACGTGAATTCTCACTCGCACCTCATCGCAAGTTGCTGAGAATAGCACAGACCTACCGTCGCTGTGATGCAGTGGAGAAACGAGATTGCTACGCACACGGATGGCATGAAGGTACTCGTATGGCATGGAAGTGGACGTGCGAGCAACACTGAGGAGCTGGAGAAGTACGATGTGGTAGGCAGTCTTCGCTCAATGTCAACGTCATCGCGCACTCACGCTAAATTACCGTTCTTCAGGTGCTGACGACATACGCTGTACTTGAGAGGTGAGTCCGCACCGCCATCATCGCGCTCTACTCGTGCTGAGAACCTGCTTCAGTTGCTTCCGCAAGCAAGAGAAAGGCTTCGCTCGCAAAGGCAAGATGATCACTGAGGACTCCCCCGTCCACAAGATCAAATGGAGGCGCATCATCGTGAGCAGTCCTCCTCTTCTCCGTGGTACACCACCAGCCTCTTACAAGTCCCTCTCTCTACAGCTCGACGAAGCGCACAATATCAAGGAGAGAGCGACCAACACGGCCAAGGCGTGCTTCGAGCTCAAGTCTGACGTCAAGTGGTGCCTTTCTGGGACTCCGCTTCAGAATCGCGTGGGAGAATGTAAGATGTTTCTGCAAGAAGGTTGGTTTCATCGACTGATTACCTTTCAGTATACAGCCTTGTTCGATTCTTGGGAGGGGATCCGTTCTCTTTCTACTTTTGTACGTTCTTTTTTCTTTGTGTTCCGGGTGTCAGGGACTTATCACAGGTTTATAGGCAAGGCGTGCGACTGCAAGTCTCTGCATTGGCAGTTCGTGGACCACAAGTACTGTAAAGGTTGGTGCATGTTCAATTTGTTCTCATAGGAAAGACACTCATAGTCCTCCCATAGATTGCGGACACGGCCCCATGCAGCATGTTTGTGTCATCTTCCGCTGTCCTCTGTAATCGATGCTGACTGATTTCCCCAGACTTGTCTTTGGAACAACGAGGTTAGCCCGATACTCATACTTTCCTGTGTTAACATGCTCACCCTTGAACCCATAGATTTTGACGCCGATACAAAAGAACGGAATGGTAGGACCCGGCCAAACCGCATTCAAGAAGCTCAAGATCCTCCTCGACCGTATGATGTTGAGACGTACCAAAGTGCAGAAAGCGGATGATCTGGGTCTTCCGCCCCGCGTTGTGATTGTTCGACGCGACCATTTTAGTCCTGAGGAGAAGGAGCTGTACACTTCGCTTTACTCGGATGTGAAGAGGCAGTTTGGGACGTACCTTGAGCAGGGGACGGTGCTCAATAGTACGTTCATGTTTCGTGTCTCTTGTGTAACATTTGGCTGACGTTCCATTGCAGACTATTCGAATATCTTCAGTTTGTGAGTTCCTTCCCTGTTCACAGTCTCTGGGCGTATAGCTGATGTAGTTGTTCGATAGGTTAACACGAATGCGACAGATGGCCTGCCATCCTGACCTGGTACTTCGCAGCAAGACCAACGCTGCACAGTTCGTTCCAGGCGCAGAAGAAGCGACCGTGTGTAGATTATGCAACGACGTTGCGGAGGATGCGATTCAAGCGCGATGCAGGCACATCTTTGACCGCGAGTGCATCAAGCAGTATCTCGAAGCGGCTCTCGAACAAGTGGTGTGTGGTATTTCCCCAGCTTCGCCTTCGTCTTCTCCTGATGAACATTGTGTCTGCAGCCCGGGTGTCCCATCTGCCACGTCCCTCTTACCATCGACCTCGACGCACCTGCTTTGGACCTCGAAACCAGTGGATCTGGGCCAAGGCAAGGTATTCTAGGTCGTCTGAACATCGACACATGGAAGTCGTCGACCAAGATCGAGGCGTTGGTGGAGGACTTGAGTAACCTGCGGTTGCAGGATTCTACCACGAAGAGCATCGTGTTCAGTCAGTTTGTCAGTTTCTTGGACTTGATCGACTTTAGGTTGAAGCGCGCTGGGTTCAATGTAAGTGACTTTAGAGTTTAGGTTTCGATCTGTTGTGTCTTACGTTGCTTGGTAGGTGTGTCGGTTGGAGGGAACGATGTCTCCGCAGGCTCGAGATGCGACGATTCAGCACTTTAGTGAGCAACATTACTTCGAGGATGTTCCATCGTATACTGATAACCATGCACCTCAGTGAGCAATGTGGACGTCACCGTGTTCCTCGTCAGCCTGAAAGCCGGAGGCGTAGCTCTCAACTTAACAGAAGCCTCTAGAGTATACCTCTGTGATTCGTGGTGGAACCCTGCTGTTAGTCCACGTATTTCATTCCTTGCTGTGGTGCTGTTACTGATCCTGCTCTATAGGTGGAGTACCGTACGTCGTTTTTTCTTTCAATACCTGAGGGTATGTGAATAATAGTATTTCACAGAGGCCATGGATCGTATCCATCGTCTGGGTCAGCACCGACCGGTGCAAGCCATCAAGCTGGTGATAGAAGATAGTATAGAGAGTCGTATCGTACAAGTACGTGTCGCTTCGTTCTACTCGCTCGATTCACTGCTTGATGTTTCCTTGCTGCAGCTGCAGGAAAAGAAAGCGGCTATGATCAATGCCACTCTGTCAACTGATGACGCGGTAAGCTTGCCTGCGTTTTTCTGTGCTTGACAGTTGGCTCATCCCTTTGATAGGCGATGGGAAGGTTGACTCCACAAGACGTAAGTTCTTTTGTGCTGCCCAGGTTCACAGTACTGACTTTCGTTTTGTTATCAGCTTGCTTTCCTTTTCAAGGTGTGTATTCTTCCTCTTCTTCTCGGACGGCGTCCTGATTTGAATCTTTACAGCTCTAAACCTTTTTTGTGCATACGGCGCGTGGGGTACGTAGTACGAATATAGCAATCATGGATCTAATGTCGAAGGATCTGCATCATCATACATTACAGTTTTGCGCCTTCGTAATGAGAACTTCGCATAAGGCGAAGGGGAGGGTCGACGTTGATTGGCGCAAATCTCATCTAGAATCATGGGAATATATAACAGGGTGTATCCAGTAGGTGCGTGTAGTAGAGAGTGCAAGGTAGCTGTACAAATGGCGATAGAATGTACAGTAGAGAGAGACAATTATCTCTGGTTGTTGTTTTCCGACATTGTGGCAAGGTAGTCGGACAGCTAGCAATAAAACGATCAGCAGGAGTATCAACGCGGTGGAGGATATTGTTACCTTGAGAGCTCCCGCCCGAATGTTGTCGCCAACGTTCTGGACATCGGGGTTGGCCATGAACTTGGAGTACGCATCTCTCGCCGCAGTCTCTAGGTTGGCGAGGCTTCCGTCTCCCAGAATATTGTTGTCCATGCCACGATCCGCGTCATCCTCGTCGTCTCTGCCGAAGTATTGGTTGGACGAAATGGCAGTGGCGCCCGAGAATGTCTGTAGTCGTGATTGCGCTTCTCTGACAGAGTTCGCGTCGTAGTCGTTCCTGCCGAAGTACATATCTGAGGAAATGGCTTTCTGACCTCCGAACTTCTCTCGTGCGGTGGTTGGGGAGTCGTCGGCGATAGGCCTAGAAAAACAGAACATGTGTCAACCCCGAGATCGCGGTGAGAAACAGAGACACACACCTCGAAGGAGCGGCAGCAGGAGCAGCCGTGTTGGCAGCAGTGGGGATCGCACCAAACCCGAGACGGGGGAACCCAGCTGGCTTCGCGGACGTCCCAGCGGTGCTAGCAGCCGCCGCTGGCTTATTCCCGATCTCGAGAGCCCGCATCTTCTCCAGCGCAGCAGCCTGTGTGGCAGCCTCCGCCTTACGAACGCGTTCCTCTTCCTCCTCTCGTAACCGATCATAGCCCAACTTCTTGATCCGCTCCTCCTCCTCCTTGGCTTTCCTCTCGGCTTCGGCAAAGTCGACTGGCTTCGTCTTCGCAGCGCCGAGTCCGAGCTTTGACTTCTTCGGGGCCGCAGAAGATACGCTGGAGCTGGAGTTGAGACGCGAGACGCTGCCCAGCTTGCTTGCGCGGCTGGCGGCTGCTGATGTCGTGGTTGTGCGAGTTGCTGGAGCTGGAGGTGATGTTGGCGCGGGAGATGGGGCTTGGGAGGAATTGGCACTGGATATTGAAGCGTTGCGACCGATAACGGGGGGCGTGGATACTCTTGGAGTAGGTGGGTTGGATGACTTGGGAGTGGAGGGTTTCGACCATGAGGTAAAGAAGTCGTCTCCGCCTTCTTCGGCTGCGACGGGTGTAGGTACAGCTTCGGCTCCTTCGACGTGTATTCCCGCAGGGAACCTAAAGAACGAGCAAGCGATCTTGAGCATTTGATGCATGCCATGATCAGTGATGAATGGGCTAGCTCACTTTAGGGCATCCTCCTTGACTCGTCGACCAAGTTCCTCTCGGTACAGCTCGCCCACGCGACTAGAGTACTTCTTCTTCGTATCAGAGTCGCTAAGCATCGAGATACCGCCGTGTTTGTTGAAAAACTCTGTCGCAGATGCGTTGCCGCCGACTTTCATGTTTCTGAGTTGCGCAAGCTGCCAGCTATCGAGATTGGTGGATCTGGGGACGATAAGTATGCAGTTCGTGATGGTTTGCTTGAGAACTACTCACCGAACGAAGCTGATGTGGACACCCATGTTACGGTGCACACTAGAGCAATCTAGACAGATGTACACCCCAAAGGTGACGCTTGACCATGTCGGATTCCTGGCGTTACAATCGAAGCAGGTCTAGTGCTGCTGTGTGAGTGCGAGGTGATATTGGTTGTTGTTGGTAGGCACCGACCTTGTTGGCTTTCTGGGACTTGAGAACACGGAATACTCGCTCTGTTTCTTGCTTGGTGGGCTCGGCCATGGTGGATAAGAAATGTGGTATAAAGTCGGAGTGAAGAGGCGTTGATGTCGTGTCAAGTAATGTGATTAGGAGATCACTGAGCGCGCGTGATGGCCGAAGAGCTTGCCTTGGACCTCCTCCATCTAGGATTCTGCCCAAGGGCACTGCAGCAACAGCGCGACCATTCTCAATCTTCTCGTCTGCTCTACCCAGAGTCTGACACTGCTCGCGCTCATCACCGGCATGTCAAGCCGCACTCCCACAAGAGAGTGCCAATCTTTGTTCTCACTTCTCTGGCGCAGCTCGTCTGGGCTTGTAGGCAATATATTTGATTTCCATCAGCCCTCAAGCGAATCTACAAAATCAGTCAATATCAGACTGAAGACCGCACGGACAGGGAGAGCTCGGAGCACCGCGAGGGTGCGCTCTGCCACACAGTCTCATCGCCCCTGCGCGACTTGGTTTCTGTTCAACTTATTGACGATCGTCTCACTCACACCTTCGAAGGTAACAGTATATGACTGCACTACCAGCCCGTGTCACTCAACGCTCAGTGAATCCCGCTACTTACTATGGCGGCTCATAGAGGTTGATTGGCGGCATTGCCGATCCTTGCGCAGACTTCGGTCGAAAGGGATTGGCCCGCTGGTATCGGGTAGTCGTCCTCAATCCACCCTGCACACAAAGTCAACGCGATCACATGGTGTTTATCATCCCTGTGAGTCGTATGTCTTCGGCGACGCGACGCGTCAGGGTATCATCTCGGCCAAGCCACCAGCTGCTTGCCGCAGCTGGATAAAAGCTTGGTGTGCAAGGATTGAAATGCCAGTGGAAGACCAAAATGCTGAGTCGAAGCGACTGCAATCGTGCTATAAGCTTCAGGCTTCTGCTTCAGTAGCTGGTTAGTTTCGAATGCAAGCATCAGAACTTGGGACATTCCGCTTGCGTCGAACCTCCGCCATCTCTGCGATACACGCGTACCACTCCCTCCTATCTCTACCTTCATGAATCCTCACCAGGAAACACAGTATCCGTTTATCGATCTCAAGCTCACGCGTCAAGATTCGAAGGGTCTGAAAATTGTCCAAACTCCTATCGTCGAGTCATGGCGGGTCGTTGTTCGCGATGCTACTGTTACACGATTTAGGAGGTTCTCCAGTTCACGGTATTTCCCAGCGTTCCACCTTTCTTCCCACCGCCACGTCAACACCTCTTCAACCCCCTGGCGATTCCGCCAAACCCTTTCTCTCTCTCTCTGTTCTTGTGCTCCTTTTGCCCATCGGCGATATTATCCTTAGCGACTACTCGCTTCACGCTCGTTCAAGTCATCCATTGCTCGTTTCACACATGTCTACCGACTTCAAGTGTCGCACCCAGGCCATCCTTTAAGAAGCCTGCGACATAGCAAGCGACTCATTCCATCTACTTTTCTCTTCATCTTCTGATTTAGATGATCTGGATCTGGTGCTCCACGACCTCAAGATCCCTAACCTCGAGGACTCTGAGACGTGGAATGGCCCACATGATATAGAGCGACTCGCGGGGCTAGGCATCGCCAAAATGAAAGAGATGGAATCCCATGAACTTGTTGAGTCCTCACTGCCAGATTCGACCCCGGACGTTTATGACGTGCGCTCGTTTCACTCTCTCAGCTTCCTTCACTAATTGGTTGCCCAGAAAATTCTCAGCACTACATGTATCAGAACACCTTGCGAAGCAGTGACCAGCGCCCAAGAAAGCGGCATCTCTGTGGAGGAGTTCCAAGCGATGGTAGGCGCTCTCGCCACTGACGACCAGAACCAAGGGACCCGCAAAGCAGCGGAGTATCTCTCCTGAGTCTTTTGCCCGGCGGCTCGACTGATGGTACAAGGGTACTGGTAAGCCTGCATGAATGAAGTATTTCTCTAACTTGACGCCTTTATCCCACAGCGGAGCCACTGCAGCTTCCATAACATCGTCTCTTCCAGTTCCCCTACACGATCGGTGAGTGACACGGCCCTATCAGACTGGGGATGGGAACGCTTGCTCACTTGATTGCCTCGAGCGTAGTTCGAAGAGGAAATATCGCACTCAAGGGCGCCCACTTCTGGGGAAGGCTGCTTCGAAGGGTAAGCATGTGTACGTTTTCCATGTTCTATAAAAATCTAAGAGCCGCCTTAGATCGTATACTCCAGTCCGCGAAGCTCAGGTCAAAGAAGATGCAGATCGCCCAACGGATCTTGTCAGACTCCGCCTCTAGCAGCTGTCTGCCCCTCGTCGTCTTCGTTTAAACCCACGGCCTTGGATGGGTTGTCAGATCCCTCAACATCTCTTGAATCATCAAACCCTATCGTCATGTCGTTTGTTGCCGTGTCTGGGCCTGCCTCTCTCTGCAAGGCAGCCACCAATTCACCTCTTGTCCAATCGATAAATACCATCGCCTCGTCTTTCGCCTCTTTGTCCGGGCCTGCCTCTTACTCCTGTGAGTGAACCATCCAAAGCTTCTTTTCAGAGGTAACGCGAACCAATAAGGGCAAACAGCGCGTTGATCCATATCCCAGCGGAGTAGTGCGAGAAGGTACGTCGTGCAACGTTCTGCATACCTGAGTCGCACTCAATGATCATTGGTCATCATCAAGCTCGCGATCGGAAGCAAGGGCGTTCGAAACCCTCGACACTGGAGAACTTATCTCGCGCCTTTGAGTTCACGTCCAGCAGATCACTTCTAGCTACCACATCGCGCTCTACCTCAGAGGCCGGCCCCTCTTCTGATTTCGGCCTTTTGTCAAGTGCCTATGATGTGACTATGCTCAGGGAAGCCGAGTCGACTCGAATCACCCCTGTGGAAGATCAAGCTGCGATTCTCACTTCTTCAGCAACACCATCCTCTAGCTTCGCTGTGTCTTCCCCTTCGTCCGCTGGAGCTCCAACCGCGCCTCCGACCGTTGACAGTTCATCCTCAATCGACTCGTCTACAGTACTGGGTGCACCGGCAACCTTCAAATGTATCAACGCACTTCGTAGGCTCATCCACAACCTCAACGACCTCACCCGCAACATCCAACCAGCCATCGTCCGGGAACTCTGGAAGTGCGAGCGCTGTTACTTGGACTCGCGCTGGTAAAGTTGCCCACATCTGCTCCATGTGCGTCAGATCAGTGACACCACATCTTCCCAGTGACTCGAGCAGAAGTAGTTGAACGGTACCCCTCGGTCAAGGCGACGTACACCCAAGTTAACCCTGTTGCCTTGGTCGACCCTCTCTCCATATGGTAGACTACAGTATCACGTATGTTGTTCAGCACCCCAGGCTCAGCGTCTACATGTCACTGATTCCCAGTCGTCGTTGCCCAGGCTGATCTCCAGTGATCCGCCGCATATTTCTCTTTCTCATCGTCACCGTCGCGTGTCGTGCTGAGTTCCTATCAAGTCACTTCCAAACACTACTCCTGGCGCCACTCTTTCGTAGCCCTTCCGTCACACTCCTAGGCTCGCCCTGTTATGCACCACGTACCATCACGCACTCGATATGTTCCTGTCATTGTCGTGTAGCGATCTTCAACGTGTATGTATTTCCATCATGGCCTTTGCACCCATCCCAATTTCTCGATGACACCACTTGCACAAGCGCGAACACTGAGCACTGAGCTCTGACAACACAAACTATGGTCACCGTCATTACCTCCCGAATGGGCAATCTTTGCCGGCACCCATCGGGGTGGATTGTTGTCAGCTGCAGAGGGGTTCGAATTTCGAGATGCTCCTTGTGAAATGTCCGGCTTTGGTGCTGCCGGAGCACTGAATGTTCCTGGGAATGTCGGAAATGCCGCAGACCCAGCTCGAGGCTCGTTCCTTGCGTGTGATCATGGTCTGATCAGGGCGAAGAAAACCGACACGGAAGGACGGTTTCGCACGTCAGTAGTAGCTTGGAAGATGCAGGTAGGAACGAACAGCAACCGCATAGAATGAGGGTGCAGTTGGGATGTCAGCTGTGTATGTATGTGTGAAACTGTGAAGGCATCTCATGCTCCAACTTGCCAACGAGTTGTGGTTGCTAGCGCGAGGGATCAAGCGGGCGCGTTTTCCCACGACGGATCCAGCTAGGCGCACCGCGCACAAGTCTTCAGTATAAGCTGTTGCTACTTTAGCATCACTAGTAACTCATCAACAATTCCCAGTGTATCTGCTGTACCTTGAGCTAGTTCTCGAGTGCTAGATACGCACCGCAAGCTCCCACACACCGATTCTAGGCCGCGCCAGTACCTCAAGCTTCAAGCTTCCTAGCTTCCTACCTAGCTATTGGGATCCGAATTTGAGCCTCAGGCCCAGGTGTTCTTGTCAGGCGTCTTCTTCAACTTAAATTTCCAGCCGGACATCAACTGGCTGGTCGTCTCGTGCTCCCATTGCCCATGCGTCTCAATCGAATCATTGACCTCATATGCCTAACCCTGGGTTTGGGAAGCAACCCTTTCCGAGTTCCCGATGCGGTGTATATCTATTTAAAGCACCCAGCTTCTGAGAGGTGCTGTTCAAGGCCCCTTGGAGAACTCATCTCTGTTTTCTGACATGGTAGCGTTGTTGAACCGTCTTCTTCTCGGGCTGGCCTTCACCAGGTTGGCCAGTGCAGGTGAGGGATCTATTGTTTCTCATCGCTCACCGTGCTGAGATGAGCTCACTGGCATAATAGTGCCGTACAACACCTATGATGGACCTGGGTTTCCTGCATGTGCGCCTCAGTATTCATCTGTTTATCTGCTTCAGCCGTGCCGATCGACCTCTCTCTGTAGGCCACGATGTAGCCCGCGTTTACGAGCCAACAACTGTCAACGAGATCGTTAGTATCGTGAAGAACGCCAGTGCAAGCGGGACCCCTGTGAGAGCTAGCGGGGTACGTTACGTTTTGCTTTCATGGCAACAGTCTCTCAATTATGGGTCACCAACCACAGAACGGACACATGTGGTGTAATTAACATCGTTCGTCCAAATTTCCGAGCTGCTGGACCTGAATATATTTGTTAGACGACACGATGTGCTCAGACGACCCCAGAACCGTGATCATCCGAACCGAACGAGTCAACCGTATCTTTGACCTACAGATGGGAGCTAATGGCCGAGGCTCCGTCATGCTAGAGGCAGGGGCGACGTTCACTCAAGTGTAAGCGAGTCTTGCTCGTCGGCGAAAGCCGTTTCTGATCTGGACGCTTCAGCGCCGAGTGGCTTCACGAAAGAGGCGCGTCCCTCGGCTTCACACTGGTTAACTGGAACATCTCGATGGCTGGTGCTATCGCAATGGGCGCGCATCGCTCGTCTCTCGGTGAAGACTCGCAGGTGTCCTCTGCGGCACTCGCCTTCGATATCGTCAACGGAAAAGGCAAGTCCTTGTTCCACGAGTACATGCAGTCGCTTGAACTCCAGACTAGGAGAACTCGTTCACCTTGACAGAGACCAGAAGAATACAACCTGGCTAGCCGCGACCACCTCTCTGGGTTTACTCGGCGTTATTGCGCGTGTGAAGTTCGAAGTCCTGGCTGATTTCAAGGTCTTCGCAAATCAACAAATCTTGGATGAGGATGATGTTCTCAAGAGCGACTTGTTCGCCGCGATCTCTCCCTTTGTGACAGCTAACTACTGGGTAAGTGATACTCTTTCTGCCTGAGATCTTGAGTGCTGAATTTGATACACCAGTGGTGGCCGGGTAAGGCCGACCTCGAACGATCGTGTCGACGTGAAATTCACCACGATTGACTTCTAGGCCTTAAGAAGTTCCACCTTCGTACTTATAACCCCGTGCCGATCACTCGAGCTGGAGAAGCGTTCCAGGTACGACTGTTATGTTCGCTCCCGAAAGTCGCTCAATAAACGACTATATTTCAGAACACCTTCTCTGTGACCGAGAGCGAGGCGAACACCGCCAAGGGCCTTCTTAACTCTGGTCAAAATTCCAGCATTCCCAACTTTCTTTCAGAATCCATATTCTTCACTCTGTGGTCCGCTCCAAACTTCCGTGGTAAGGAGCCTCGTCAAACCCTTCGCGAGGTGCACCATCCGATGATCCATGATAGATAAACGGACCAACTCTGCGCTTCTGCTCTGGCCTGTGCACGGCTGGGCGTATGACGTGCTCATCGGTGGGCTGTACCCAGATCAAAAACCTCAGTGGGACTTCGAGTCAGTTCATAAGGCTTTGCCATCGCATGAGAGTCTCTTCTCACCTCTTCTTCGCAGCTTGCGCGCGTACACCTTCGAGATTGCTGTTCCTGTCACCATGGGCACTCAGGTCCTACGACGAGTTCGCCAGCTATTCAACGAGGCTGCTCTCTCATTCAAGCCCGTTACTTCAACCTATCGGAGTGGTATCAACATCAAGTTCGGAAAGCCTTTCGATAGTCTCTTAGGTCAAACCACTGAACGTACTGGAATTGTGAAGGGCGACTGGTCGAAGGTGTGCTCGCAACACTCATCCTCTCCTACTGCAGACTAAGCTTCGGTTCCACAGGGCGCGATGATGTTTGACTTCCCCTCCTTCAGGCCCAACACTGGTGATCACACCAGATACAATGAGCAATTCTACCATAAGCTAGCCACCACTCTTATCAATGAGGTGCGCCTATCCGTCGTTTTCCCCCCTCCAGATCGTACTAAGTGCCTGTTGCAGTTCCCGGCCAGACCGCATTGGACCAAATGCACCAGGTCCGTGATCCAGCAATCTGTAAAGAACCTCGACGCAGCGGTAAGTGATTGCCCTACCCTCACATAATGTATGTTAACGAATTGAGTGTACCATAGAGTCTTGCGGAATTCAAGAAGGTGCGACAGCAGTTCGACCCCAAGGGCATCTTCAAGAGCGTTGTCGGAGAGATCATTGGTGTTATGTGATAGTGTGGCCGTCTTTCCAGGACACTGCTGAGCTTTGGAACCTCGATCTTCAGTGTATGGTAACCCGTGTATACCAGTGTGTAGTATCATGTATCCCGGAACATTGTACAATTATGAGCATCGAATATCTTGCGACGGGTGAGGTCCGCTCAGATTCACGGCGCCCGAACTGCTAAAGCGCTAAACTTCGGCTAAAGTGGCACCGCGTCACTTCACCTGAACCATCACTCAACCCTGCTTGAACCCCTCTGCTGTATCATGTCATGATCCGTCTCATCTTGATCCAGGTAGCTCTCTAGTTCAGCAGAGGCTCCCAGTACCAACTCTTGCTCCAGAATAGGCAGGGAAAGACGCGATTGTCGAAGTGGTACGCCCCATACGATGACGAGGAGAAGGTGTGTTCGGTCTCCCAGCAGAGGTACTGGACACTTCCTCACCCCGCTCGCACAGATCAGAATGAGAGGAGAGGTTCACCGACTGGTCGCAGCCCGAGACCAGAAATACCAGTCGAACTTTGTGGAGGTGAGTGTTCCCTGCTCTCGCATTACCCTTACAGTATCTCACCACCCTCTGCAGTTCCGTAACTTCAAGATAATATACCGCCGATACGCCGGCCTGTTCTTCTGCGTGGGCGTGGATGCCAATGACAACGAGCTTGCCTACTTGGAAGCTATTCACCTCTTCGTGGAGGTCTTGGGTACGTCTTGCAATTACTCCTACTGCTGACAACTCGAGCTGACCAGCGGCTACACCATCGGTAGACACGTTCTTCGACAACGTCTGTGAGCTTGATTTGGTATTCAATTTCTACAAGGTGCGCTTCTGCTCTATTCCAAGCGTCCGGTGGTCGGCAGTTGACTCGACCTACGACTAGGTATACGCTATTCTGGATGAAATCTTCCTGGCTGGCGAGATTGAGGAGACGAGCAAAGATGTTGTGCTATCCCGTTTGGAGGCGTTGGAAAAGCTGGAATGATTATCGAATGTACTACATATCGGTGGGGAATAGCTCACGTCAACAATCTCAATCCAACCAATTTGGCAACTGCTGTACCTACTGCCAGTTATCGCTTATGTTGCTTGCAATGATTCCCTGCCAGATAATGTCTTCCAGTCTCCACCCCGGGACTTGCGCGCGAATGAGGCTGTTTCCAACGCAACCTCAGTAACGAGGTACTCATGACAATACAGGCACTGCTGAATGTTAAACTCGAGAGCGAAGTGCGTTGGCGGCTCCCTTGGTCCCTTTCAGATATCAACCCGAGGTCGCCGAACACTCTCAGCGTCCTGTTACTTCGACAACAGACTCAACTCAGCCTCTTCTGCAGAGACCGTCCGACTCGAAAAGCGCAGTGTGAAGAATTCACAGATTCGTTGCCCCGTCGCCGCACCCCTACCGAGAAGACCGTCCGCAGCCCTCGACACAACCTTGCTAGCCCTACTAAGTGCAATACCTACTACGTGGTAGACACCAAGAACCCCTTCTGTACATGCTAGGACGTCCCTCGTCCTCTGTTATTGAAGGCCGCGGCCGCTGCTCTGGCTCTTGCAAGTGCAACTCCCCTTCCCCGGGCTCGCATGATTACCGACATAGGTACCATCCCAGGTGCAGGCCCTTGTCCTCCTACAGGATTGAACCCGGCGGCAGGCTTGCCTCGACTCGGCATGCCCATCGCCCCTCCTCTCATGTTCGCATGTCCTCCCCGTTCAGTATGGCCAGGAGCCGCACCCCTGTGTCCTCCCCTCATCGCCATCCCTCGCCCTGTACCTCTGAGAGACCCGCGCCCTCTCATGAACGGTCGACCTCCATGTGCTCCTCCTCTCCCTGCGGATATCGCCTGCCCCACTGAAGTTCCTGCCTCTCCTTCGTCGTTCGCGTTCTCCGTTTCCATGTTGTCGTCGTTCATATCCTCTTCGAGATGCTGCCCGACGGCTGCGCCTTCCTGTGTCTTCGCAGTCCCTGCATCTCCCCTTGCAGCACTGTTATCGACTCTCGCCTGTTCCACTTTCTTCTCGGCCTTGTCTGCAGCCTTCAATTGTACGCCTCCTCCTTCTTGTGGAGATTTGGTGAGCGATGCCCTAGTCCCTGTCGTCACCGCACGGTTAGATCCTCTGCCAAACCGTATCGACGGCGGAACGAGGGAGAGAGACCCCATCGCGCTCCCCAACGCGCCAATCAACTCGTCTTCATCATCACTCTTGCTTCCCTGCACGGTCTCCGCGTCGTCCATAGCTTCATCGTCTTCGTCGCTGCTGCTCTCGTCCTGTTCTTCGTCATCTCGATCGACCGACATTCCATTGTCCACCTCCGGATCCCGAGCCTTCCAGTCGCCACGAATCATACTCGCGCCCTCGCCCCATTTCTTCAGCAGACCACCGACGCCCTTGTTGGTTACTGCGAAGAAGTACTGCGACGGAAACCCATGGGCAGAGATCAAATGCAACCTTCGCGATTTGGGAGCTGCGAACATCCGGTTGCATGTCTGCAGATGGCACGCGAACTGTAATGCAGACAATATTAGTGCATGGACTCGGATTAAGCAGGGTTTCTTACGATCTTCTCGCCCCTCTCTTTTCGCAGTGCTGCCAGAGGATCGTGGCATTCTGTGAAATGCTGATACACAACGTTGGTGTGTGCGTTTTACAATAGCTTGTGGAGAAACGCTTACCAGATCCAACAACCGTGCTTCGGGGAACACGCAGTTGCATCTCTCAACTTCACAGATGAACGCGTGAAACTTGGAATAGTGCCTCTCCATCTCTTCGCTGGTGGCCAGATAAGTGGGACGAGAGCGACTGCATGTGGGTGGCAATGTGCATAAAAGTTGTCGTGCCGCAGGTCGATTTGTGCGAGATGCTTTGGCCAGGGGTGCTTCGTCCGGGTTGGAGGCCGATGGAACAGGCGATGTCTGAGCAGGGTCTGCGTTCTCGCTCTGCTCGAGTGCTCGAACTAGCTGGGAGATGGCAAATGATTTCGTCGTTGCATCCGGTCCTGGTTGAGGGACCCTTGTGTGGTGAGAAGAGCTGGTAGAATGTGCTGATAAGCCCGATGTCTGTGTATTGCCTGACACAGATGTGAAAAGCTTCGATAAGGGAGAATCTGCGGGTAGCAGAGTCTGTGAATCGGGTGGTGTCACTGCGCGCCTGCGTTTTGTAGCCATGATTAATTCAGGAAGGAATATTGAGTCGTTTCGTTATGGTGCGCGATTGAGATAAACAGCGCGGTGAGGTCCAGCGATCGTCGAGACTGGTGGTCAATATCGATGTTGGTACAAGAGTGGAGGAGGGTCAAGAGGTATAAGGGCGTGTACAGTTGAATAAAAATGGAGTTCTGTTGTTTTTGGGATGTTTATCGGTTTGCTGACATCGTTTGGCTTTGAGAGCGCAAGGGCCGTCAAAGATCAGCCCAAAGTGTCGATGGTTGGTGGAGGAGAGGGAGACCGAGTGACCGAGTTCTGCGGCGATCAGTCTGCCCTACCTCGGCTAACGCTCCTTCCTGCTTCCCATCATCTCGCGAACGAGCTCAACCTAGAATCGACTCGCTTGTGCCCTGTCGTATGACCACCAACGTCCACCGGAATGAACAGCTTACAGAATGAAATATCTATGATCTTTAAACATCAAAATCATCATCTTTCCTACATACCGGACATCCAATGTCGACGATATGTAATACTGTACGCGGCCAGCTCGGCCTTGGACTTCTCAACCAATTCAGTCAAGGTAGCCTCGGTTCACGCATTCTCGTCGCGAGATTGTCAGCTCGATGGACCAACTGGTATGTTCCTTGTTTCACGCATATGCAACTCGATATGGTCGCGTAAGCTCCTGTTGTCTAGAGCAACGGTGCAACGGCATTTTGCGGCTGCGGCCAAAGAACGAGCTGCTCTTCGCAAGCTCACGAGTGCTCTGTCGGTCTCCTCGGATACTTTCTGTACGCTGCGGCTTATGAAGCGTCTTCAATGCTGTGTGGACATAGACACCGTCATGGCCATACGTCCCAACCCTTGTCCCAACCTCTTTCTCCTCTCAGCAACGGTTGTCGCCAATGCAGATGCCTTCGTCGACGCTGCGTCTTCGACCGCAGTGCCCGGCGCACATGGTTCCCTCGTGGCCCAGTCGTTCTTTTCTCGACTCCGCCGGTGAATGTGACTGCTGCGGCTCACCTTCAGTCGCTCTGGTGCACAGAAAGGCGACTAGAACTCACTCATTTTAAGCTCCACTTAGAGTGATCATACCGCGCTTCTTGATAAAAGCACCCATATTGCAATGTTGATCATCAAGAGACCTACAGAGCTTAAAAGGGAACGAAGATGGTGTGCGCCCCATAGTTTCCTTCGTACGGCTTGCGAACATACGTCCTCTCATTATTGGCCTGGGAACCTAGCTGATAGTAGACGTGTTCACTCTTCTAGACATCGATTGCGGCATTGTCGCGACCATTCGCGTTCGCCCACGCTCGTTTCCCTCTCAATAATGTGCGTCTTCCTTGCCAAATTTCAGTGATAAAACTGACTTTAGGCACAGTTTATGTGCAGCTGTGGAACGGCGATGACACCCGAGGCCTGTCAGCTAGTTGTGCGTTACGCCAGTAGTCGCGCAGACTTGTGCTCTTTGTGCGCCGTCTCTAAAACGTTCAGGACCGCTGCGGAGCGAGCCCTCTACAACACACTGTTCCTAGTTGGCTCCAACAGCACTACACAATCCCTTTGCCATACACTCATTACTCAGCTTCGACTCGCTCATCTAGTAGGGGCAATCACTATACATATACCTCCTACGGGAGGATCAACCGACTCAACCGACGAACTTCCTGCTACCACGGTTACCAACGACTTCTGGGCCAATGTTTCTCGAGCTCTACACAACGCCACCTTCCTTCGCCACCTAAACATACATATCAACGACGACTCCGATACAGCAATGGCCTGGATCTTCCAACGCTGCACTTTCAAGCTTTTCACTTTTCACTGCGACCTCCAATGGGACGCGCACCTGATTTCATTCCTAAATCGACAAGACACCATCACGGACCTTTATATCCTAAATTACACCGCCAATCCGTCGGACTCTTCCTCCAGCGCGGATCATGCAGAAACCAGTCTCGTCCCATCCGCCATTGCTGAAGCCACCCAAGTTCAGAAGGGGGTCATGCCGTGCCTCGCCCTACTGGAATGCACTTCCATCGAAGCCGCTGCATTCATGATACCCGGGAGGGCAATCACCCGTCTCAAGACGTCTATCTCCCAGCCCAACCTGACTGGAAAGCTCGCCGACATATCCACCCTATTCGAGAATGTGCCCTTGGCCAAACGCCGCCTTCGCTCTCTTTATGTGGCGGACGACTTCCATTCCTGGACCTCTAGTCAGGCCATACTTACGCATGCAATGTCTGCGTTGCCAGTTTTGCACCGCCTGCGATACATCGGCGTCCTGGTGTTACCCATCGGAGGGCAGGAGGTGCGTCATCGATCTCTTATTAAGCGTGCGCGGTGCTGAATCCCCTTGTTGTTCAGCGACTCATGCTCTATGGGGTACTTCGGAAGCTGCCGAAGCTGCAGTGTCTCGAGCTCGATATCACGGCGTGGGACCCACCGCCGGCAACACTCAGAGCCTACAGGGCACTGAGCAAGGAACTGGCGCTATACTGCAAGATCGTGGATTGCATCGTCTTTGTGCAGGACGATGATCGCACCGTTATGATCCAAGAGCATCACCGAGCAGTTCCGTACTGGGATGTGGACGCGGATATGAATACGGACACTCTTTGGCGTGATGTTTAGTCCGCTTTTCTGCTTCTCTTACTTACCATCGTTCGTTTCGTTCTTTCCAGTTTATTACTCAGTCTGCCAGGGTTTCCATGGACAGTTCTCTGTTTCTCCGATGGACGCTTGTCTACATTTTGATGGACGATTATCTGCTTTTCCATGGTCTGCTTTTCCATGGACAATTGCCTGCTTTCTTGTGTCGTTTGTTCGATTTCGTATCCTACCGTCTTTGTTCATCCTCCCTGTATCATAGCCGATTGTTTTGCAGTTCGCCATTTTGGACCAGTTGTCTGCCCTATTTGTTTTTGTCATCCGTGTATCACAGTGCTGCTACTATCTACTTATCAACTCCTAGCCTTCGTTCCGCTCACTTCCAGACAGAGTCGAAACTACAGATGCTGTCCGACCCGGGACTTTCTTACACTCATCAAGTTCTTCTACATCCTTTCTTCCCTTCCCGACCTCACTCAAGCGCTTGCAGGCTGTTGCTTCTCCGTACATCTATATGCATTACGCGCCCCGGTCTTCTCTCTCGCTCGGTGCCTACTGCTATGACAATGCCACCCAACATCGTCGATAGCTCATCTTCGTCCCATGCTTCTGAACAGCCATTGGGACCTGATCAATTCCCTCTCCTGTCAAAGAAGCAAAGACCCACTCTCGTGCCATCGAATGATCGGCGTTCGTTAAAGAACCATTCCTCCAAAGAGACGCCGCTCAATATTACGCAGCGAGTTTTTCTCTGAACCAACGCTTCTCATCCGCTGCTCCCTCTCCTGCAAGAAACTGTTGCTAACATGAGCTCACTCTTCACCGCGACCGAAGGGCACAAGGCAAAGCGGGGCCAGGTTGACTCTGAGCGTGCGCCCCACCTACAGAAGAATGTGCGCCGGCTAGCTGGGGAGACCAAGAATTCAGAGGATACGATATTCGCCAGGACGCAGCGGATGAACGCACTTCGGAAGCGAGAGGAGATTGATCACGACTCCAGCCTCTATGCCATGGTGAGTCACTGGGTTCTCTCAATCAACTTGACGTGTTGACCCATGCGTTCGGCAGGCTATAGCGTACCTTGACAAACACCCTTGCATGTCAGAAGAGGAGGCTAATTAGGTGAGCGACACGGTTCCTCGTCTCAGCGTCCAAAAGCTGCCACTGAGCTTGACCGCCCACTGCATCTCACGCTAGGCTCAGGCACACATTGATGCTCACCGAAGATAGTAGAGGACGCCTAGCCGTCTTATCGCTGAATGAGCTTTCCATGAAGCTCGGAGCCACTCAAACTGAGGCTGCCCTTGACTCGTTGCTGGCTGCTTCACAAGGCGGGTCGTACAATAGCGAGGACGCTTACCAAAGGAGGGAGGAACGCATTCAGGTGAGTGATCGACTTCTGGTCAGCTTGACCAACGACCGAGACTGAGCGCTGCAATTCTAGACTTTGGCCCGCATTGCTGCTGGCTGTGATGCTAGGGAAAGGGAGCTGAGGGATGCGATAACTGTGCTCGAGCAGATTGGGTAACTGTTGGATGGTAGGCGCGACTGAGGATCTGCACATTGCTAGATACACAATTTAATACTTGACACCACGCACGAAGTTGCCCACGCCATGCCATGCACAGCTAGTAGAAGTTGTTCAAAGGATCTGTGTATTCCGTGACTACGGAACGATCAAAGGTAAATAGGTTACGCAGAGGGAAAAACAAGCTGGGCTGGAAGCTTCGTCGACCACGAGCCTAGTAGGGAGCCCAAGAATTGTGTAGTCTTGACATCCAAGGGCACGAAGAGAGAGAGCAGATGCTGGGTTGAGAATTATGAATAAGAACAGCCGAAGTATCGCATGGTCTTGACATCGAAGGAAGTGGTACACTGGCGTTTAACGTTTGAAACTTGAACTCGTGTGGCCAATCACCGCTCACGAGGACTTGCTGAAAGCACATAACAGGCCGTCAGGAGATAGCACCAACTCTGCGAGTGCCTACTCACGCGTCAACGCTACACTGCACTTGGTGCACGATCCGATCCAGAACGATAGTGAACGTCTCCCTCGCCCACTCCTTAAACCTCTCCTCTCCATGTTCTTCGCAAAAACGCGTTACAAGCGCCCGATAATCGTCAGCTCGCGCCTTTCCACGGCCCGAACATACAAACTCCTGCGCAGAGAACGTGAGCCCGGCGAGCGTCGAAAAGGTGTGGTCGGACATTGCTATGCCGACTATATGCTATGTCAACACGTACTGGTCTGTCGAGCGAAGACGACTCAGAGTAGAATACAGGGATTTCTCCTCACCTTGATCAAAGGAAGTGGCCCCTTGGGAAACTTCAAGATCGAAATTATATCCGCGAATAGCTTGAGTTCTGGGTGCCCACAAACGTCTCTCCTGCGCTGTGTCCGTGACGACAGAATGCTGGATTTGTTCGAGAGCTGAGATATCTTGATCTGTGAACTTGATCTGCACGTCCAGGTATGAGAATTGTCTGAGAGAGGGCTGCGCCATTGAGGAGTGAGAGATAAACGATGAAGCAGGATTCGAAGATGGTTGAGGTTTGAAGCAAACGCACTGGGTACTGAAAGCGCACTGGTCCTGAGGCCAGAAGGGCTGAAGTCTCCTACATCTGTACCGCTTTTCAACCCCATGTTTGTGCAATACTTCACGCGTCGCCTCGCTGGGGAAGGCAGAGGAGAGGTCGTGCAGGGACGGTGCTGAGCGGCAGAGTGCGCTCGCGCGATGCTACATATTTCAACAGATCGTCAGTCTGCTACAAGTTCGGAAGATTCGCTGGCTTTTCACGAATAATTTGGCGAATGTGCGCAAGGTTGTAGTGGATGAGGTAGAACGAGCAGTTGGGGCGATAGATAGAAAACACGACCGGCTCACATGGCAGCCAAAACGCATCTCACACAATCACACAAGCGCGATAGCGTTCAAAAGACGAGTTTATAAAGCTTTACAATAGGCCCTAAGATACAGACGATTGACTTCCAATTATAATGGTATCATACAACATCCACAAGCGATTAAGCCTGCTTGTTCACCTCCTTCTGCGTCGCTCCAGCCTCCTTGCGGGCGTTGCCTGTAAGTAAATCACATCAATGAGCAAGGCGATCAAGATAGGATCGGAGAGGAGAAAGAACGTACCCTCAGCTTGCTGGCTCTTATCGCCAGTGACGGCACCGACAACCGAGTCCTTGTACCCCCCAGCCTGGTCCTTGGCACCCTCAGCGTACCCCTTGGCTTGAGCAGCCTTGTACTCGGTCTCGCCCTCAGCGTGCTCCTGCTTTCCAGAGTTCTGCCAGCTGGTAGCACCGGTGGCGTTGCCGATAGCCTCGACGACGTTTCCCTTGGTGGAGTGGAATTGCTAGAGAAAGAATGACCATAAGCAACGATGCATGCGAGGGAGATTAGATCAGAGGAGCTCGACGTACTCCGGAAGATTTGGTAGGCTCAGACATGATTAAGTGTGTGGTGTGTGTGTGTGTGTGAAGGGGATTGAAGATGATTGGGGGTGTTTGTTAAAGAATCTAATCTCCCCACCCCGTCCTTATATAGCCTGAGGAAAGAGGAGGCACACCACGTCGCCACTCCATGAGCAATAATCACAAGTAGTCGCGACGACGCTCAACGATGTAATCGGTGACGTCACCCGCAGTTTTGCTCGCGAAATTCGCAGGCACAACGACAGTTGCTCTCACAGCACCGGCCCAGAGGAGCCCTAAATGGACAAGTCCGTGAGGTTACATCAATCTCATGCTCATTAGGATTTTGTTACTCTGTACAGTATGCAAACATCTGGAATTTCGGCATCACTTGCCAAAGAGATTAACAACAACAACAGTAACAGCACAACGTTTACAATTACGTGTACGTATGTACGAGGGATATGCGAACAATATTCGAAAACAATGCGACGATGATAGCGAGATGTACGAGATGGATGATATGTGTGAGGTGAGTCGATTACACGGTGATGTGGAAGATGGCGGGGAAATGAAGCGTAAGACGGAGATATGTGGCCTGATGAGGCGTATGAATGGAGAAATGAAGCGTAAGACAGAGATATGAGGCCTTATGAGGCGTATGTATGGGAAATGAAGTAAGAGATATGGGGATGAAGCAGAACGATGGAAAAATGAAGCAGAACGATAGAAAAATGAAGCAGAACGATGAAGCAAAACGATGCAGAACGATGCAAGAACAAACACACAAAGCTGAGAAAATAGAAAAAAAAATGCGAAAACACAACTCAGCGACAGTACATTCATCGCGCAGCGATAACCCTCGGCATCCTCTCCACCTCGTTCATCCCCTGCTTCGAACCCCCCTCCGAAGACGGGTCAGGGGCGGCATCCCTCGCACTCTGGCGCGGCGTCGCCATCTCCGACGGCGGCATCGACACATGCCCCCCCGACGACCCCGCGCTGCGCCTCACAACAAGTGGCGTATACGCCCTCCCAGGCATACTCAGCCCTTGCAACCAGTTCGCACCGGCATCAGCGCCCGGCCCAGTCAAAATCCCCTCTGCGTTCCGCTCGGTCGATCCCGTGGTTTGGGATGCGGGTCTGGACCTCAACACCGAGATGATCTCAGAGGGAATCGCGAACCGCATCGGCGTCTGCGAATGGTCGCTATGCGCGGGTGATTCTGGCCTGAGCGGTGGCACGGGTTCGTCGGGCTCTTCATCATCATCGCGACTAGTCGTATCCTGCTGCTGCCTCAGGTAGTCATAGTCTACCTCGTATCTCGGAGTGGGGCGAAATATCCCCTCCGGCACGGTAGAGGGTAACGTTGCAAATACATCCGAGAGCGACACTGTCCGATTCGGCGGGGTGACCAGTCCGAAGTGCGGGTCGATGGAGGGGAGGGGGAGGTGCGCGGAGCCGCCGAGGGGTTCGGGGGATGCGAAGATGGTGGAGCGGAACATGGGTTGTGTGTACGCCGGTGGTTCGGGGGGTGCTGGTGGGAATACGTAGGGCGGTGTGGGTGTTACGGAGCTGGGGAGGAGGGTGTACACGACTCGTTTGAAGGAGTCTTTGAAGTGGTGGAGGGGGCCGCCGGGAGGTGGACAGAATGGGTAGGAAGGGCAGGCGACTCGTCGTGTGCCGAGCGGGTTGCCGCTAGATAGAATCATGACGATTTTAATATTCGAAGCGAACGTGAGTGTAGTAAGGTGGGTGACTAACCAGTGTCGACAGGCAACGACTCCGCCATCTACGCATCCGCAGAAGTGGGTAACCTCTTGTGCCCACTGCGAAAACCGCTCCTCGGTCGGGTCGAGCATATCATGGAAGGCTATGTCCAGTGGTACTATATCGTCCTCCACCTCCGGGTAAGCGTCCTTGGAAGCGAACGTCTCCCCAATCCACACTTGGCCCGAAGGCGACGGTACGAGATGGGGCATGGTCATACGCGCCCCACATCCGTTTGACGTCATGATCCGCGCGGGTGGATTTGCGCTCGTAGAAGGCTGTGAAGGATCCAGAGGCAACATCGAAGGAACGAACGCCGGCGGAATCCTCGTACACGGTTGTACACTGGACACCCCACACTGTAAGAAGTAATCCGGCTCTGTCGTCGGCAGTTCCGTGGGCGAATTCAAAGCGAGTCTCCACCCTTCCAAAACCAAAGATGAAGGCGGTGGAAAACTAGTAGTAGCCTGAGTTTCTCCCAGCGACAGCGACATGAGACTCGCTCTGTCCGAGGCTTGAGATGAGTTATTGGGATCGATACGGATAGCGCCTCTTCGTCGGAGTCGGGAGGCTTCGCCAGATCTTAAGAGGTCGGATAGGACAATGGAATCGTCGACATTTGGTGGGTTCATGGCATGGAGGTGGGAAGGAGGTTGGTGACCATTTTGGTGACCGCTAAATGACATTGACTGCACCGGATGATGCTTTCGGGCGCTGTGGGCCGCTTGTACTTGGCTGGCTCCACGTGGAGCCCATCAATTATTTTTTCCAACAATGATACTGTATTGATAACTAAAGCAGTTAAGCACTGGCAGTCACCACAACCTCCTGCAGCCTCCCGCCACTTGTCCGCCACCACCACACTATACAGCTTGACTACAGCTCGAAGTTACTGCCACTGCCAGTGGCATGCTCATTGTTCACCAATGTCCCTCTCGCAACACGGATGACTTACTTTGGTACGATCTGGCCACAGATCAATCGTTGCTCAAAGCTGTTCAACCAGAATCTCGATTATGGACGACGGCACGCGCAGTCTGCGCAGCTTTGAACACTGAGATTCATATTCAGAGTCTATAGCAAGTTTAAAGTTACGTATTCTCGCGCCTACCGGCACTACAGAGCAGCCGAATCTGAGCAGCCCGAAGGAAGAGGCTCAAGAGCGGATCGCCACCCACTCGACGTGTCGTCTCCAGACGGCCTCAGCTTTCGCCTTTCGACGATATCGGGAGTGCGGGATGGGGGATGTAAGAGGAATGAGGAATGGGCTGCGCGCGACTATGACCTACAGCGAACGGCGTAGTATTCACGTCCATGAACCTGCAATTGTTGTGGAATTCTGTCCAGTTTTATGTATGTACTTTCTTGAGGGGTTTCTCTCGTCCGTTGGACGTTGCTACCTCCAGAGCGTCGTAAGCTTGGTCGTCTCGCTGAGTAGCGATCTTCCAAGACCGCTCGTCGGCAGTGCGTACAGTATGTGACGGAGCGGATACACGGGGTCCGATTCTTCCAGCGAGGTGACCCATCCTAAATCAACTTGCTGTACCATCCGGCGATTATCGGGGCACGGGAGGGCATGGGGTTTGAGGGCATGGGGCTTGTCGTAAGAGTGTCATAGCGAGTCATAAAGGTGTTGAGAGGCAGCAGTACCAGTATCCATTTGGCAATGGGGTCGAGGGTCGGTCCCGGCTACGGTGACGGGTGTAAATACAGACGCGGAACGCCCGGATCGAGGTCCATCCGTCTCTAAGCTCGCCACCGGCGAATTCCTTCTCACCCCTTATTGGAATCGCACAACACCTTCGCCCTACGCCCGATTCCTCGCGGGGCCCATCGGCTGTTTTTGACTTTATATAACCCCATGAATGCCATACATGTATTCATCGCTTCTCCTGTCCTTCTCAAGGTCCTTCTCCGCGATATCAAGAAGTGATTTGACTTGAGTCTACATGGCACCCGATACACGTATGGACGACGCGACCCAACCAGCATTGGAAGAGTCCAAGGTCGAACCAGGAGCATCATGGAGAGACGCTGAGACGCAGGTTATACCCAAGAATAACCTATGGCTTGTTCGTGTTATCTCGACTTCAGAGGAGCCATACTCACTGCTGGACTAGGTCCTTCCGGGACTCATGTTATGTGTTTTCCTGGCCGCTTTGGATCAAGTGAGTGCCTACCAGTCTACGTGTGACGCAAAGTAACAGCGGTTCAGACGATCATCGCGACTGCGTTACCGACTATCGTGGACCAGCTAGGTGGAGGGAGGAATTACAGCTGGGTTGGGAGGTGAGCTGCACCCTAACTCAGGACTAGCTACCTAAGGCGCATCTAATTGCACGGCACTATTCAGCTCATATCTCCTTGCTGGAGCTGCAGTGGCCCCTCTTAGCGGCAAGGTATCGGACCTCGTCGGTGCGTCTCTTCATGCCCTCACTCAGCACTCAACTATAGACTGACCACAAACCTTCGCAGGTAGAAAGCCAATCCTATACCTCGCCATCTTCCTTTTCCTAGTACGTCACATCTCGCCCACTACACCTGCATCTTGTGAGGTTGCTAATGCTTGCTAGTTTGGCTCCGCCCTATGCGGCGCTGCGAAGAGTCTGATATGGCTCATCATAGCCAGGGCCGTACAAGGCGTTGGAGGAGGGTCGATCTTACAGATGGTGGGTATTTACTGCCTGCGCTCAGAGTTGTCCGGCTATTGACTCTGTGTTGTTAAGGTGAACATTATCATAAGTGATCTTTCGTCGTTGCAGGAGTGAGTGAGAGCAGTCATGCGTGGAAGCTACAGATGATCTGAGTCCCGTCCTCCCTTGCAGCCGCGGTAAACTGACCGGGTTGATCGGTGCGACGTGGGGGATCGCGTCTGTTGTGGGTCCGTTGGTGGGAGGAGTACGTCTGAATACCTACCTTGCTCTATTTGAGTCCTGACTTGCTTTGTGTGATAGGTTTTCACCGACCATGTTTCCTGGCGATGGTGAGCTTCCCAGTAGCGCATAAGATCCTCGAGCTCAACTGACATTGAAATCCCAATCACACAGGTGTTTCTACGTGAATCTGTACGTTTGCCCCCCTAACCTTCCACCGCAGAATCTGCCGCTGAATTGGCCCGCAGACCAACAGGAGGCGTCGCCGCCGTCCTCTTATTCTTCTTCCTCCACCTTAACCCACACCAAGGTCGCAGCCTCCGCGAACACGTCAGCGAGTTCGACTTCCTCGGCCTGCTGCTCGTCATCGGCGGTATCGTCAGTGTGCTCCTTGGGTTTAGTTATGGGCAAGAGAGCTGTCAGTGCATCCGTTGGCTCCAAGCATCATGGTTGGAGGAGTCTTATTTGCTTTGACGCACAGGGTCCGCGAAAGAAACGATCGCCCTCCTCGTCGTCGGCTTCGTCCTCCTCATCGCATGCGGGATAAACGAGTATTATACCACCCGTTCTCCCATCGTCCCTCCGAGGTTGTTCAGGACCCGGACGACGGCGGTGATCTTGCTGGGGAATTTGGTGCACGGGATGACGTTTATGGCTGGTCAGTACTTACCATTTGTTCTAGCCAATGTCTTCCCGCCGCTAATTCTGCTTTCTGGCGCACTAGGTGCATTCTATCTCCCGCTGTACTACCAAGTCCTCGGCTCGTCTGCTACGGGCGCTGGGGTTCTGTACGTCCTTCTCCCCACTTCCAAGATTCTCTTACTTCCCCGGCTCACGCAATCCCAGGATGCTAACATTCTCCTTCTCATCCTCCCTCTCCTCCGTCATCGGCGGCGTCCTCACCTCAATGACGGGGGACTACCGACGCATCATCTGGGTGTCGTGGGCTGTGTACCTCCTTGGGTACGGGCTGATGATCCAGTTGGATCACAGGTCGAATATGTACGTCCAACTTACTTTCCCGGTGCTTGATGTATTATTGACTTTGTGGTGCAGGGCGGAGAAGATATTGTATCCTCTCGTTGCGGGGTTGGGGCTGGGGTCGCTTTTCCAGGTGTGTTTCGTTTTGGCTTTTGTGTTTCCGCAGATTGGATCGAAGTTTATTCGTTATGTAGGTGCCGATGGTAGGTCTCATGGCTGCGATGCCCACGAAGGACATTGCGACGAGCGTAGCTGCGTACTCTTTCCTCCGGTCAGTTTGCATCGACTCCTCGATACAGATCGCATCTAATGTACGATTTTCCACCAGCACGATGGGGAGTACCATCGGCGTAGCGATCGGCCAGACGATATACACCTCCGTACGTCCCTCCCTGTGCCATAACATGCAATCCCGACTCAGCGTGTTTCTCTCAGGACCTGAGAGGTAGACTGCAACACCTCCCCCACATAACGATCGAAACGTCCCCCGACGCGCTGGCACAGAGTATACCCCAACTGCGGAATATACACGTGCGTGTCCCTCCTCTACCATGCTACTTACCCAGACCAATATGTTACTCGCCTCAGGACGAGCAAGAACGTAACGAGGTGATCCAGGCGTATGCGAAGTCGTTGAGTCAAATATGGGTCGTGTGCACGCCAATTGTCGCGGTTGGGCTACTGCTTTGTACGTCGCTGCTCTACTCGCTTTCGTCGGACTGGAACTGATGAGGGTGTGCAGCCTTCTTGATCCGACATTATACCCTTCGGCGACCGACACAAGCTGGCGGGGAAACGCCTGAGGAAGATGCTGCAGGAGGGGGAAGCGAGGGCACTTCTACGAGTGGGATATCTGCCACGCCGCTTGACGTTAGGCAGACGTCTGGCGATGTGGAGAAGGGGGTGTAGATGCTATGGATGTGTACTCTACCACGGCAGATGGAATAATCACCCTCTCAACTCTCCATCATCGCAGCAAGGTTGAAGATGGACGACCTTCGGAACATGAGATCGCCGCTCCACTCCCGATACCGATAATGACATCAACAAACTCGTTCCACTGTAGATAATCACTCTCTCCCCTCCGATGATGATGACGATGACGACTCCACCCGCGAACTTCTTGAGTAGTCCAGCTTGCGCACCAAACGTTTCTCTCACTAAACCACTATGGACACCTCTGCATCCCGCGCATCCCAACTCTTTTCAGTCAAAGACTATGTCTGCCTCGTCACAGGCGGAGGCACAGGAATCGGACTGATGGCGGCTCAGGCGCTCGCTGCGAACGGTACGTCCCGTATCCTCTGCAAGGGAGGGGAAGGGAAAGGGAAAGTGCTGATGCGTTGAGGGTGTAGGTGCAAAAGTATACATCACTGGAAGGAGGATGGAGGCACTTGAGCAGGCCGCGAAACATCACAGTCCGAATGGCGAAGGGGGAGGGAGTATCATTCCGTGAGATGGCCAGCCTTCTGAGCGTTTCTTTCATCGCACGAAGCCGACTGGTGTTTTGTTGATTTGTGCAGGATCGGGCCTTGCGATGTTACGAAGAAGGAGGAACTTGAGAAGTTGGTAGATAACCTGAAAGGGAAGGAGAAGTATCTCAACCTACTCGGTGAGGTCCCCCCCCCAATCTCCCCTCCACATCTAATCTGGATATGCATGCCCTTAGTTGCCGCAGCCGGTATCCCCGGCAAAAAAGCCCCTCCCGAGGGCGACACCGCTCAATCCATCCGCGACGCTCTCTGGGCCGAAGAAACCCCCGAATCCTGGGCCGAGAACTACACCACCAACGTCTCCTCCGTCTACTTCTCCACCGTCGCCTTCCTCCCCCTCCTCGCCTCCTGCCCAAAGGACCAGTCTCCCTCCGTCATCGTCATCTCCTCCATGTCCGGCCTCATGAAAGACCACCAAGGCCACTTCTCCTACAACGCCGGCAAGGCCGCCGTAGCCCACCTAAGCGGGATGATGAGCCGGGAGTTCCACAGGGTGGGTGTGAGGGTGAATAGTATTGCGCCGGGGTACTTCCCGAGTGAGCAGACGATGAAGGAAAGCGATGAAAGGCAGAAGAGTTATATGCCGGATGAGAAGGTATTGGATAAAGGGCATCCGGTGCCGGCGAAGAGGGCAGGGAAGGAGGAGGAGATGGCGCAGGCGGTGTTGTTCTTGACCAAGTGTGGGTATGTGACGGGGGAGATTTTGAAGTTGGATGGAGGGGTGTTGAATGAGGTTGGGCAGACGTAGGGGTTGGGAAGTGTGAGGAACTTGTATCGATAGAGATCTCCCTCCAATGTAAATACTCGGACGTCACACAGGGTATGGTAGAATGAGGATAGTTACACTGGGGGAAAATAAAAGTTGAGGTCCGACCCAACTGAATCCAACAGGTGTTCTGGAATGGATAATGTTGTATTTGGTGCGGGCCTCTCTCCATTTAGGTGAAAGTCCTCCTAAATGCATTGAACAAAGGCCTCGCCCACCCACGCGCAAAATGCGCAAGCTCCCCCAGGAAATACAACATTATCCATTTTGGAATACATGTTGCATTCAGTTGTGTCGGCCCGCAACTTTTATATCCCCCTAGTGTTAAAGCATCTATGCAAACTACAACAGAACAAGGGCGGGCGATGTGAGATAGCTCACAGTTATACAGAAAGCTCTGCGTCGGTCGGTCGTAACATGTCGTGGTCATGATGAATGGTATGATACATTGGGGAGAAATCCGAGCACTTCAACCACGCCGGGTCTAGTAATTGTACAAAGCTTGCACGGTGAGTACCGCTACCCTCCCGTCTTGCGCTATCCCGTGGTTGATCCCTAAATACCAGGATTAGCTTTCTTATCCTTATCGCGGGGATATAAGTAAAGGGTAGTGTACGCACCAGAACGTCCGGGCTCTAAGAGGTCCGTCCTCCATTCTACCTTGGTCACCCATGCTTTGTCTTTGTACTGGCTACCTGCGATGGCGCGGTTGACGAGCCAGTCGCGGCCGAGGTTGTATCCGTTTGGGACAATCTTGTGGTGTTTGCTTGAGTTCTGAAGGCTTGGGTTAGTGAGGTCAATGAGGGGGGGTAGAGGTAGGCGAACCTCTTCTTTCGATACACTGCAAAACGAAGGGAGCCTTATGAGATATGATGAAACGGATGATAAACGGTCTCGCGCACCCCAGGAACCAAGCACCCGACCCATCCTGCTTCCACGCCCTAAAATGGTGTCCTCCTGCGCACAGCGTCAGCACTCCACCTAATGAAACGAAAGAAAGAACCTCACCTGCAAAGCTCTCCCAACACGTCCCCCACACCGGGAAATAATACTGCCTCGCAAGGAACTGCTCCAACTTCTTTCCATTCCCATCCCCCAGATCAGCCTCGTGAATCTGGCCGTAGTGCATCCCCAGGCATTCTTCGGAGAAGCCGATAGATCTGCGCCCATATGCGTAAGCTGAGAGTTACGCATGGCGAGAGAGGAAGCGGGAGGCGTACTTGGCGTAATCATGCAGTCCATCCTCCGTCAAGACGAAAGGATCCGAGTTGCCCGAGATGATAACGTTGAGAGGCTCTCCAAAGTGTTTGGTAGCGAACTAACATAATCACTCCTGTTAAGACCAGCACTGTGCTCATCCGCAAGGAAGGAGGCACGCACGTCTAGTAGCTGACCACCATTAAGCCGAGGGTCTATCCAGCCTTGCGAGTCAGAGGGTTCATCTAAAGTTAAGATAGATTGTGACGACGAGGTCGGTACAGCGTCTGAGAATGTGGAGAGGAGTAGGAATGTGATTAGGTGTGCGCAGAGGAGATGCATGGTGGGGGACAAAGGGAGAAATGTATATGGGGCTCTGCACCGCCAGGCGGGTGAGGCAGGGCGAGCGTTGCTCTCCCGTTTAGTTATTCAGCGGCATGCGAGCAAATGACGACGATCGGGGAAGGTGCTTTATCGGTGATGAAGAGCCGAGGAGATACATTGTACACAACACCCAAAGATTAGAACCAATACACAAAACCAAATCAAACCCTCACCCTCTCCCAAACCTCCGCCAACCCATCCGACGTCTTCGACACCGTCGCCCACCTCGGGAAAAATCTAAACACCTCCTCCACCGCCGGTATCCTCGCCTCCCCGCCCTCCGTTGGCACCCCGACCGTCCCACTCTGATACTCCGCAAACTCACACGCAATCCGCGCGTTGCCCTCCCTCGTAGTCCCCTTCCTTACCAAATCAAGAACGAACTCCTTATCCCATGTCCGACTCCACAGTCGTATTTCTTCGAGCGGATCGTCTTTACCGTGTCGTGTGGTGATCGCCCCGTCCCCGTGAGGGCCACGGACTCTCCATCCAGAGACGGAAGAGCCGAGATCATCATCAAGATACACCCTACACGCGCGCGTATTCTTCCCCTGTATCCTAACCCTCGTAGTCAAGTTCTTCGGGAAAGACGTGATCGAGTAGTCGAACCAGGGATTCGTCTTCCATTCCTGCTTATCGGCCGCTCTCTCGACGCCAAAGGTAACGGTACTGTTCGCATACGGCCTAGGAAGCATCTCACTCTCGCTCGAATTCCACTTACAATCCCACAGCCCCGCCGCCCTCTTCGTTATCGTCGACGGCGCACACACCACGTCCTTCCCTCTCGAAGACGGCAACAGCGGTATAACATCCCTCCCGATGTAAGGCGTGAGTCCCGTAAGGATGGTAGTGGCGTTCACCTCGAACTTGCCCATAGAGCCGACCCGTTCGACTTGGACGGATTGTTGGAAGTAGATTTTGAGTGGGCTGATTTGTGTGAATGGGGGAGTGAGGAGGTAGGTGTAGAGGGTTGTGAGGATGAAGATGATTAGGGCGAGGTAGGAGAGGGTTCGTTGGAGTTTAAATGCGAAGGGAACCAGTGGTAAGAGGGTCAGCACTGAGAGCAGAGCCAACGCCGCATAGACTAGAGGAACATGTCAGACGACTCCCACACAGACAAGAACTGCAAGGCTCACCTATAATCGGATTACTCCCATCCGCAACCGTCTGCGGTAGCGCACCAACCACAATCACCAAAATATGCAACAGCAAAACAACCGGCACCGGCACAGTGAGCACAAGCTGCACGATCCACCACCCCACCGCACCCGCATCCTCCCCCTCATCGTCCTTCTTCAACGCCGGAAGTTTCACCCTATTCGGTCGAATAAGAGGCGTGCGTTCCGTAGCACCGGCGGCGGTCTCCTCGCTATCCGACCCGGACGCCTCCTCGTCGCGGTGTTCCTGATGCTGCTGAACAGACTCCCTCGCCTGAACTTCACCAGGACTCTCAAACCTAACAGTAATCCCCCCCTCATCATCACTCCTCTCCACAGTCCCCTCCGTGACCGCAAACGCCCTCACATCCCCCTCCGTCCCCTTCGCTCCGAATATCCCTTCCAAGACCCCAGCGACGACGCCGAGCCACGTAAGAACGTTCCAGATGGTAGCAAAGTATCCTCCGCCGAGGTCGGCGACTGTGACGAGGACGAGAAGGACCCATGTGAGGATGTAGAGTTGGAGGAGCGTTGTATTCTTCTGTTGTTCGGGGAGCTGGAACTGGTGCGTGAAGGGGAGGGGGATGGATACGGTTGCGGTGAGAGTGAAGTACGCTAAAGTGAGGCAGGTCGTTATGAACATCCATGGGGAGGAATAGATGACCTATCGACCAGAATTCAGCGACATATATAAGCACCCCAGTTAAGACAAGAACATACGTATGGATTGAGCTGCGTATACCCAAAGATCAACAACGCCTGTGTACCGACCGTAAAGATCAAAGCGATCCAGAACTTGGACACCTTCCAAAGCTCGCGTATCCACTGGAGACTCTTGAAGCTTTGCCAAAGATGTTGAGATCCTGTGGTGCGCTGACGAGGGCCGTTATTTTGCGACACGAGCTTTTCGCGACGGTTGTGCTGCACGATGATGTCCACTGCTTCGAGAAGGAGCACGAGGAGGGGACCGACGACGAGGGAGACGATGTTCGCGATGAACATGCTTGATAGAGGGATCATCAGGAGGATCTGACCGAACACTGCGCGAACGTTGAGTACTCCACACACTGCACGAAGGAAGGAAATATACCCACAGTCAAAATACACCGGCACATTCTCCCTTCCACCAAGAACACTATCCGGCCCACCAGTCCCAAACTCAATCTTCCTATTATTCAACAACGCATTCCCCGCCCCCAAACACGTATCCAGCATCGCCGAAATCGCCCTTTCTCCCCCATTCAAATGCGGAACAACATCGTACGGCGTATGGTAAAAAGCGCGTTTCTTGTAGAACGCGAAATCTAGTCCTTCCATGTGGCCGCCAGATTTACCACTACTAGTGGCGTAGACGTCATAGTCGGTGGAAGAGCGGATGAGACCGCGGGTGAAGGCGTCGGTGGAGAGGGCGTTGCCGTGGGGGCGGGCGACGCGGGTGTTGGAGAATGATTGGACGGGGGGGAGGGATGTTGCGCGGAAGAGGATGGGGCGGCTGGGTGGGGAGGAGGTCGTGATGTCAGATAGGTGTCGAGTACGCGGGAGTCAGAGGAGAAGGCTCACCCGCCGGATGCTGCGCCCTCTAGGTTGATGAATATACTGGTGAGATTTGACCACGGGTGTTCCATGAATCTGCACGCAGACTGTTAGAGACAACGGACTTCAGAAAGAGAGAAAGGCCACTCACGCTCTCGCCCCATGCAGCCCATCCTCCTCCCCATTATTAAAATTAAACACCGCAGTCCTCCTCGGTCTATTCTCCACAAGATGCTTGACAGTCTGAACCATGCTCACAATCCCAATGCCATCGTCCGTCGCCCCCGAAGCGGTAGAAACAGAGTCATAATGGGCCGAGAACAACACCCCCGGCAAGTCTGGCTCGTGACCGTCGATCTTGACGAGGATGTTCGCCCCTTCGAAGTAGACGTGGATGGGGTTGGAGATGATACTTGACTTGGGTACGAATGTCAGGTTCGAGGAGGTGTCGACTGATATGTGGGCGAAGTGACTGGTGTGTGTGATGGATTCGAGGCGGGAGAGTAGGTAGGTTTGGACGAGTTGGTTGGAGTGAGAGTTGTATGGGTGCGGGTTCGCGGTTATCTGTCACATGGAAGGTTGGGTAGCTGTATATTAGCGAGCATAGACTCTACTCACCTGTTGCAGATCCGCATAGGCAGCTTCAACCTGCAGACGACGGTGTTTGGGCACAGCAGGTAGTTCGTCAGTTATCAAGACGGAGGCAAATGCTGCGATGTAGATGGCGACTAGAAGAACGGTCGTAGGTGTATTCCTAAAGGCGAATGCCCTGGAGATGTATTCCAAGATAGCCATCCCAGAGTAGATGGAGGGAGTGGGAAGAGTTCGATTCAATGCTATGAGACCGATGTGTTGTCGCTGTTCAGTGAAACGACGTCAGAGAACCGGCCATTAGGCGGAGGTGAACGCTACAACTATGCGGTCACATTATCAGGCGCCATCCTTGATTGGCCAAACAAGCCTGCTCCTCCCGATCACCGTCAGCGAAGCTGCGACTGGCTGTCGCTTCGATCGTGTTCTCCCGGTGAGTTGAGTGAAGGACTCGTATTCATCTACTAAAACCACGACCACATAGCGACCTGATAGTAATGTTATTCGCGTCCTACTACCCCCTCTACCTCTTCTTACGCCTCTTCGCCGGACGTTCCCCTTCATCATCACGACGAGCAGAAGAGCCTTCACCCCCCTGAACGGCCTTCAGGACCGCCTGACGCCTCACCTTCTCTGGCACTTTCTGCCAATATATCTCCTCCTTTTTCGACTGGACGTATTCCACCTGTATTGGGGTTGCGCAGCCCGCGGTTTTATCAAGACTACCAATCTCGTCTAGACCACTAATGTGGTAGACATGTATGTCGGAGAAAACGCGATGAAAGGTTGCCGCTTTAGTCGCCGAGAGGAACCGTAAGTAACACTAGGGACGATTAAGCAAAGGAGACAAAACGTTGAAGATAGTATACGAACATTGTCCGTGCCCTTGGTGTATTCGACGTAGTCGATCCCCTTCCCCGTGTCTTCCAGGCGACTTGCGAATAGCTTTCGCAAGGTGGTTTTGTTGGTCTGGTTATGCACATTCCGCACGAATAGCAGGCAGTGATACGGGTACGGCGAGTCGACGCGGGTTTGAGGGTGCTCGACTCCATTCGCCGGTAGATAGGTTTCGGGCCGAGATTGGATTTCTTCCTCGATTGGAGGAGGTTGATCGGGCACATTGTGCCGTTCCGTTCTGGTGCTAGCGAGATCGGCAGGCGCTGCATCTTCCTCCTTCTCGATATCCAAGCTCTTCACGACAGTGTCGCGCTGACTGACATACTCTTCAGTCAACTGCTTCCAGCGAGTCTTGGAAATGACGCGAAAACCGTGCTTTATCCCCAGAGTGCGTGCTTTCTCCTCGATTCTGACACCTGCCCAGTCGACTCCTCGTGCTGGTGAGCTTAGATTCCAGGGCCATGACGTTTGGAGGGATTTCGAGTGTAGAGCAGACGCTAGGATCACAACCGCAAAGTGTTTGGGCTTGGGCTTGTCGTTCGGTTTGTCGAGGTGGTGCGGAAGGAATGTGACGCGTTGGACGTTCGTCAACGAAAAACTGGCAGGACCTCCGGATTCTGCGTTGTCCGTGTTTGTTGTCGGTGTGACTGAAGCTGCGAATTGCGCAAATGACCCGAGGGTGAGATGCGTTGAGGGCACGTTTTCCTAACATATACTTTAGACGGAGACCCGCCCAGGGGTGTGAAATCGACTCACCACGTAGACCGACGCGTCTTCCCAATACTGACGCGAGTAACCACTCAGAGATTCCTCGCAGCTCCCCCAATCCTTCCGCCGGATCTCATAGTTCCCCGTCGTCGCTGAACTTCCAGAAGGAAACGTCGGCAATGCAAGCCTGACGTCGAATAACGCGAGCCCGGAAGGACACGCTCGAAGGGCCTTTGCGACTGCGACCTCCTCTTTCTCCAGCTTCGTGTTCAGTATTCCGCTGGAGTATTTCAGAAGCGCTGCCAGGTTGACATCTACCAGGAAAGTCAGTTAGTGTTTGAACACTCGGCACGACGTACGCACATCCTTCAGCACTGTAGGACACCATTCTCCGCAGGTCGGGATCGGACCAGACAGCATAGTCGGAAAGCGTCAGCCATACGAGCATCACGAGCTCCTCGTCCGACTGAGTAGGTTGTGAGCGTTCGCTACGTTTCACTGGAGCTGCATTGGGACGAGGCGTAGGGGAGCTGCGTCCATTGGACCTGGTATCGTTAACAATTGGAGCATCCAAGAGCGGTTCTGTGGCCTTCTCTTTACCTTTGCTAGTAGGTTGTCGTGCTGTTTTACGACCCAACTGCCGAGGAAGGAAAATGAAAGCGTCGGACATGAGTGCAAGTCAGTGAAGGTTGTCACTGCAAACCCACACGGGGCGAAGTCCCAAGTGCCCGATGGTGGCTGTACGGCCTCCTCCACCTCGAAGCTCAAGAGAGGCGGGCGCTCTGGAGCAGGCACTCACCGCCAAACCCAAACCAAACTATGTCAACGTCCCCCATCTCACCCTCCAAACCACGCAACTTCTTGGCCGACTCAGATACGGATAACGACAGCGAATCCCAGCGGTCGATATCCCTGTCGTCTCCTCCCGATTCAAGCAGGAACTCTGCTGCCTATGATGCTGTCGATCTAGACACCGAACCCGTGTCGTCGACACCATCAGCTACATACTATAGCTATCAGCCCTCCACTATACCGAGTGACTCGTCCAGGACACTCACGTCGTTGGACTCCAGAGACACGTCGAAATACACCACGAGCTCGTCGGGGCATTCTTTCGATAAGACGGAGAGTGTCACATACCCTGTCAATGATAGCTTACGATCGTACAATGTCGTCGATCCTCCTCCCGCTTCTGCAACCTCGACATCGTTCTCTCCTGATACCTCTTATGCACGCCCACCATCTCCGCCCGCTCTACCGACATATCCGCCGACTTCTAATGATACAGACTCTGTGCTTTCTTTCGCGTCGACTTCGTCACGGAAAGCGCGCCCCGAGTCTATGTTGATCATACCCCCTGAAGGTCCTCTGGTGCTTGGGGTCGCACTGGTAGACTTCAACCATCTAGTGAGTACTTCCCTCTCTCAGACAAGGGTCCCTCACTTACCGACACACTTATGGTGAGGTTGGACCACGCATCGAGTGGTCCAAAGGCGAGATATTCGACGACGATGAAGTCTCCAAGATCCTTCCTTTCCTCGCATTACCGGACGGTGCACATCTCGTACGTTATAAAATACTACTCCCGTCACGTCCTTCTGACGAAGCGCAGACAGTAGAAGATTATTCGTATTTCCATCTTGTTCCATCTGGTCCTAAGCCTACGACCGTGTTCGGTATATCGTGAGTGGTCGCCTGAAGACATGCATTCATACTCGTGTTAAGTGGTCTACTAGGTGCAATCGCCAGATCCCTTCAACTCAGTTACTGGTGAAGGAAGCGGATGTAACGCGTTCGACGGTTCAGAAGGCTGTTGTGGTCATTGCGTCTAAGCCGTTATTCGGTCCCATCCGGTAAGAGCCCCGCGCCCATCAGGCTACGCAGCTATACTTATAGTACGACCAGCGATAAGCTTGGTGTCATAACACAAGCTTTGTTCCTCCAAAGGTCTCTTTACAACAGCGATTATGACAGACCGGAGTCTAACGATTACGCAGGGACTTTACCTCTAAAGATATTCTTGATGACTTTGGGACGTCTTTGGAGATATCTCTGCGCACTCAGCTGACGGAGAGTGGGTTGTACATGGGTAGGTGCCTCAGCTCTGATCTGTGTGTCAAGTGTTTTCTGATACGTCTCTACCTAGGCACGAACTTGTAAGTCCGTCCCTGAGCCGCTTGGAACGTAGCGATGCTGATGAACACAGGCGGTCACTGGTCCACCTATTCCGTCAACGTACACTCATCTTGGTGAAGTGCTTGATGCTTCAGAAGAAGGTGCGCGAACTATACGTCGAGTGCGGTCGCTTCCTGACCGATTGAACCTCAAAGATCTTGTTCTATGGTCATCCAGTGGAAAGTTTATGCACATATCAGTACTCGCTGGTCTCGCTGTTTCCCGGTATAGTCACCTTTAGGTTTTACGAGAACCTTTACTCATGCTTTCCTCAGGTCTGCTACAAACTTTGGATGACTCTGGTTCTCCGCCACTGAATGCCAGAGCTACGACCTTGACACGGGCGACGTCTTTGAAGACATCAGACAATAAGAGCATGATGGCGTTCATGGGTCAGCCCTTGGACCTATTTGGACAGGTACTTGTTACTCTTTCCAAAACGTATCTCCGATGGCTAATCCATTCACTTTCAGGACTCTTTCTTTCAGCCGTATCTTCCTTTGCAACAGGTCGACATGCTTAAAGACACCAGGGGATGGCTCTGTGGTACCACAAATTCCATCATCACTCACCGGAATGAGACGGATCTTGTTGTTAACGTACGTCAGATCCTCCGCTATTTCTGCACACTCTCATCCTTTTCGTCTGCTAGATAGAAACTGGGGCGCTTGAATTCCGGGATCCAGCGCTGGAAAGAATCTCTGCACTGACTGCAGCTGATCGAAAGTGGATGGATGACCTCGTGAGAGACGTTAACGATGGCTACGACGAGACCGATCCTTCTCGTTCAGTGTCAATGCAGTAAGGTCATTTATCCTTGATGCAAGGCGTATCTCATTTCTTCAGGTTCAAAGGGAGCGATGATTATTTGAGATCAAAGGTAGTCAGCATCGATATTCGCACGGAGCGCAGCTGACTCTGTGTAGTTTGAGGAGTATATCTCTTCTGCTTTGGCTAGTGTCAAATATCAAGATTTCCTTGCTAAGGGTGAAGGGTCTGGCGTGCTGATCACTGGCGCTACGGGTGAGCTAGGACAGTTGTTTGGTCGCACAGTACAAAGATCTAACGACGTTCATAGGCGGCGACCCCTCTTCTGTGGAGGACTTCAACCCGTTGTGGCTCTCAGAGTACCGACGTACGAATGCCTATGAGGTGTGGAACGCGATAACTGATCCTCTGATGTTTGACATTGTGGAGGCGAGGTGAGAGTTCATTCTGGCGTGGAAACATCGCACACCGCTGACGATGCATGTCAGGCATCCTTGCAATGAGAAGCCTTCAGTCGTCTCCGACATCGGACTGAGGCTCACCGAAGGCATCCAAGAGATGAAGTTAGAGCAACAGCTCGCACCTGCGCGAGAAGCAGTATCCAGAACCATTGCAACGGGCTCGACGAACTTCTTCAAAGCCGTAGAAGGCGTGCGAGGTTGGGCAGCACAAAAAGCCGCTGAGCGTGCGGCTTCTGCTGCAGCTGCTGAAAGCGAGGCCGCCAAGGCTGAACCGACTGCCATCTCGAGAAGTGCTGAAACTGCGAATGAAGCCCCTCCACCACTCGCTTCGCGGTTCTCCTTCCTCCGACGCACATCCCTCGCTGCAGAATCCAGCTTGCCCACCCTTGCCCACCCTCCCGCTCCATCACCACCTCAGAGTACAGGACCGACGGCTGCTGAAACCGCTAAAGCCTCGCTAAGCACTTGGGGTGCCGGGATCGGGACTTTCCTAGCCTCCCGTAGGACCGCGTCCACTTCTTCCAACCAGCCTGCAACGGGCTCTGTCACAAACTCGCCGCTTCCGTCGACACCCGGTAGTCCGAACTCGTATGTCAACTTAAGTCCTGTGGATGACGCAAAGACACCTTCAAAGGCGACGTTTGGCGCGAAGGATGGGTCGGAAGTCAAGCCCACGGCTGTGCGCATGAGGTCGGAGGATGAGATGACGAAAGAGCTCCCTCCGTCGCTGAGCAAGAGGGATGACGATGACGACTATAGGGGTGCGCCGGCTGGCATGGCTATGTAGAGCAGAGCTTTGCCGCCTTTGGCATGATCCCCTTCTTGTGTAGCAGCATTCGTAGACTAAGTAGGTACCGATTACATCCACGCATAATCTTACCATTGCCAGCTGGAGCATCTTGTGAGACCAATTGGCTCGGCCGGTGCTCTCATCCGGGAGAGATGATTTGTGGCTGACAGGCGATCCATGTTCCTTGCTTATCGGCCATAATGGCACATGAGAAACAAATGCACAGGATGCATCCGCTCTCTGCTTTCACCACCAACCTACTCCGCTTTACTCGTACAACTCACTTGCCGCACTGCTCCTGAAGTACTGAACCTTCGCACTCGATCTCTGGCTCATGTCGAAACGCACCAATGCAGTCCTGGAAAGCAGAGACGCCAAGGGCGTCGCTAAATACCTTGCTTCTGGGAAATGCAAGAAAGTAGTGTTCATGGTAAGCTGCGTTGGGTACCCCAAGTCCTATGCAGAAACTCACTTGGGTTATGGCTGGAACTCGCTATGTAGCTTGGTGCTGGTGAGTACAGCGCCCCTCAGATAGTCTCTGTTCCGCTTGCCTGACTGCGGGGTCTGTCAATTAGGGTTGTCTACCTCTGCAGGGATACCTGATTTTCGATCTCCCAAGACCGGTACGCGCTCACATTGCATTGGGTTCATTGGTTTCTGACCTATCATCTTATTCTAGGTCTCTACGTACGATACTCGTCAAACTATCCCGCTATGACGTGCCTAACACAGAATTAGGCTAACCTTGCTCGCCTGAACCTGCCCTACCCAGAGGCAGTATTCGAGATCAACTACTTCCAGAAGAACCCAGTTCCCTGTGCGTCTTCTCCTCGTCTCCGAGCCATGCCATACTCACCCAAAACCCAGTCTACACCCTCGCCCAAGAACTCTACCCCGGCAAATTCCGACCCACGATATCTCACAGCTTCCTCAAGCTCATCGCCGACCGCAACATCCTACACACGTGCTACACCCAAAACATCGACACGCTCGAACGGAGGGCGAAGGTTCCTGCTGATAAGATTATCGAGGCGCACGGGAGCTTTGCTGCGCAGAGATGTGTGAAGTGTAAGACGCCGTATGATGATGGGTTGATGAGGGAGAAGGTGAAGAGGTGTGAGGTGCCGAGGTGTGGAAGTGGGAAGTGTGGGGGGTTGGTCAAGCCGGATATTGTATTTTTTGGGGAGGCGGTGAGTTCATTGTCCGTGCAAAGTATAGTAGGAGGTTCACTTACGGCGTTCGACAGCTTCCGGGGGAATTCATGGAGGCGTTACCGACGATGCAAGAAGCAGACTTGCTAATCATCATCGGCACATCGCTCACCGTGCACCCATTCGCGTCCATCGCTGAACTCGTAACGAACAGCTGTCCCAGGGTTCTCATCAACCTCGACCGAGTGGGATCTATTGGCAGGCGGCCGAACGATCTGGTGCTCCTTGGACAGTGCGATGAGATAGTCAGGGATATTTGTAGGGAGGCTGGTTGGCTGAAACAGTTGGAGACGTTGTGGGAGAGCACGAAGTATTCGGTTGAAGATTGGGGGAATGATGAAGTAGAAGAGGCGAGTTTAGAGGGGGCAGAGGAGGCTAAGGTCGAGGGAGATGGCAGTCCGAAAGCGGAGGACGAGGATAAGATGAAGGAGAAGGAGCCACTCACCGCAGACAAGGAAGTCGAGAAGCTGACCGAGGCGATTGTTGCGAAGCTTGTTATCCCGCCTGACACCAAGGAGGAGGAAGCGTCGACGAAGATCGAGTTGCGCGAGGATGGGGCGACAGTCGAGACCGTGACGAGTGAACCCAGGGAGAGTTGAACTCTTGGTTTTCAGCCATTATGGAAGTCAAAGGATCTATGCGTTATTTCATGATGTATATAGGGAAAAACAAATTGTACTGGTAGACATCTTCATCAAACATGTATCACCACCAACGGTTGTACACTTGAGTCTGATTCGTGGGACCAGAAAGACCTGTCGCGAGTCTCAACCGCCGTAGCATCCATCTTCTGAGCACCATACTCGAGTGACCTCCTTCTGACCATGCAGATGAATAGAGCGCAGAGTCGGGACCTCAACAGCGAGTCAACGAGATAAGCCACCCAGGAACCATGCAGAGTCATAGCAGAAGTGTATCACTCGAAGAGTCGTGACAGGTTTGAAAACCGCCACCGCCTTGGTCGAAACCGATTCGTCAATCGTATGTGGCAGATGTCCGAACCAATCTTCCACAGTGCCCCCGCATAGGCGCCCCAGGTGGTCGGTGACATCCAATGCGTTCAAACTCAGTTGGATGGATAACGCCTTCAGACCGCCCAGCCGAATGGGTGAAGACTGCAGTTCTTGCACTAGCCTTCCGAATGCGGCCTGCTCTTCAGGATGCGTGTGCGAGGAACCGAGGTTCAGCCGTCTGAGACGAGTGAGGGACCCCAGTTTGGCCTTGACGAGCGCGTAAAAAGACTGAGAGCTTCCTCGGAAGGTCCGCAATCTGGGAAGGGTGGCGGGTGTGAAAACTTCGTGAACATCCGCGAGGTTGATCGTTGGCGCCGTGTGTGTATTGAGCACGTTTTGGTAGTCAATCGCAAGGTGTTCGATCTTCGCGTGAGCGTGGAGGAACTCGCACAATAGGCGATACGACTGAGCGCGGGGGCGCACTATTGTGAGCTCCGGGTCTCTGAGACGCGAAAGCCTGAGTTGTGAGAAACTCACCACAGAGGGTACATGCAAAGCAAGGGTGAGGATAGTGGCGGCTGAGGTTGAGATAAGCCATCACATCACAGGGGAAGGAGCTATCGAGGAAAGGGCTGAGTACCGCTGGAGGAGCAAACGAGGCGACAATTGGAAGAGAACACCCACAGTCATAGGTGTAGTTGTTGTACTCGAGTATGTCAGTGAAGTCAAACCGCGGATCTTGCTCCATTGACCGCAGGAGAAAGCCGACCGCGTAGTTCGTGTTGGTCATCCGGCGGGGGTTTATTTCCAAGTGGCATATGTCCATCTTCACCCGAATATCCACGAATTGGTTCTTGACAGGGTCCTCCGGCTTCGCAAATATATCGCCCTCGATGCACAAGGTCTTCAGATTCCTCATATTGGCGAAGGCTTGCATGCTGAGCGGAAGTGTGCTCGTGCCTCGTATCTGGCCAGAGAGGCGCATTGTCCTCACCTGCTGGGCGACATGTGGCTGCATGGTCAGCATGTCGCTGAGGGCCAGCAGCGAGGGCGCTTTTCATCTAGCCAAATAACCGAGAGGTTTAAATCATCCAGGGTTGTAGCAAAAATTGGCCGGGCGATGCAACCGCGGATGACATCGCATTCACACTGGGCTT